>WARS01000036.1:1256918-1459418 GCA_008933995.1 Datnioides undecimradiatus | reverse complement strand
TATTATTTTCTTTGGTTTCCATTTTTGTTGATATCTTCAAGCACTACTCTTATGACAACAAATGACTGGATACTTTAAATAGCCCTGCAATATATGAGAAATGAAAATGAAATTTAAACTCCATTCTAAACAAAAAACAAACACAACAGAGCTGTCCTCATTCAAAGGTGCCTCTTTTTTCAGATGTAAATGCTATGAGATTATGCAACAGTGAAACACAGTATTCAGGCTGCAGTTCATTCTAATCTCTCACTTGGATTGATTGAAAACACACAATGTAGCACTTGACTGGGAGGTCAGCTAAGTGCTCATTCATCTGAAATATGTAACCCCCAGGACTGTATTACTGCACATTACTTTTTTTCCCAATCCATTTAAAAGTCAGTTTTACAGCTGTAAATTATAATTATTTTCCGAGTTAATCAATTAATCGTTAGCTCTTAAGTGTCATAAAAATTATAAAATAAATGCTACTCATAATTATGCCTAATTATGTCTTTTAGGACTTCTCAATCAATAGTCCTAAAACCTAAAGGTTGCGTAATTTGAATTTGTACTAGACTGTGATAGATAGTGATAAATCTCATTTTGGATGTTTCTAAATTTTAGGTTTAATCTCCAAAACCCTTTTCTACAGTCCAGAGCTGTCCTTAATCAAACTGATATGGGATTTTTGAGCCCAATACTAATTTCAGGAAAAGGGAAATGTTATCAAAAGGGCATCCCATATAGAGAATTTGAGCTGCATGAAAATAAGTCTTTCTCATGTGGATTGGGCATTTTTTTGCTGATGCTACATGGCAGCTTATTGTTAGTTGTTGGGATATCTTAAGATAAGCAATCAACATGTTTTTAGGACTTCCTCTCTCAAATACTGTACCTATTTTTAATTTGGCTGCTCTTGCTGTGCATTAACACCAAGCCAAGCTCCTCTTCTGTAAGTCTACCAAGGACCTTTTGTGAGAAGGCACACTTTAGCTTAAATTTCAGTTTGAGGACGAGGAAGAAAGTCATAAAGAGCTATATCCAGCATAGGGTAGTTGAGTAACAATTTTGTTTTCAGTGTGTCTTGAGCTGGTGCGTTGCCATGATGAAGCACCCTAGTGCCACTGTGCCTCAGTTCAGGTCAGTTATGCCTAATGTCCTCCCTCAGATGTCTGGGCACAGGGCATTAGAACAGCCTTAATAGTCTGACCCTGGGGGATGATTTGAAGGTGCACAATCTCTAAATGCCAGAAAAAACAACTGGCATGTCCTCCTAACTTCACCACTGACTTCTTTGATTCTATGGGATTATGCACTATGAAGATTGCTGTTGGGTGTCTGGGTTGTACTCAGCAGTGTTCTGTGACATTATACTTGGATTTTACACAGGTTTTAGTGGTGCACAAATGTTCATAGGCAGGTACACAGTTGCGAGAGTGCAAGTGTTCATAACAACTGTAACTCTGTAACTGTTTTTGCATTGACATAGCGCAGATGCTTATTCACGACAGTTATAGCTAGCTGCTGCCACTGTGTTTAAGAACAGCAGCCCCAGTATGAAAAATGTCTGGATGCACCTGTATTTAGTCATTTTAATCAGCTTCTTATTATTATTATCATTATGGCAGTCTTCTATGATAATAAACTTTTTTGGACTTAACTTTGACTCAGGGGGCTTTTGTCAAGCATCAAGCACTAATTTTGCGACATTCATAGACCAAACAATAAAGTGATTAACCAAGAAATCTATTGGCATATTAATATGTGATGAATACAATAACTAATTATTACAGCCCATTTCTGCTTCTCCTCTCTACAATAAATATAATATACTGGTCATCAGACAAAATATACGACTATATATTCGTACTTACTGTAGATAGAACACCTGCCTGTTTAAATACTTTTACAATTCTACACACTACACTATCTCTGCTACTCAGAATAACATTAGGCAACACTGTGAGTATTAAATCATTTACATGCAGTGAGATCATAGTTGTAAAAACTAAGTGTGCTTACTGGTACATTTATTTAGAAAAAAACCCCAATATAAACATCCACAAACTGTTAGACTGCATCTCTAATCTAACATGCTTTTTTTGCACTAGCTAGCCTTTCCCTCTTTTAGTTAGTTTTAGTTTCTGATTCAGAATTTCTTTTAGTAAAAGTATATTGATGAACTGTGTCAGTTTTATGTTATTATAGGATTAAATATTTTTATATTTAATAGTTATTAATGCATGATCAGTAAGCGGTTCTTGAGATGGAGTGATTTTTAAATGCTTTCCATGCTTTTGAGTATTTTAACCTATGACACTGTATCATATTGATATAAAAACTATACAATTCTTATGAAGTTAAGCAGGTTTTTTGAAAAGGCACAAAAAACAATGTAAAATGCCAGCATTGTTTCATCTTGATGTGATCTACAAAGTTATCAAAACTACAGAGGAAAAAATAAATAGGTAATAATTAGGAACATTCAATAAAATCAAAACTACATCATGCCCAACAAAACTTTGTGAAAGCCTTATGCTTTTATGACAGCAGCTATTTTATGAACATGTCTCTGTTAACTTTACGCTATTGACTTTTGAATTTTTATACTAAAAGAAATTCATAAATGTTTGATGTTTTTTTTTTCTCATGGGGTACTCATATAACTATAGAGTAGCATAAAATGGAAGTCCCTGTAAACAAAATAAATCATTGTTTTCAAATAATTTACTATTTACTTTTAATTTATTAAGCAAACATGCAAATTTCCCCCAGTTCATTAAAAGTGAATATTAACTGTTTTATTAGCTGTTTTTTTTTTGTTTGTTTTTGTTTTCTAAAATAGAAAACTGAATATCTGAACAGTGTACCCATAATTGCTATAGAAGCTTAAGGTTTTTTTTTTTTTTGATAATTTCAATAAATGTTATATCTATTCATCAAATTACAGTCAGATTTGGGGAAAAATCTAATTTTTTAAGTATTGCAGATAAGGAGGAAACATATGTTCTCATGGGGAGATTTATGTACAGTAGGAGAGAATGTTTTTGGAGGAGTTAATCTACTAAACTTTCAATTTTCAGTTCAATTCAATTCTTATTTATATAGCTGCCAATTCACAAGCAAAAGTCATTCCCAGGGCACTTTTCAAACAGAGCAGGTCTAGACCACACTCATTACTATTAATTACACCCAACAGTTCCACCATGAGCAAGCACTTGCTTAAGGAAAGTGGCAAGGGAAAACTTCCTTTTAACAGGCAGAAACCCGGCAGATCCTGGTTTCAGGGTGGGACGGGCCATCTGCTCGGATGAGAGAGAGAGAGAGAGACAGAGGGGAGAGAGGAGAGAGAGAGAGAGAGGGAGAGACAGGAGGGGAGAGGAGGAGAGAGAGGGAGAGAGAGAGAGAGAGACACAGGAGGGAGAGAGAGAGAGAGAGAGAGACAGGAGGGGAGAGAGGAGAGAGAGGGAGAGAGAGAGAGACAGGAGGGGAGAGAGGGAGAAAGAGGGAGAGAGAGAGGAGGGGAGAGAGGGAGAGAGAGGGAGAGAGAGAGAGAGAGACAGGAGGGGAGAGAGGGAGAGAGAGGGATTTTTTTTTTTTGATTTTTCAAACGCTCTTTATTTACACATTTTCAAAAATAAATCTGAGTACGCACCAACAAAAACAAACAAGGCTATTCTGGTAAACAACAAAAACACTGAGCAACAGGAGATTCAGCGAAGTGATGAGTCCAAAGATCAGGGCTGATTTTCACAACAGAGCAGGAGGATGCCCAGACACCCGGGATATCAACAAACGCCTGAAATGTCACTGACGCGCCAATACCAGTCAATGCGCAGTCTGGCCTTCACCATCCTGACAAACACACTGCTCACATCATCATCCACATTAGCATCTATCTTGTTTCTTCCTGCTCACATAAACAGCCAGCTTGGCCTGTCCCAGAATAAAGTTCAGCAGCTGGCACTTGTGTCTACACCTGCGACTGTACCTGTATCCCAGTATGAAGACCTGCAGGGAGAACACTCCCCAAACCCGTTGAAGACCTGCTGCAGCAGCAGGAACAAGTGGTCAAGTCTGCAGCAGCAAAGCAGTGGAAGACTGTTTTCTCTGAGGGCAGAAAGGATGAAGTTTCACAATACGTTCGGATTAACAATGGAGATAAAAGCATTGACAGCCACGCCATGCAGAAGTCTCCCCACCGCAGGTCTGCAGTCCCTGGTTAGCGGTGGTTTATACAGCGCCTTCCACTCAGGCCTCACTCTGCCTGCCGAGCCAGGTGAGCTCTCCATGGAGTGTCTGATGACTATTCAGTTTGGAATTCTAACACTTCACCATTAGTCTGTACACAGATTTTACCTGTCAATGTGGGAGTAAAGGGGCCCAGGTACCACCAGTTCCAGCAGACACTTCGTGACAGTTTTTAAAATCAGGTTCAATCCTCAGCCTGGGAAACGGGTCAGTGTTGTCAGAGGACACGGGTCATCATCAGATGCAGCCAACAGGGTCAGCTCGCTGGTGTCAGCTGATGTTTCCAGGTGTTGAGCATCTGACAGATGAACCTGACAGAGCTAAACCTGAGGTGAGAGGCCAGGAGATGCAGCATCGCCCAGCTGTGCACCACACCGCCAACAAGCATGCTCCAGAGCTGCATGCCTGTTTAGCAGAGTCAGCCAGTGCAGAAGATCCCACTGCACGCTGGGTGGTGAAGTGGTTCCTGAAGACTGGGCGGCCCTGCAGCAGCCAGAGCAGTGAGCTGCAGCTCTGAAGCCTCTTTGCGAACAAGCCCCAACAGACTCCAAAAGTCCACGAGCAAAAAAAATCTTGGCAAACCCTCCAGCTTCTGTGACTTGCAGGTCTCATTAAAACAGAGTTTCAGCCAGTCCCAATCCACCACACCTACCCAGAATGGTCCGAGTAATGGGTCTCCAGACCAAAGTCTGGGACCAAACAGAACCTCTGTTAAACCAGGCTAAAAGCAGCACTCCTGCTGCTGGCCAGATGAACAAGTCCTGGCCTCCTTCCTCCTTTGGAAGAAACAGCACACTCTGGGGGATCCAGTGCAGGTGATCCCAGAAAAATCCACAATCACTGCCTTGAACCTTGCCTACAGCAGGTGGGTTGAGGGTCCAGGCACGACAGACGTATGCCAGCATGGAGACACTCTGTTGTTGATGATTAAACATTTACCTTTAAAAGACAGTTTGGGTAAAAAATCCACTTCCACCTTTTCATTCTTCTCTTCAACCTCTCCAACATGTTGTCCCAGTTTTGTTGTACAGAGCGCCATCTCCAAGGTGCACGCCCCAGATATTTAAGTCCTGTTGGGGTGTTCCATGTTAGCCCCGGTAAAAATCAGTTCTCCTAACCCTCACCCAACAATCAGTGCATCACTTTTTCCCCAGTTTACCTTGCAGAAGAAATCAGGCTGAAGTTACACATTCGCCACTAAACATCAATGTCGACCTGTTTGTTTACTAGACGACAGACATCATCAGCGAGGGCAGACACCTCTAAAAACCTTCATAACCTGGAGTTGGACCCCAGAGAGGTCTGTCCTCAGGCGGTGCAGGAGGGGCTCTAAGGCCAGAGAGTAGAGCATGCCGGACAGGGAGCAGCCCTGCCTGACTCCCCTCTGAACCTTAAAAGGAGCGCTCAAACCACCGCTAATCTTAAGTACACTCAATGTCGTACAAAAACCTGATCTTGGTTATAAGACCAGAGCTGAAACCAAAGGCTTTCAGCTGCTCACACAGGTACTGGTGTTCAACCCGTCAAAGCCTTTTCTGGTCTATGGAATAAGACTGCCCACAGCCCATCGAACCAGAGGAGGCCCCAAATGTCCCGAATCAGAGTGATGTTGTTGTGATATCAGGCCTCCTGTTGGGTATGCCAGTATGTCTGGTCAACATGAATGACCTGCTCCATCAGCCTTTCATGAGTGGGCTAGCACCTTGAGAGCAGCTTATAGTCTGTGCAGGAGAGCTGACTGGCCTCAGTTCTTAATCTCCTGCAGATCTCCTCTTTGGCAGAAGAGTGAGGACCACCCTCCTGCAGCTCAGAGGCAGCTGCCCCTTATTCAAACTGTCTCTCAGAACAAACAGTAAATCGTCACCGATCACAGACCAGAACGCTTTGTAGAAATCTGCAGGTAGGCCATCGATCCCTGGGGCTTTGCCGCTCTTCAGAGTCTGGTAGCGCCACTCTTCAGCTCTCAGCAGAGATCTGCGCCCAGCCTGGTGTTGCCCCTGCAGTGACTGGGGAGACCTCGTAGAAGGACTGGTTTACTCTGGGTTGTCTTGAAACTCCGCTTTAAAACAGATTTCAAAAGGCCACTGCACACCTGCAATGCTGGCAGGCCCTGCAGCAGCTGCTCAGTGTCGGGACCGCAGGGAGTGCATGAGCCTCTGACCATTCCTGCAGCCGAGACCAAAGAAGAAGTAGAGGGAGCTCACCCATTTGAGAAACAACTGAAAACGTGAGCGACCAGAGCAACCCTGGGCAGAAACACCCAGCAGGTCTGCCAGAGCTGACTTTGCCTGGGGAGAGCTTTTATGCTCTCTCCCAGAGTCTGCTGAAGTCTGCAGGCTCCAATTACTTCACTCTCCAGAGCCCCAGAGACCGGGCCATGTCTTGTGACATTGCGAGTGTACTGGAGCAAGCACAGCTGCTTTTATTTGTTCCTTTTTTCCCACATCCCACCACTGCTGCAGCGACTGTACTCAGATTCTGGTCCTACTAAAATTGGTCCAGAACAACTTAAAAGCATTTAAAAAGCATTGTCAGACAGGAGAGCTACATTGAAGTGCCAATACACTTTTACACTTTACATCCTTTATGGAGACCGCACACTGAACCAAAGAGTAATTGATATGCCAACTGGACTTATAGAACAACCCTTAAAGACATTAAACAGGCTTAAAATAATAAAACCTTGTCCAGCGCCCACAAAGACAGACAGTTGTCCCTGGCATGAACCTTATCGTAGGCTTGTCTGTGGTTTGGATGGAAGGATCTCCAAACATCACACAGCCTATACCTCAGTCAATCTCCACTAGACAACTCTTTGAAGCTGCATGCGGCTCCCGATGGTTCCTGGTTCAACGTTGCATCTTCTCTGTACAGTTAAAATCACCAGCCAAACCAATACTCCTCGCTGCAGCTCTTAAAACACTGTCTAAACGTCAAAGGAAGGCTGGGGTCTGTCTGTGCCAACAGTTGGAGTGCAATAATTTATAAAGACCATCTTTACTTTTTCAAATTCAGCCAGATCTTCTAGCAGCCGACCTTCACAATGTCTTCTGTAACAGGAGAGATCAAGAAAGTCTTGGAGAATAAAATCCCGACTCCACCACTGTTCCTGCTCTTATGGCTCAGAAAAAAGCCTCCCCACTCCTGACCCCCTCCTCCAGTCAACAGACTCATTGCTGCCGCTGTGAGTCCTGGAGAAAGACCACATCTGAGTTTCTTGGAGTCAATCAAACTGAAGAGAGGCCTCTTCACCTCCTCCCTGGCAATCAAGCACGTTTGAGACCCCAGCCTGATGTCGCACATGCTTGAGTGAAGCCAAGGCCTAAACAACAGAGAGGAAGAGACCAGCAGCTGGATGGACGGAGAACACATACCACAGACTACTCATCCGCGATCTGTGCTCGAACTTCTGCAGAAGCTTCAGGCGGAAAACCTCCTGTTCCAGTGGCGGTCACCTTTGATGTCGCCTCGAGCTTGATGAACAGCCGGACCAGTCGTGGAACAGCTGGTGTCCGGAATAGGCTTCCACCTTCACGAGCTCCCCATGCCCTTCTTGGTGTCCTGCAGAAAGGCCCTGATCCTAAAGGAAGGAGTAGCCGCTGCCCTGGTCGATTTGAGTGTGTGCGGCTGTTTCACAGTCGCTGCCCTGTAGTTGGTCAGACCCTCCTCCGCCTCAGAGGGAGGACATTTTTAGGAACCTTTAAAGCTTTTACATTGCTGCCTTTTAGTTTCTGGTTTCTTCCTTGACTGCTGGGACTTAGAAAGTTCGGCTTCACCACTATGTCCTCAACATTGTCCAGCATAAACTCTGCCACTCTTGTCGCCACCTGTCCAATCTGTCTTGTTACTGTGACCTTCTGATTTCCCTGCAGGCTGACCTCGCCCTCAGTGTGGGACGCCTGTCAGGTTCGGTCCTGTCCTCCTGTCTGTCCTGGGGCTGTCTGGAACCTGCCCACCGTCAGTCCTCTGTTCATTTGTTCTGGTCAGTCTTTTCCTGTCTATCACTGCTCTTCTGTTTCCTTGCCCACATCTGCCTCACCTGTCGGGTCATCTGCCTGCTGCAGCCTGCTGTATCTACAGCGCCTGCCTGCCCCATCTCTCCGTTGCTTCCATCTTCCTGTCTGACCCTTCCTGCCGTATCATTTCTGTCATCACCGTCAGTTGCTGTACCGTTCAAAACCATATTTCTCTCCCCTGAAGGACCGGGTTCGGCAGGCGGCGGAGCCTCCGCAAAAAGCGGCGGTGCCGCCGGCCGATCCGCCGCCGCGTTAGCGGCCGGAGAGTGCGGCGGGGCCGAGGCGGCCTCGGCCGCCCGGTTTCCTCACCTCTCCGGACACGACCGGATGAGATGACCCTCCTTGCTACAAGAAAACACTCTATGCAGTGTCGGTGGTAATGAACGTGTAGTCAAAGTCGTCAATTTTAAATTTAAAAGCCAGGTTGAGACTCTCCCCGTTCTGCTGAGGACTTGAACCTGCCTCCGGTAAACGAAACAACATGTTTTAGCCGCGTAGACTTGCAGCCGAGCGGGATGAGCTTATCAGGGCGGAGCCGCTCGTGCCTGGCCAGCTCCCTTTTCCGCAGCAGTTCAATACGATGAACGGTGGACATTGGAAAATGATGACTCGTTTGGCCGGGTTAACCAGAGAGAACACGGGAGTGAGGGTGTCTCGGATTACGACACCGCTCTCAACCAGCTGATGCACCTTATCGGTACTATCTACAAAGATGACCACAGCGTTGTTCATCCGCGAGGCCGACTTACGCCGCCATAGCGACCAGCCCCCACCGCCAGACTTCGCACTCCTCCACCGAGCAGGCCGGACCTGCCAGCACCAGCCTCAGTTGGGCGTGCCGGCGAGTCAGCCGCTCCAACTCCGGAGCCCCGCACCATGCCGAGCAGCTCAGCAGGTAGCAGACGCCCAATAAACCACCAACACCCCTGAAACCCCAAACCCTTCACCAAAAACACCCAAAACTACCCAGCGATCCCCAAACACCAAGAACTGAACAATTACCAACACGGAAAAGTTAGAAAAGTTTGAAAATCGTACCACGTTGCAACACGCTCTCAGTCAGCTCCACGCACTCACCACGCCACCAGAGAGAGAGAGAGAGAGAGAGAGAGAGAGAGAGAGAGAGAGAGAGAGAGGAGAGAGAGACAGGAGGGGAGAGAGGGAGAGAGAGGGAGAGAGAGACAGGAGGGGAGAGAGGAGGGAGAGGGAGAGAGAGAGAGAGACAGAGGGAGAGGTGGGAGAGAGAGGGAGAGAGAGAGAGAGAGACAGGAGGGGAGAGAGAGGGAGAGAGAGAGAGAGAGAGACAGGAGGGAGAGAGGGAGGGAGAGAGAGAGAGGAAAGAGAGGACAGGAGGGGAGAGAGGGAGGAGAGGGAGAGAGAGAGAGAGAGACAGGAGGGGAGAGAGGGGAGAGAGGGAGAGAGAGAGAGAGAGACAGGAGGGGAGAGAGGAGAGAGAGAGAGAGAGACAGGAGGGGAGAGAGGGAGAGAGAGAGAGGAGAGAGACAGGAGGGGAGAGAGGGGAGGGGAGAGAGAGACAGAGGGGGAGAGAGGGGAGAGAGAGAGGGAGAGAGAGACAGAGGGGAGAGAGGAGAGAGCAGGAGGGGAGAGAGGGAGAGAGAGAGAGAGAGACAGGAGGAGAGGAGGGGAGAGAGAGAGAGAGAGAGAGAGAGACAGGAGGGGAGATTTTTGATTTTTCAAACGTTTTATTTACACATTTTCAAAATAAATCCGGTACAAAACCAACAAAAACAAACAAGGTCATTCTGATAACAACAAAACACTGAGCAACAGAGATTCAGCGGCTACGAGTCCAAAGATCAGCTGATTGTCAGCAACAGAGCAGAGGATGTTTTGGTGACACCAGATATCAACAAACGTCTGAACGTCACTGACGGCGCTGTAATAATTAAAGTCAATGCCAGTCTGCCTTCACCATCCTGACGCAACACGCTGCTCACATCATCAGCCACATTAGCATCCATATCTTGTTTCTCTCTGCTCATATAAACAGCCAGCTTGGCCTGTCCCAGAATAAAAAGAAGCTGGCACTCTGTGTTCACACCCGCACTGTACCTGTATCCCAGTATGAAGACCTGCAGGAGAACACCTCAACCCGTTGAAGACCGCCGCAGCAGCACAGCAGAACAAGGGCCGAGTCTGCAGCAGTGCCAGAAAAGCAGTGGAAGACTGTTTCTCTGAGGGGCAGAAAGGACAAGTTTACACACGTCTGGATTAACACGAGACAAAAGCATTGACAGCTACACTGCCATGCAGAAGTCTCCACTGCAGGTCTGCAGCTCTCCTGGTTAGCGGTGGTTTATACAGCTCTTTTCCACTTCAGGCTCCTCACCTGCCGCGAGAGCCAGGTGAGTTTCCATGAGTGTCTGAGCGCACTATTCAGTTTGGACCTGTTTAACACTTTCACCATTAGTCTGTACATGATTTTACCTGTCAATGTGAAAGGGGCCCTGCAGGACTCCGCCAGTTCCAGCAGAGACACCCCTGGCATAGTTTTTAAATCAGGCTCAATCTCAGCCTTCCTGAACGGGTCAGTGTAGTCAGGGGAGGACACGCCATCACCGCATGCAGCCGGGTCATTGGTATCAGCTCTGCCGGTGTCAGCTGATGTTTCAGGTGTTGAGCATCTGACAGATGAACCTGACAGAGCTAAACCTGACATGCAGAGGCCAGGAGTTGCAGAGCATCGCCCAGCTGTGCACTCACACCGGGCTGGACCACATGCTCCAGAGTCAAGATGCTCGAGAGAGGCCGCTGGCCAGTGCACATCCCCACTGCACGCGGGTGGTGAAGCGGGACTCCAAAGACTGCGGCTCCTGCAGTAGCCAGAACAGTGAGCTGCAGCCTGAAGCCTCTCCTGGTGAACAAGCCTACACTCCAAAAAAGTCCACTTATAAAATCTTGGCAAATCCTCCAGTTTCAGACTTCGTGAGGTTCATTAAAAAACAGAGTTTCAGCCAGTCCCAATCCACCACACCTACCCAGAATGGTCCGAGTAATGGGTCTCCCCAGACCAAGCCCTGGGACCAAACAGAAACCCTCTGTATAACTGCAGGCTTAAGCAGCACCCCTGCTGGCCAGACATGAAGTCTCTTGGTTTCCTTCCTCCTTTTGAAGAAACAGTACACCTGGGGGATCCGGTGCAGGTGATCCCAGAAAATCCACAATCACTGCCTGAACTTTGCCCAGCAGGTGGGCTGAGGGTCCAGGCACGACAGACGATGCCAGAGCATGGAGGACACTAAGCTGTTGATGATTAAAACACGACCTTTAAAAGACAGTTTGGGTAAAATCCATTTCCACCTTTTCATTCTTCCTTCAACCTTTCCATCATGTTGTCCCAGTTTTGTTGTACAGAGCGCTCATCCCCAAGGTGCACGCCCAGATATTTAAGTCCTGTTGTGTTCCATGTTAGCCCCCCCGGTAAAATCAGTTCCTCCTCAGAACCCCTCACCAACAACCAGTGCATCACTTTTTCCCCCAGTTTACCTTTTGCAGAAGAAATCAGGCTGAAGTTATTAACATTCATCACCAAAACATCAATGTCGCACTGTTTGTTTACTAGGACCATGACATCATCAGCGAGGCAGACAATTTAAAACCTTCTCTCACAACCTGGGAGTTGGGACCTCAGAGAGGTCTGTCCTCAGGCGGCAGGAGGGGCTTCAAGGCCAGAGAGTAGAGCATGCCGGATAGGAGCAGCCCTGCCTGACTCTCTGAACCTTAAAAGGAGCGCCAACCACTGCTTAATCTTACATAATTCTCAATGTCACTGTACAAAAACCTGGATCTTGGCTATAAGACCAGAGCTGAAACCAAAGGCTTTCAAAGGCCTGGCTACAGGTACTGGTGTTCAACCGTCAAAGCCTTTCTGGTCTATGAAATAAGACCAAGTCCACAGCCCAGTGAACCAGAGAGGTCCAAAATGTCCCAATCAGAGTGATGTTGTCAGATATCAGCCTGCTGGGCACACAGTATGTCTGGTCACATGAATGACCTGCTCCATCACTTTCTCAGCCGAAAGTGGCCAGCACTCTTGAGAGAGCAGCTATAGTCTGTGCAGAGCAGAGCGACACTGGCCTCCAGTTCTTAATCTCCTGCAGATCTCCTTCTTGGCAGAAGAGGGAGGACCGCCCCTCCTGCAGCCTGAGGCAGCCGCCTTACTCAATTGTCTCTGAGAACAAACAGTACATCGCCACTGCATCACCGACCAGAATGCTTTGTAGAAATCTGCAGGCTTATCAATCCCCGGGCTTTGCCGCTTTCAGAGTCTGCAGCGCCACCTCAGCCTCCTCAGATCTGTGCTCAGCCTGCGTTGGCTCTCTGCAGTGACCCTGGGAGACTGTAGAAGGATCACCACTTCTGGGTTGAAGTCTTGAAACTCCGCTAAACAGATTTCCCTCATAAAAGGCCACTGCACACCTGGCAAGCTGGCAGGCTCATGCAGTAGTTGCCCAGTGTCGGACTGCAGGGAAGTGCATGAGCCTCCTCTGACCATTCTGCGCTCAACAGACCAAAGAAGTGAGAGGGAGCCGCCCCATTTGAGAGACAAATCAAAACGTGAGGCGCATCTCAGAGCACCCTGGGCAGAAACACCCAGCAGGTCTGCCAGAGCTGACTTTTGTCTGTAGAGAGCGACATGCTCTCTCTCCCTGTAGAGTCTGCTAGGTGTTCGTAGGCTCCACTACTTCACTCTCCAGAGCTCAGAGACCGGGCCATGTCTCTGTGACATTGCAGTGTACTGAGGCACAGCTGCTTTATTTGTCCTTTCCCACATCCCACCACTGCTTGTGCCACCTGTACTCAGACTTGGTCCACTTCAAAATTGGTCCAGAAACAACTTAAAAGTATTTTTAAAAGCATTGTCAGACAGGAGAGCTACATTGAAGTGCCAATAAGCACTTTTACACTCTATATCCTTTATGGAGACCGCATAATTGGTTCAAAGAGTGGTCTGATATGTGCCAACTGGACTTATAGAACAACCCTTAAAGACATTAAAATGGTGTTTAAAACAATAAAACCTGTCCAGCCTGGCCAAAGACAGACAGTTGTCCCTGGCATGAACCCAGGTGTGTATTGTCTGTGGTTTGGATGAAGGATCATCACACAGCTCATACCGCCTCAGTCAACTTCACCAGACAACTCTTTTGAAGCTGCATGCGTGCTCCTGATGATTCCTGTCTAACGTTGCATCTTTCAGCAGTTAAAAATCACCTAGCCAAAACCAATAATTCTCGCTGCTGCAGCAGCTCTTTTAAAAACACTGTCTAAAACATCAAAGAAGGCCAGTCTGTCTAAAGCAACAGTTGGAGTGCACACATTTATAAAAACCATCTTTACTTGTTCAACCAGCCACAGACTTTCAGCAGCCGACCTTCCACAATGTCTCTGTAACAGGAGAGACTGGCAGAAAGTCTTTGAGGAATAAAACCTGACTCCACCACTGTTCCTGCTCTTATGGTTTCAGAAAGCCTCCCCGCTTCCACTCCCTCCCTCCAGTCAGACTTGCTATTGTCTGCTGTGCTGTGAGTCTCCTGAGGAAGACCTGACCAGTTTTCTTGGAGTCAATCAAACTGAAGAGAGAGCCTTCTCACCTCCTCCTGGCACCGTTAATGTTCAGAGACCCCAGCCTGATGTCGCACATGCTTGGAGTGAAGCTGCGTCCAAACAGCAGAGAGAAAGAGACCAGCAGCTGGATGACGGAGAACATACCCCACAGACTACTCATCATCCGCGAATTCAGGTTTCTCAAACTTTCTGCAGAAGCTTGTATGTGAAACCTCCTGTTCAGTGGGGTTGTGGGCCGCCTGGATGTCGTCCAGTTTCTTTCATGAACAGCCGACCGAGCCGTGGAACAGCTGCAGGTCCGTGGAAGAAGCTCTCCACCTTCACGAGGCCTTATGCCCTTTGGTGTCCTGCAGAAAGGCCCTGATCCTGCTGGAAGGAGGCAGCTGCCCTGGTCGACCTGAGAGTGTGCGTGCTGTTTCATGTCGCTAGTTCTGTGTGTTGGTCAGACCTCTCCGCCTACAGAGGAGGACCCGCCTTTTTAGGAACCTTTAAAGCTTACATTGCTGCCTTTTAGTTTCTGGTTTCTTCCTTTTGACTGCTGACTTAGAAAGTTCATCGTCTACCACTATGTCCTCAACATTGTCCAGCACAAACTCTGCCACTCTTGTTGCCACCTGTCCAATCTGTTCTGTCACTGGTGACCTTCGATTCTGCAGACTGACCTCGCCTCAGTGGACGCTGTCAGGTTCATCCTGTCCTCCCCTGTCTGTCCTTAGCTGTCTTGAACCTGCTCACCGTCAGTCCTCTGTCTATTTGTTTGTCAGTCTTTTTCCTTGTCTATCACTGCTCTTCTGTTTTCCTTGCCCACACCTGCCTTCACCCGTCGGTCATCTGCTGCCCGCTGTACTAAGCTGCTACCGCCTGCTCTCCATCTCCTCCACAAAGCCTCCATCTCTTCCTGTCTGGACCCTCTGCTTGTGTCATTTCCCCACATCACTGCCAGTTGTTACCACCAACACTCATATTTCTCTTCCTGAAGGACTGGCCTGCAGGGTATGGGCGGAGCCTCCGCAAAAGTGGTAGCGCTGGCCGATCCGCCGCCGCGTTAGGCGGCCGAGAGTGCAGGCCGAGGCGGTTTCGGCTGCCCGGTTCTCCCCACTCTCTCCGGACATGACCGGATGAGATGGAATTCTCCTGCCACAAGAAAAACACTTACAGTGTCGGTGGTAACGTGAACGTAGTCAAAGTCGCTTACCTGAATTTAAAAAGCCAGGTTGAGACTCTCGTTCTTGTTGAGGATCACTGTGAACCTGCCTCCGAAACGAAAAACAACATGTTTTAAAATGTGGCGACTTGCAGCCGAGCGGAATGAGTTTGATTGGGGAGCAGGAGCTGCTCAGCCACAGCTCCTTTTCCTCCAGCAGTTCATTACGGAAGAACGGTGGAGATGGAAATAATGACTCTGTCGGCCGGGCGCTAACTAGAACATGAGTGAGGGTGGCGTCTCGGATTACGACACCCTGCTCTCAACCAGCTGCTCCAACTCCGAGCGCCCTGCACCATGCCGATAGCTCAGCAGGTAGCAGCAGACGCTCCACAACCACCAACACCCCTTGTGGAAACCCCAAAACCCTTCACCAAAAACACCTAAACTACCCAGTGATCCCTAAACACCAAGAACTGAACACCACCAACACGGAAAAGTAGAAAAGCTTGAAAAATCGCAACGTTGCAACACGCTCAGCTCCACGCACTCACCACGCTACTCAGAGAGAGAGAGAGAGAGAGAGAGAGAGAGAGAGAGAGGAGAGAGAGACAGGAGGGGAGAGAGGGAGAGAGAGGGAGAGAGACAGGAGGGAGAGAGGGAGGAGAGGGAGAGAGAGAGAGAGAGACAGGAGGGGAGAGAGGGAGAGAGAGGGAGAGAGAGAGAGAGAGACAGGAGGGGAGAGAGGGAGAGAGAGGGGAGAGAGAGAGACAGGAGGGGAGAGAGAGGGAGGGAGAGAGAGAGAGAGAGACAGGAGGGGAGAGAGGGAGGGGAGAGAGAGAGAGAGAGACAGGAGGGGGAGAGAGGGAGAGAGGGAGAGAGAGAGAGAGAGAGAGCAGGGGAGGGAGAGAGGGGAGAGAGAGAGAGAGACAGGAGGGGAGAGAGGAGGGAGAGAGAGAGAGAGAGACAGGAGGGGAGAGGGGAGAGAGAGAGACAGGAGGGGAGAGGGGAGAGAGAGAGAGAGAGAGACAGGAGGGGAGAGAGGGAGGGAGAGAGAGAGAGAGAGAGAGAGAGGGACAGGAGGGGGTAGAGGGGAGGAGAGAGAGAGAGAGAGACAGGAGGGGAGAGAGGGAGAGAGAGAGAGAGAGAGAGAGACAGGAGGGGAGAGAGGGAGGGAGAGAGAGACAGGAGGGGGAGAGAGAGGGAGAGAGAGACAGGAGGGGAGAGAGGAGAGGTTATAGGGGAGAGAGGGAGGAGAGAGAGAGACAGGAGGGGAGAGAGAGAGAGAGAGAGAGGGAGAGAGAGAGACAGGAGGGGGGAGAGAGGGAGGGAGAGAGAGAGACAGGAGGGGAGAGAGGGGAGAGAGAGAGACAGGAGGGGAGAGAGGGAGAGAGAGAGAGAGAGAGACAGGAGGGAGAGAGGGAGAGAGAGAGACAGGAGGGGAGAGAGGGAGAGAGAGAGAGAGAGAGACAGGAGGGGAGAGAGGGAGAGAGAGAGAGAGAGAGACAGGAGGGGAGAGAGGGAGAAAATACATGTGTACAGGTGTACATAAAGATGAAATTGACAGAATTGTAGAGCAACAGAGGCCTAACTATGGCTGCTGTTAGCAGTACAATAATGATAATAAATGGCAGCAGAGGACAGGGGCCAGGTTGGTGGAGCCACAGATCAGATGTTCAGCTCTGGAGCCACAGGTATCTGTAGAGAGGTACAGAGAGAGAGAGACCAGAGAGAAACAAGCACAGTACTAGGGGAGAGAGGACATAGAGTTAATGGTTAATCTGTGATGGTTTACTGATGAGAGAATGGGTTTGAGGAGGGAGAGAGAGAGGATAGGAGGCGTGTAGAGATGATCATGGGACGTCCCCCAGCAGCCTCGGTCTATAGCAGCATAACTGAGGGATGGCAGAAAGGGGTAGTTTTGACTATGGATTTAGTTGTCATAATAACTAGAACTAAACTCAAGTTTAAATTTTAATTCAATTTTTTAATCAAATTGCAAATTTCCCCAATGTGGGACAAATACAGGAACAGAATAATCTTAATTATCAGCTTCGTGATAGTGATTATCCAGAATCACCACTTTAGTGATAACCAGTACCTAAGATATACAAACTTATGTGAAGTGGAAAAGAAAAAAAGAGCTTTGGTTTCTTGATAATTTTAAGCTTTTTGAAACACCAATACTTTCATATTTCTGAAATGGCAAATGAGTATGCTGAAATCAATCTTTTTTGTGTATGACACAACAATAAGAGAAAAATCAAGACTTTTATTAGATCTTTTTTACAAACACATCTCACTACATGATCAATCTGTTTTGTTTTTTTAAATAAATCTGTTATTTAGAAATGTCACACAATATGCAAGGGATGTGCATAGGTCAAGTCAACATCAGGCTGTGTTGCAGTTTGTTTTGTCCCATCTTGCTTCCCTTGGTTGGGTTCAGTTTTTCAAACAGACGGAATGTTCTTTGTATGTATGTGTGTGTTTTTGTCTTCTTTCTTGGGGGTTTACAGAGGGATACTGGGAACACTGACTGACAGCATGGAAGCTTGTAGATGTCCACATGCATGATAACCTCTTTCAAATCTCTAAAACATACATGGATTCATTTAGAAGAGACAGTACCTGGTATGTGTGTGTTGTGGTGATACTGTAACTGTAATGAAGGCTAACAATCTGACAGTCTTGAGGGGGTGTAGCCCAAGCAGTACAGCTTAGAAAAGAACTGAAAAGAACAAAGAGTGAGGATGGCTGACATGATGTATAGACACTGCAATGTATTTGTGTGCTTTTACTTAAGTCTATTCATCAACAGAATACTCACTGATAATGATGGCTTAGTTCTAGACCCAACAGGACTATGTGATGTTGGGGTTTCATCGGTGATGTGGAGAGCAGTGGATCAACATGAAACATGGCAGGATGGGACACAGTACTGTCTCTTTAAAACAAAAATCTACAAAAATGTTGCCTCCTAGCTAGTACAGACATGACAATATTCACTTTAATCAGTTTTATACAACACAATGACTAGGTTGTCTGTCAGGGCATGAGTCCAGTAATTGGCCACCGCAGGTTGTTTGTGCAGGGTTCAAAAGGATTTGGGATGAACCCTGTGGTAGCCTTATGGTGAAGGGATTTTCATCAAGTGCAGTGTGCAGAATGTCGGGAATTTGACTGAGGTGTCTTGATGGGGTGGAGGAGGAGATGGTGGAGGTTGCAGCTGTAAGTCAGTAAACCCAGGACACAGGAACCCACTGGCTGGTGGTGCACACCAGTTCGATGGCCTCCTCCAGGTGCAGGATGGTCTCGTCAATCTCATTGTTGATGATGGTCTGATCAAAGTAGTGGGCATAGGTCTTCTGCAGAATCTCAGACTCCTTCTGCAGCCGTTGGAGGGACTCATCCTAAAGCAGGATTAACAGAAAGTGTTAAACACTGATATAGGCTGAGAGAGTGATGGAAAGATGAGAATACATACAGGACAAGGCCCCTACATAAAGTGCAACTGAGCCACACCAGACAAGAGTTGGAAAGCTTTGCTCAAGCTTTGGTGACTCAACACAATAAGTATCCTCATTAATGTAAAACAACAGATAAATACAGCGGCCCAGATACCCCCTATAGGCCTGAGCTTATCTGGAGATCTTATCTTGACAGTAATAGTGAAAGAAGCTGATGCTGTGTCCTGAGTTTGTGAATGTGTGTGTCACTGCAGACTAATAGTGCAGTGAAGGGACAGATAGCACAACTTCCTCTCAGCATCAAAGTGCCAGTGATGGAAAATGACTTAAGGCCTATAGAGTTTACTTTCATTCAGTCATTTTCAGTCCAAAAAAGTCTGATTTTGGATTAAACACAACAGTTTTCTTGTAAACAAGCTCTGTTTACATTCACTGTTACTTAGCAAAACTAATTCTGAGTATACTTGTGCTGTAATAGATCTGTTAAATGTGTTTCCTTCTTCATAGAAGGCTTGAAGCTTGTGAGCTTTTCTTAAAAAAATATTTTTGGACTTTTAAAGCCACAATTTTATGGTTTTATGAACAAACAAGTGCTAAACTCAGATAATAAATTTTTTAACATCATATCACATTAGACCCACAGTGCACATTGTGGTCAACCTCCAAAGATGGCCGTCGCAGCACAGTGTGTAAGGGCCTTCACTTAGCAAAGGAACAAATGAACTCACAACGACCATACCAGCAAGCATCTGGCAAGAAATATACACATTCATACTTTTATTACACTGCATAGTTACTTTCCTGTCAGGTCTTACTTACTGGCAGCGTTCGACACCACCTAGGTATCTGAGGAGAGTGCCAAAGAAAAAACTCACGTGGCATGCAACAAAAAAATGAGTGCAGAGGAAACAGACAAGCAAATCCATGAGTGAAGAGCAGACAGAATGGGAGACTGTTGGACCACTTGCATGCTGTGTAATGGCAGTGCTACAGGTAATGACAGATATTTAGATGTGATTGCTTGGTTATGATTCTGTTACTTTAAATTAGTAATAATGTAATGAAGATTCTAAATAAAACCTCAATGAAACAATTAGTTGACCGACAGTAATTTATCAGCAGTAATTTTGAGAACTGATCATTTTTTAAGATAAAATGACAAATGTTTTCTCAACTTCTAAAATGTGAGAAATTGCTGCTGTTGTTGACATTTTTGATAGTAACCTGAAGAATTTGAGGTATGGTCAAACAAATCAACCTATTCATATATTGCACAATTTAATTCTATCTATAAGTTGTTTTGTCGTGTTACAGACAAAAAAATGTATCGGCATAAAGAGAATAATCTGCAGATTAATAAAATAAGAACCATTTCTAAAGCATATCACTTACAAACATATTACATCTGTTTGCATTTACAATAAACATGTGATGATAACTGATTAGATTAAATAGATTCAGGAATCTATTAAGTTAGGGTTAACATTTTGTTATTCTGTATTTGCATCTTTGTAAATTAAACACTTGTCTGACTTTTAAGGAATAAGACTGGTGACTAAATAAAAAAGACTTCTTAAGATGAGAGGTGTGTATTTGTGTATGTTTGGTGTACTCCTACCTCACTGATACCTGGCGTAATAGTTGGGGCTGCAATAAAGACAACATATGGGGCAAATTCTGCTGTCCGCAAGACCTTCAGGGCCTGGTGGAAAACAGGTGTTAGAGGACAAAGAGCCCTTATATCTACATGCATGCATTCTGACATAAAAATACACCCACACACACACCTGAGGTTCCACATCAAGTATAGCTATGAGTCCCTGTTGATGGATCTTCCTGATAGTCTCCAGTCGTGTCCCGTACATGGCTTCCTCGTGGCTGCCGTACTCCAGGTACTCATTGTTGCTGATGTCCTGCATCATCTGGTCATGGGAAACAAAATAATAGTTTTTCCCATTTTCCTCATCCTTCTTTGGTGGCCTGGTTGTATCTGTTGGCGACCAGACAGACAGAGGAGAGACATTTACATTTTGCGACATATGTGGTGATGCCGTAATGCGTGTTTTTTTGGAGGACACTGATCACAGGTCTTACGTGGTATTGGGTATGCAAATCTGTCAGGGTGCTTTGTTATGAGAGTGTTCTTGATGTGTCTTCTGCCCACGCCATGGGCACCTGAGAAAGGCACACACAGTCAGTGAAGGCTGCTTAAGGCAAATGCCCCTATCTTGCTGCTACTCCTGGTAGAACTTACCTAACAAAACTAGTGTTTTCCTCTTGAAAGCAGGAAGCTTTACAACCTCTTCATATGTGACAAGATCTAGTTGGTCAAAAACTGGAAGTAAGAGAAAGAAAGTAAGTCAGAGGATGTTGAGAAGAGTGAGCTGGGAAAATAGCATGGATGTCTTTAGAGAGGACCAGGGACTATTAAACATATCTATATAAACATATCTAACTATGTAGTGAAGAAAAGAGGACTTGTTGAAAAAGTTATTTTTAAAGTTTCACTGGCATCATGCTTAATTTCAAAACAGCAAGTAGAAATAGTAACTGAGAAGTGATGGCAACTCTTATAACCTCAAAATAACCTCTGTGTTCTGAGATTAAATTAATCTGACCAGGCAGTAATGCATCCAGTGAGAACACTTAAAAGGTTCATGTGCCGATTTAATCCAGTAAAGATGATACTAGAGAGGAGATATATTTAACAAGGATAATGAAGTTAAAATGACTACTATTAGTTAAAACATGCTCCTGGTTACATACAAGAAACTTCACTTCATTACGAATGTGAGGACTGAAGATCTGAAGCAGAGATTAAATAAGTCAATAAAATACTTTTTACAACAAAAACTGTTCATTTGAGGGAGAAATGGATAAAAGCCTCTGGTTCAAGCTTCTCAGATGTAAATATGTGCTGCTCATCTTTTTCTTTTATGATAATTTGTCTTCCAAGTAAATGCAACATCTTTGAGTTTCTGACTGTTGACAGACTGAAAAGCATTTTGAATATTACAGCATGGGCTTTGAGCAAGTATGATGGGCACATTTCACTCTTTTCATACAGTTTAGAGAGCAAACTAATTAAGAAAGTAAGCGGCAGATGAAAGAATCATATAAATAATTTTTAGTGGTAGGCTTGTCTTAAGCAATGAACGTAACATTATTTAAACAGATAAAGAATTTAAGACATTGAACCAATAAAACCATCAGAACTAATAACATAATTTGTAAAGTAGAGTGTTGGGTCTGGTTCAAACTGCATTATGACCTTAACTGTAAAATATACAAAATATTTAAAAAAAGAACGAAATCGATCAAAACAGTTCACTATTGTAGAAAGGTTTTTTTGTAGTAAAAACAAAACAATTAATTGAAACACCAACCAAAATAATGCAGAGAGCTGCAGGTTGTTGGCTGCGCAGAGTGTATCACATATTTGAGCTGCTCACTGTACAATTTGTTCTCAGCCTCTGTAACATGAGCCTCCATGCTTCCCACCATCTCAGTGCACTGACACGTACAACATGCGGAGAGCAGCTATGGTTCCAGGCTCCACAGAGTGAAAGAAGGATAATGTATCAAGTGAATATGTAAATACTAGAGCATTCTGTGTTTGACTGCTATTTACATTACTGTCTGTCTGAGTTTGCTAATAAGCACACATGAACACGTAGATTAAAAAATGCATGCAATGTCTGACACACACAAACTAAGCTACAAGGTTTCAATTTTGCCTTTGTCTTCTGTTGTTTTTTGACTGTACCAACAGAAACAAAACTGAAACACTGGCACTGTAACAGCTGATTTAATAAACTGGGTTAATAAAATTAACAGAGAAAAGAAAAGAGAGAGGGTGAGGAGGTAGAAGAAAGTAATAGAAAGAAGTTGGTTGCTGTCACTGGTTGTTACTTACATGCAGAGAGGCCATTCAGTAGAGAATGCGAGAGAGATGAACAGGTTATAACAGGGTGATAACATGGTTCAGTTACAGCAAGAGAATTACAAAACCTTACACACAAACAGCAAGATACACTAGCTGAGCAGCTGAGCAACTGTGCAGCACAGCACAAAACCACCAATGGAGATGAAAAACACAATATGAAGTTGAAGACTATATTTACACAAACTGGTGACATGGGATTGTGTGCAATGTGGTGTCAGATTCTAGTGATGTTATTAACATGCAGTGTCTTAAGAAGCACTACAGTGCTTCTGATATGGTTGCAAGTTTTTATTTATTTCAAAGTAACTGAATCATAATTTGTGACTAAAATTTTATTTGAGGTGGAGAAAGAAAATCAATCATACAGAATGGTCTGATTCTGTTTATTTCAATTACAATGGTAGTATGAAATCTGAATATCTTTACTAATAGCAAAATAATAATAAAAGTATTGTGTAGTGTTCATATAGTAAAGTAACCATATTAAATACATATGTATATAAACATGGTCTGTAACAAAGAAAGTTATTGTTTACAGATTTTTACTTCATGTTCACTCTTTAAAAACCTTTTTTGCTACACAGAAGCATAGAGACAAAAACATGAAAACAATCAAAAGATTCTGCAGATGTGTATTAACTTATGAATCTGTCAATAAAATTGGGAACTAGTGAAGTCATGGTAAAGTCAGTAATATAACTATTTGAGTTGCAAAAACTGATAAACTGATAAACTGCACACTGTCTCTGTTCTTTCTGCCTGGAGAAAAGCTACCAGGATCTGTTCCTGACAATTTGGCACTGATCTGTAGGTGCCAAGCTGTCATATAGGGGGTTTCTTCTACCGCTCACTGTGCTAATTTGGAAAGATGTATATTAATTTTGATTAGCTCCTGGTATAAACAGTGTATGCTGCCAAGCACATGTGTAGGGACACCTGATTTACAAGAAAGAGTAAAGCTCTGGGTTCTTGAACTACAAACACCTGACATGATCATCGTGTTTCATCTCTGCCCTGCACTCTTTTTCTTCTCTATACTCAAAAACTCCCACTCTCTAGTCTTGTCAATGTAATTTAGAACAAAAATGAAAGAAAAAAAAACATGTTTTTTTTACGAACCAAAATAATCACTATCATTCTGTATAGAATATATTGCACCTTTTAAAAATTCTTCAGCTGTATTTGCACTGCCTAGACAGCGACTAGAGGCAGGTGAAATACTGACCAGTTTTTCCACCAAAATTAGTCAGCCACTTATTTGATAATCAACAAGTAATTAAGTAATCTATGCAAAAAATAATTGTTTCCAGCTTCTCAAATGCAAATATTCTCTGATCTTCTTTTACAGCAGTACAACTGCAAGATATTTGGACTATTGGTTGAACAAAACAATACATTTAAAATATTGCAGTGGACTTTTTACTGATATTTTGTCATCCAAACATATTTTAATCCCTGGCTTCTCTGAGCTGCATGTCTAAGTCTCTTAAGTCAAGCTACTCTCCCAGTAGTTGTGCCACTGGTGTGTGAATGTATAATGTCCTTAGATTCATTTCTGAGACATGTATGAATGTTGCGCATAAATGTATATAAATGGAGTGTGTATTAATTGGTGTCAGTGGGTAAATGGTGACATTAATAGACAAACTTATCACATTAGTTGCTAACAAAAACAATTAACAGTTAAAGCCATGTCTGTTATGTTGGGTAACATATAGATACTGGTTCCCTTTAAGCGAAAAGACGAAAAAAGAGGTGGAAAGCACTTTACAAATTCTCCTTGATTACTGAGCTTCGACCATTTTTGAAAGGTTTTTCTCTCACATGCCTGCCTTGCCTTCTCAAACCTGCCATTCTTGTAATCAGTAATTTGGCTTAAAAATAATTATAACAACATAAAAAAGTTATGCCCCCCCCCCCCAAAATCCCACTCAGCAGTCCCAGCTCTAGTCACAAACACATGTGATGAGTTTTTACCTGACTACACTTTGGCACATAATGGCAATAATATTTGAAAAGTCTATCTATGCACTTTCTCTGTGTCCATTGTTTGCACATCCTAATGCAGGTTTGCTGTTAAAAGCTAATTTTTCTAAAGTTTCCCCATGCTCATTCTGATTTCTGCCACAGGCAAAGTTGCATATCATTCCTATGACTCTGCTACTGGAGAAGAATGTTACAAGACACTGTATGTACAAGTTCCATCCACATCAACACACACATGTGCACAAGCCCACACACTCAGACTCATCTAACTGTAAACATTATGTAAAATTCATGCATGCATGCATGAATGTATGTAATGAATGATGAAACTGACCTACACTGAAATGTCTACAACATGTTGGTTTGTTTGAACATGCATGAGCTTATGAATATGTGTGTGAGTGCACACCTGCATTGTGCTTTGCCAAATACTTGTCTTTGTACTGCTTCTTCTTCTTTCCAAACCAGGTACAACTGGCCTGCTGCTCCTGCTTGGTCTTCTCCATGGCTATACACGCAACTCGCCTACCATAAATGCATAAAAGCACCAATTTTTGTGTTTGAGTATAACAGAGATTTTTGCTATAATTTCTCTATGAGTACGTGTTTTTCCCTCTTACCACTCCTGCAACTCTGGTGATGGGATGAGCCCTGCTGTGCCATTTTTTGTGTTCTCCAGTTTCCCCTGCCACCAGTTGTGGTCATCCTTGGAGATAATCTGGATGATGTCACCCACCCGAAAGTGAATGCCAGCCTCCTTACAGGGGATAAGTTCATCTTTGGAGGGGTCGTATTCAAACTGAGCCCTCACATAGATCTGTGGAAAAAAGCAAAGAGGTCAACTGAGGGATGGGTTGGGGTGGCGGTTGTAGGGTTTTTCACAAGTGTCTTGGTGAAGAGAAGTGAGTAATGTGAATGTTGGGAGAGGTACAAAAAAGATGAAAGGAAGAGTGAGACAGAAAGAAAGACAAAGCAAAGCAAGAGTGGCTGGAAGGGGGACTTTCTTTTGTATATCCTGACAGCTATAAACAAGTAATGAGCAGTGGACACCAAGCTGTGAGGAGTCGTGAGAGCATGTGGTCATTTTGGTTGAATAGTGATTTTTGGAGGAAACCAGATTATGAGTAGAGTAAACACTAGGGCAGCCCTAGACAGTCTGTCTGATAACTTCACTAAAGTTCTTGAAACCAAGGTTGCCACTGTTAACATAATCACACATACATCAACAATTTAAGAAATGTCACCTTTAAGAAATTTACTGCCAAGTGATGAATCTGACTTCATGGAGGACGTCTTCTCTCGGTTCAATCTGCAAATTCTGTCAGCATTGCAGCAATCTGATCTCAATGTCTCATTATGGGAGATGAGGTATTGATGCTTTAATAACCAATACCCCAGAATTGAAGACATCATTTCAACCCTGCTTTTTATCCCATGCACCTTGAATGTAAGTTAGACATTGGGTTTGGAAGTGAAGATGAAACTTGTGTCCCTCACTTTAAAAGCCTATGTTTAAAGACTGTATTCTTACTTACTTCTTCTTACTAGTATATTTAAAAACAGATGAATTCTGTAAAGTTTGAACTACATTCCTTGTCATAGCATCATGAAGTAACCTCTAGAGTTGTGTGCATGAATTTGAGCTGGTGTTCTGTGTTCTTGGTTTGTTTTTTCCCCCTAGTTAGTGTTTTGTACTCTTCTCTCTATCCTGTGGATTTTATAATGTAAATTATAATACAGCTATTACTTTTAATAAAAGTGAAGAATAATTAAAATCTTGTCAAAAAGAACAGTGGTTTCCAAGCAAGGGCTTTCTTCAGTGAGCCCAATACACTGCTGGATTTTTAATCAGCCTCTTAACACACTAGTAATTATGGCACAGGCATTGTTTCTGTGTCCATTAGTTCAACACAACTTTATCATTATCCTCACTACCATTAATTGCTGCTTTACAATTTACACTGGGTGGGAGGGGCTGTCGCTTACCTTAACAGACATTTTGTCCTTGATTGGAGGTCTGGATACAATCTAGAATTTGAAAGCATCAAATACATCATGCAGCAAAACGGCTACAACATTTCTAGACAATTTTATGGTAGCCATGTTTGGCAGAAGGGAGAAACATTGGGGGAGGCTTGATGATGATGATGACTTTAAAAATTTAACTTCTTGCCAGCATATAGCAAACTATGACACAAATATTTCTGTGAGAGGTCCAGCTCTGCTATTCTGACGTTCTCAAGCTTGTGGCAAAAGATGGTCTGTTGAGGACTCCTCTGCCCTCTGCTGGTAGGATCTTGCATTTGCACAGCTTCAAGCCTTGCTGTGCCACTTTGCAGGTACTTTATTTTCCAACTTTGTAAGAGTGGGATAGTATGGTTTGGAGTGAGTAATGTTGGTTAATTGATGATGTATTAATGTGTCAGAAAGGTGAGCACACATAAAGACTGTGATGGTGTAAGATGACAGCTATGGACGATTGTTTTAATGACATTTTAGTTTGCTTGCAGTAGGGTTGACCCTAAGTCCCTCTCTCATAGTGGTCTGTCTATACAACCAAATGTTGCTGAACTATCTGTCTGGGGATCAGTAGTTATGGGGGATCTCTAGGCTCTGCAGAGTTCAACAATGCCTGTGCCATTATTACAATACATACAGTTCAGTGAGGTGAAGTGCTAAGCTTTAAGGCTGACGACACAACTGTGGTCACGCATGTTGATTTAGTGTACAGGTTAAGTTCTTCATCTTCTTGCACTCTAAATTCTTAGTAACTGAATACTGACTGTGGGAAAGAGTTCCAAATCCAAACGATATTCAATGACACCTGGTCAATCACTTTAGGATTTTTTCTGCTTTATATCATTGTTAATTAAACATCTTTGGATTCTGGGCTGTTGGCCAGACAAAACAAATGCTATATGTAGATGTGACTATCAATATGTGCATATTCACATTCTATAGACATTCTATAGACCAAACAAGCTTGATAAGTTACAGATCAATCAACTGGGAAAATAACTATTATTTGCAGTTGTGCCCGAGTGGGTGTCCAGTTGATTCTGATCACTTGCTGCAGCAGAAAGTGCACGTTTTTGACAAGATGGAGTTGAAGAACAAAAGGATATAGAACATGTGAATGGGTCCTTAATATTTGAACATTTGAAAACTTGTAAGGGCCTCTAAAGCCAAAGAATTAACTGCAGAAGGGGTGCTGAGCATCTTCCTCTATTCTGCAGAACATCAACTGACCAAATGACCACTGCTGTGTGATTTCTTGATGTGTTTTGGAGAAGGGCAGATATGGTTGTTAAGAAGTACAGGAGAGGAAAAAAATAAGATGCGTGTATTGTGAAAGACACAGTTAGTTGGAATCTTAGATATTAGTCTGGCTTACTTTACCAACTATACATACAGACAAATGCTTTGCATGAATAGTATTCTAATTTGCTCTTGGACATCATATAGTCAGTCAATGAAATCCTGTTTTGCATGTCACACTCAAAACAAATTAATTTAAATCCATATGTATTCTGTGTGCTCCTTTATGTGTCTTTATTGTCCTAAAAGATGCCACACAACAGTTGCAGTCTAGTTCGAAGTAAATCAGATTTTAAAAATAATGCATTTTAAAATTGGCTCAAAATGCAGAATTTCTCTCTAAAAAAAGATTTACTTTGGTCACAACTTGGCCGTTCCCATCAGGTGCTACAGTCAGAAAAGCCTGGGGGATCAGTCAGAGGCCAGTCTGAACAAAACAGCTATCTTGTGAATCAGTCCAAATTACACTAATGAATTGTATGAAGCAAAAGAGAGGGTTAGAAAAAAACTGTGACACACATTTCTGTATAAAGATGGGCAGGGATGCAAGGAACTGCATGTACTGAGATTAGCTAGTCAGAGGAGTGAGGGAGTTAGCAACTTTTATTCACCTGCCGACCCTTGGGTTGAATGGTGGATGGCAGGTCCTGTGAAAGTAAATGATTAACAACAGAGAGACATGGTTAAAAAACAAACAAATACCATTACATAAGAGAACTAGAATTCAAAAACCTTTTTAGAAGTATAAACTAAGCATGCACATTCATCTGCAATTTAACTGTTGCTATTGTGAAATGAATGAGACTGAGAGAAAAGTGGAAAAAGAAAGACTAATTCTCATCTGTTTAAGCAAATATGGCTGCAAGCATAGCACAAGCAAAGCAGCTGCAACATCAGCACAATCAGTGTCTGTCTGGAGCCTTGGCAGAGAAACAAAGGGTTTAGTTTGCTGCACTGCAGGAGCCCAGAATGTGTCCCCTGCACTAGAGCCCTAGTGTGTTTTGTCAGCAGCGACACACAGCACGCAGCAGGCTTCATAAGGCACACCAATTTTTTAACTGAGATATCGGACACAAGGGTCTTTGCTCAAACTGGGAGAATGACACAGCATTGTCTTAGGAGATGTTACCTTAGGAGATTGTTACCTGCCTACAGCTAAATCATCTACTACAACAATCACAACTCCAAATTTATGAGAAAAAAACACAACCAACAACAAATGGACACCTATATGGACAAAAAGATCAACTGACGACAACACACAGATGTGGAAAAATACCATGACATATCAACGTGACAAATGACACGCACCGGTGCGGGAAAGGAGAGAGAAATGGTTGCTGATCTGTCTGAGGGGTTTTTCTGAGGGTGGGGGTCCTTACCAAGATAGAACTGTTAATGCTGGAGTGGCCATTGGCAGGGGACTGCCTGGAGGTGTTGGGGGACTCTTTCTGAAATAAGACACACAGGTCAGCACTGCACACACACGCACACACATTCACACAAACACAAACACCCTCACTCACTCACACACACGCACTTCTGGGCAATGATGGCAAGGCGAGGGAGAAGGGTAAACTTGTAGAACACAATAGAAACCCACCACGGTGTTGACGATATAAAATGTGTCAACAGGCATAGGTGCTCACATCATTAACAACCTTTTAGCCTACATGGTTTTACATTACCATAGGGAAGAAACAGATGAATTACATACTCATTTGAGGAAGCGAGACCATGAGGTCATCCCTAAAATGGACCACCACAGCTCAAAGCCATGACCAAACAGCTCAGTGCTCACAGAGATGTGTGTGTGTATTGAAGGAACAAAAGAGCTAAAATTGTAATGATATGAAAAATGATGTCTATGAAATTATTTGAGATAATCTAAAATATAAGTTAAGTTAAGTGAAATGAAGATAAGATAGCAACTGGTAATCTTGGTAAAGCACTCTATTTTTTAATCTTGTATGGAAACAAATATAATGACTACAAAGGATTTTGAAACAAAAAGTGGACATATAAAATGAGAAATCACTTTCGTGTATGAAATGGTAATTCAAATTCTGAAGAAAAAATAAGTTTTATTTGGTCATCCAAAAATTACAAAAATAAAAGCAGGGCTGTGTTTTGTATTGCCAGGAGCTGAGCTGTCTCTGACGTCTGTGCTTACTAGAGAAAACCACAACAATTTTGTATTGACTAAATAGGTACTGAATGGTAAGTTTGTCCCCTTTTTGTCCACCCTGTAGGGTGAGTGTGTTTCTGTGTGTACAGTTATGGTGGTTGGTCTGTCTGGCAGGAGCAGCATGGGATCAAACAGAGAGGTGTGGCTCATTCCTGGACCAGAAGGGTAGTGGGAGGTTCCGGTATCTTGGTTGTGAAATTGGTGTGCTGAATATCTGATCCAGCCCCAGCAAAACACAGCAACACACACACACGCTCAGTACCAAGGAGAGCATTTAGTAATCAGATCAGGAGGTCAGGAGGTCACAATCAGTAGTAAAGAGAAGATGAAAGGGAAGTGGTGTTACCTCACACGAGGAGCCCTGCGTCCGGTAACTTGGCACTATTTTGAATGTGATGCTGCCTCTCATCTCCCTCTGTGGACACACACACACACACACACACACACACACACACACACACACACACACACACACACACACACACACAAGCAAGTGACATTTACTGTATAGTAGACAGTAATGAAGAGATGTACAACATGCTGAGTTAAAAGTAATAAGGATACATGCACACCTACAACGTGCACACAGATACACAGGCCATTTGCATAGCATCTTCTTACCAGCATCTTCTGCAGCTGCTCAACAGTCTGGTTGGCCACACTGATACCATTGATCTCCCTGATCTCATCGCCTACATGCAATGTTCCTTGAAGGAAAACATTCAGTACAGAAAAGAGATAAATAGAAATCTGTAATCAAACACATCTCCTCATTACAGAGCCACTTTTTTCACTGTGCACTGTTACAACGGTTATAGAGAAAAGCATCCTTTGTAAGTGAGATGCATTTCCAATCAAAGCATGATCAAAATCAATGGAGGATTGATTAATGGTATGCTGTAGTACAAAAAACAGCATAGCAAATGTCCTCAACAGCATCCTTAGCATCTGGCGAAACTGATGCATGTATGAACATGCATCACAATGTTTTTTTCCTCCTCTTTCAGTGGTGATGGCAGAAGGAGTTTCACTTTTTTTACAACAACGTGGAATTTCATGCAAACTAAAACAGTTTTTTGAATTGACTGAAATACTGACACTTACACAGAAGCGATATGGTACCATGTGACATTAGAAGTGAATCAGCATACATGAATTAATCAAACACTTAAAAATCATTAAATATTTGAAGAAAAATTGTAAAAAAATATTTATATGCAAGTGGTATTTACTAGGTGATACAGCTTTGAATAGTGAATTAATTAAGTCAAGTATTCTCTGAGAGAAACAGTTACTAAAATGCCCTTCATCAAGGTGTAGACATAAATGTCATTTGTGAGAAGGAAAACTGTACCTTGTCGGTGGATCATTCCCCCATGCATTATTCTTGCAACGATACAGTGGTTTGAGTCATTCATCTTCAGTGTAATGCCCTGCAAACACACACAAACACATCAAACTCTGGAACCAGTGGATGATACAGTACATATGATTTTAACAATAAGTTGCAGTGTCATCTCAGTGGAAATGCGTGAGTGAGTACAACAAATATGTTCAGCTGTGTACCATTGGCTCATCCGTATTCTTCTGGAACTGTACTAGGCGGACTCTGGTCACGTTCTCTAGGTCCATGTCTCCGTTGGTGCTTTCTGGAGAGTCTCCGTTCAGGTAGGGCGAGGTGGGTGGAGGGGTTACCCTCAGAGCCTCGTCACTGTAAACTTCGTGGGCCACCACATCATGGGCCTGCAACAAGGCCTGTGGACACACATGCAAATACAAAGTTCAATCGAAGCCTGGCTCACACTTTATATGGTAACATTTATAGTTAAATGTACTCCGCCAAAGTAGTATGCTTAATGACAGGGTACCCTAGCTACAGTCACATGCAGTTAAAGAGGGTAACTAAAAGAAAAAACTGACAGCATGTCCTTTTTTAGGCCATAACTTCCTTGAAATCAACAATAAAAATCCTTCATTTTGGATCCTAAATTTGTTAACATAATCGGAAAAAGTAAAAAGAATGTTAAAGAGGGGTAAGATGATGTAAGATGTTGCGTCACAAACAGACTTTGCACTAAGAGAAGATTTCTCAGGACCAATTTCCATAACTATTTTCCAAGAAAAATACCAAGTAAATTAACATTCCACCTGTTGGTTCCTCTCCTCTCACTTGTGCACCATGTACTCTGCCCTTAGCACCAAACACCACTCAGACAGGCCGAGAAAATTTCAAGAAATACGGCCTGAGCCCTGATGGCACTGGTCCCTCTGCTTCCACAAAAATAAACGTAAGATAATGTGTAATTTAAGGTTAAAAACTCATAATCACCCATCTCAATGTGCACTGATTCTTACATATGACACTGAGTTGAGTAGAGCAAAAGCCCAAGGTTTATGGACAATATTCTATGGCAAACAGACCACACAGAGGGCTGAACCATTCCTGTTAGTAGACTATCTTCCAATCTGACCATTAGCAGCAGGTATTTTCATCCTGACTCTACCTGACTCTCCACTCTTCCATGATTTAAGGTATTCCCCTTTTTTAAAGTTGCTTTCAGTCTGTGTCCCCTCTTATCTGACTGGACTAAAGCAGGATGATTAATGCAGCTGCACAGTCAGCTGAGGCCTCATGCCCACAGAGTATTCAACTCCGGCTCTCCGCTCCTCTGACAACCTCAGAAGCCCCTGAGCAGCAAACCCATCAGAACTTCAGACAAAATCTGCCACTGTCTTAGTGTTTCAGGCATGTGCACACACAACAGACACACACACACACACACACACACACACACACACACAGGAAAAGGAAGAAGGAAGGTTAGAGAGGCAAAGACATGAAGGTAATGGCAGCATCTCTAACCACCATGTCAAACTACATCACACACAAAACTTCATGTTCCAAGACACAGAGGAAGCTTAGGCTGTCTCTGTGTGTGTGCGTATGTATTTGTGTGTGAGAGAGAGCCCATTTCCTAATGAGGACAAGGTCATGGGGTTAACTAATCCTTCCATGCCATGTTTGTGTGCTTTAGTTAGTAGGAGAAACTGCAAGAGCAAAGTAGCAAAAGCTAAGTAGGAAAGACTGTGGGAGATAGCAAAGAGCAGAACAAGAAAGGAACAGTGGAGGGCTCCTAAGGTTTCAGAACAACCTATGGTATTCAACCTGTGGTCAGTGTTTCAGAGCTGTAAATGTTATAAACAACCAAGAGTACTGCCTGGGCATTCTGGCCAGTTGAATTAAAAGATGACAGTAAAATCCCATAGATCCTGTTCATAACATATTTAGAAAAAAGAAAAGGTCATTTTCACTGTACAGCAGGATTTTCTGAACATAAAACATTGAAACCACAGGATAACACTGCTATATCTTTGGTATACCTGACTTTTCCAAGTTGTGCTTAACTCAAACATCTAATCTGAAATCCCAATCCAATCCAATAGATCCTTAAAAATAGATATAGATTTTAGAAAACACACTCATTCTTTTTTCCCCCTATAGTTACATTAGAAGATTGATACCACAGATTAATACCACTCTGAGGCGTGTACATTAAGCAAGGTTAGAGACAGCAGGCTAAGTAAAGTATAAAGACTGCAAGAAGTGGGAAAAAGCTGGCTGCTTTTGTGCAAATTAAAAAAAACCTGGAATATGTTAGAATCTGTGAGTTGAATATGACACTACAGTCATTTAGCTTATCATTGCATTATTCACAAAAAACTCCAGAAGTTATTATTTTTGATTTTTGTTTTAATTAAGCAAATAAGGTACACTGTGCTAAGCAAGGCCAGTTGCATCTTAGCTTTACCTTTGCACATAGTGCATGGACAGTGTAGAAATCTGTTCCTTAAACCTATTTAAACTTACTGATATAATCATCCAAAAATAAATAAATAAATAAATAAATTTAAAAAAAAAACACTAAATGCTCATCTTGAGCTGTAACTTTAACTTGAACCTTTTGGAATGTAGAACAAGATGGGGCCTCTTTTTCTCCCTCCCTATGTCGTTATGAGGGGGCCTAGGCTCTAACCTGACACAGCAAATTGCATCAAGCAAACCATACTGACCTCCATCCACACCTCCTGTTCTTTTTCACTTCACAGTCTGGTGCCCCTCCTTTTGATAAATTTAATGACTGATCTTTTCCTATTTTTCTTGTTTATTTTAATAGAGTTTTCTATCCTTTGTCTCCATCTGTGCCTCTCCTCTCCCGTATCACACTACTTGCTCTGTTTGTCTGTCTATCTAATATTAAGCAAGTCTCTAAAGACAAAGCAATCAGACCCTTTAATATGATAGGATTAGCAAGGGAGGCTGCTGACAGCACTGGAGCGATTTCCCCTCGACTAGATTAACCCTTGGTGTTCAGATCCTAGGACCTAGACATTTTACACAGCCATCTATTCAAGCAAAACTACTACTTAATGCTTAAAGTGTGTCTAGAGACAACTCAGAAGAGATCCATTCAAATGTCAAACCAGAACCAAAAACTTAATATCTCTGTTTGGCACATGTTTACCTATGCATACTTGCTTGGGTTAAGCTGGAACCATTTGCTCGATGTAAAAAATAAAACAGAAAAAGTCCTCCTCTAAATCACTTCTATTGCTCTCTGCGTTATGTGTGTCTTTTGGACTTACCATGAAATGTGGCTGGGTCAGTATTCGTCTGAGTTCTTTAGCTTCGTGGTTCTCTGGGTAGCAGGAAATTTCTTCCAAGACCTAAAAATGTAGAGAGAGAATAGGCATGACAATTTTTTTAAGCAAACAGTCGTTCTTTTTCACTAGGCCCAAGTCGCACAAACATATATACACATAACTATACGAACCCGCACTGTCCTGTATCTGCAGCAACTCAGCCGGCAAACGGAGACTGTCCAAACAACTGCACAGTCTTCTCAAATTTTTCCTGACACCACTTCCTAGACTTCTATAGCCAATATCAAACCAACTTTGGACACAACTCAGTATGTCAGGGAAACTGGTCAGGGATATGCCCCTCCTCCTGACCTTCTGACATGACTTGGTTTGATGTCAGCTCCAGCTACGTTGCGCCTGACTAGTGAATGTGGCATTGTAGAGATGAGGCCTCGGAGAAGGTGTGTTGGTACTACTGAAACCTGCATTGTGACTTTATGATGCACTCTCTTCCTTAGATAAGCTTGCCAATCAGAGGGTTGCGTTGTGTGCATACTGTTTAATGTGTATACAAGTAGGTATCCACTATCTTTGTAAGACACGAGACTGTAATAATGCTGTAAATGCAGACTAATGCTGACTGTAAATGCATTTACTTGTTGCACTCCAGAACCAGCACTCAACCATCTGTTTGCAATCCCTACAGGTAATGATACTGAAATTGTCAAACGTTATTAAAACTTCACTTATTAACAGCATATATTAAAAGAGCAGAAAATTATTCTGGAGCCATTGCAGATACTATGGATGACTCTCACTAGCACATTGTGATAACTATTACTATAACAATCTGGACGTCTGGTTTTGCAAGGAAACCATCTGAGGATTATTTTTAAAAAAGACATAACATTATTGACCACGGGAAATAGGAAAAACCCACCAAAATGTTAGATTGTATTCATTTAAAGAAGGAATGGAATGCCGAATATAGCCCTGCTCTTGCTCCTAAAGATGTGTTACTGAGAGGTAAAGATATGGCTTTTATTTGTGGTAAGGGGATGTATGTTGCTTTAGTGATCATTTCAGCACCACAGCAGGTGATAATATAATATATATGTGGTAAAACATTATCTATTGTGCTACTATTGGTCATCAGCTTCATGGGTGATTGTGTTTCTTTGTCTCAGTAATGGCCCTTAGTATTATTAGTGTGTACAGATGTAAAGCATACCATTCGCTGATTTCATCTTCTCTGAGTCACACCAGTAGATTTTGATCATACAGATGAAGGAACTTGCTACAGACCAGCAATCTTTACAAATATTATCCTTATTTTAAGCTGCTCTCTGTCCAAACCACCTCCAATTCTGCCTTATGCTCTACTCCACAGTATTGTAAACATGGCAGTGGTGTGTGGACGTCTTGAGGCTTACATATTCCAGATGTTTCAAAGCGCCACTTGCTTCGTCTTGGGAGGAACTCTTAGGTGGAAGAAGACACAGGAAGAAGAGTTATACAAGCTATCTTTTTTAGGCAAAGTGAAACTCTGCCTTTAATCAATGCCAGCCAATCTGAATGGGTTGTGAATTAGGGCAGTTTGTGAGACTAGTATCTTTAGTTAAAGCAGGTAAGTTCACTCCCAAGAAAGATTATTTCCAACAATTACTAAACTTATTCACCAATTGTGTGTATTAGTATAATCAGAACAAAGCCTTAATGAACTTTGAACCACCTTACCACTGCTCTGTTGGGTGAAAAACCCACAAAAGTCCATTGGTATAAAGCATTTCAGTGTCAGCCAGAATAAATCAGCACAGACAGATAATGCAGAGAAGGTGGAGGAGTTAGTCCCTGTAGGCAACTATCATTAAATAATGAGTTAATCTGAGGTAAAACTGAAACAGTCCTAGGCCCATATTCCTCAAGCATCCCAGAATTGCCGTTGCAGGTATGGGACTGAAATGTCGTTTCGCTCTCTCATAGGCAGACAGTGTGTTGCGTCAGTTGTCGTTCCATCCACAACTGACGCAACTATTAAAGGAGACATGAATGTCTTAGACACAGAGCTGGGTTAATTAGTTAGTTCTCTCTGACATGTAGCAAAGTCACATAAAACAAGGCTCTGCTGGGAAATAAGACACCAGCCTTTTTATCTGCTCTCTTAACAAAGCACATAACATAGCACATTTTACTTGTTGACAGGTTCTCAAGGCTGTTGCCAAGTGCTTGCTCATGGCGGAACTGTTGGGTGTAATTAATAGTAATGAGTGTGGTCTAGACCCGCTCTGTTTGTAAAGTGCCCTGAGATGACTTTTGTTGTGAATTGGCACTATATAAATAAAATTGAATTGAATAACACAATGCACACCACTGATCCACACACCTCTTCTTTCACACTCCACACTGCACCAGCTCCAGTCTGCATACTACTTGAGTACTAGAGTATACTAAGAGGTAAAAACATAAACCCAAACTAACAGTATGTATGTGAATTCAGCCAGGAGTAGACCTTGGAGTCCACAATGCAACTGCAACCACACTATTAGAGTACAAATACATTGTAGGGGAGTGATTGTGTGTGTGACTGTGCGTGTTACATCCAGCAGCAATCTGTAATGGTGAAGGTCAAACACAGAAGCCAGAGATCGCCATTAAAACGGCTCTGTGTGAACAAGCCGGTGGGCTGTGGTGTCAGCTGCTTTGACAATGGGCTGAGTCACATGGAGTTGGATTATGAACCTAGAAGAGGTCACTTAAATTTGAGAAGAAGATCGCAGAGGATTCAATAATTGAAGATAAATAATTCAATAATTCAATCCCCTTTTTGCATTAATATAACACTACACAACACTAAGTAGATGGAAATATGAATAATGTTTGTATGCTTGGATTTACAGTTAAGAGCCTATGTACATCACTGCCTACATCTTTTAGAAGCTACACGATGCTTGTTAATAGTTAATTAGCAGAAGCCATTAATTATAAGTATTGGTTAGCAAGAGGTTAGAAGGATTAGTAAAGCCTGTGCACTGACAAATGTGTAAGGTGAAGGTGTTTAAGACCAAGGCCAGCAACCACTAAATCTATCATATTTAGAATGTATTCAATTCTTTATCACCCATCACATGAATAGGTACAATACAATCATGGAGTGCATATTGTATATGCTATGGTTAATGCAGATATGGGTCTAATTGTTGTATGTATGCAACGACAGCATGTATGAATGTCAGAAAGAGAATGAAAGAAAATGTGTGTGGATGCGTGGCTGTTCATTTACCTCTTTGGCTCTCTGCACTGCATTACTGGGTGGGTTTCTGATCTGTGGAGATGACTTAGTGTTGATCTTATCGTAGAGCTGAAACAGAAGATCAAAAATAGTCAGCTAGTGAAACTGTTAGCAGATCACCACAAATATGCAATTCAGCTGAACATGATCAATGACAAATATTTAGCAGCTGAATCAAAAAGATCATCAGATGAGAAAATTCTTATCATGGCTGCAGTTTTGAGATATTAACATTGTTTACACATAGTTTTTTCTGAATTTGCTTGCTTCCATGAGTAAACATTGCATTAAGTTTTCTTTGTTTCCATACTAATACAATACAATACTGGAACGTTGAAATGAATGACCTTATATAAAATATACAAGAACATAAACATGACTGTCAATGCGCCAAAGCATTTTTTCTTTTAACAGGAAAGAATATACAAGTTCTTAAATGTAGAATATACACAGACTGATGTAAAAGAACTTCACTTCAATAAAATAATCCACAACTGTAAATTTTTTTCTCAAGGAACTGATCTGAAACAATCTGATCCAAGAACATCGATTGACTTTATTTAATCAGATATAATCTTATGAAAGAAAATGTCAAAGCAACACAAAGGTGCACCGCTTATTTATTTATGCTTTTGAAACACAACTTTGTAGCTGTATAAAACCATAAATTACATGACAGTCTGGGTGTCTTAGAATGGAGACCTGATCACAGCAGCTACGACTCATTACCACAGAGATAAATTTCATATAATCAAAACTTTTTCACCCTCATGCCTCTCATAATTAGCCAGATTTATCCCTCTCTCTCTTTATTTAGTTTAGTTTAATTTAACTTTTTTCTGTTTTGTTCTTATTTTCTTGACATTAAACTGTAAACAAAATGAAACTCTTTTCTCATCTCTCTGCTTAAGGGACGACAGACACAAGAGCTCTGTTTAAGCTCCCAGCTAACTAGTAAGTTCCATTGACTACACTTGCTTGTATGGTCCCAGTCAGAGACAAGTGTGGGTATATAGAGGGGATTGTACATTTGTAGACAAAATGCCCCTTTCTAAATAAAGGCAGCACCTGTATGTTCAAGTCAAAGCAGATGGTTTTATTTTAGAATCAGAATCAGAGAATCTTTATTTGTCATTATACTAAAAGTACAATGAAACTGTGTGCAGTCCCACTCAGTGCAGAGAAAGCAATCTAACAATCCTAAAAGCAATCTGACTATCCTAACTCAACATATTTTCCTATGTACAAAGATTAAAAAAGAGAGAGTTACTGATACATAAATAAAATATATAAATAAAAGCTGTGCTCAATTTCAACTTCTATTAACACAGAGAGAACCACATGATCTTTGATGAACAAGCTTGCTGGTGTGTTTTAACTGAACCACCTTATTATTTTTCATTGCATGAGCATGAAATCTTTTATTACACACACACACACACACACACACAGAGCAACTCTCAAAGGCAGACACAGAGTCACAGACAAAAGGTTTTTGTACCAGGCAGTTCAATGCAACCAGGAGACCCAACGCTCTTCTGTTTTTCTCTCTCACAACAGCAGCAGCAGCTGTTGGACATCAACAAGGGGCATACGATGAATAAACAAAGAGCAGAAATGGCAACACAAGTCTCTCTGATGTGCACTGAACTGCATTCTAACTAATTGTAAAAATGATTTTAGTGGTTCAGACTAATGGGCCACACTTGTTGATAAGGCAAAAAGCCTGCCATCATAGGAAGAGGGCAGATGCAGGGAACTGTGTAAATGGAGAAAAATGGAGAAAACTTTACAATAAAAGCTGGGTTGATTTATCAGAGGGCCAATATTATTGATCAGTATTTGAACTAGAATTACACAGTTAAAGGTTCCTGATATCCACCACAAAACAAACTAAATTATTAGATATTAGATATTTACAGGTAGTATTGGTGAACAGCTAAAAACCTAACAGTGACAATTAACAAGTATGCACTTTACAATGTTTAAAAATTTGACAGGCACAACCATATTAGCATTTGACCTTAGTGGCTGTTTGTATATGCCATAAAAATACAAATGCACTTAAATAAAGTCCCTAATTATCATGTCAAATGCCAAAAAAAGAAAAAAAAACCAACACAGGGGGATGCTGGGCTGATTTCAAATTAGCTTCAGGCATCTATTTACAATATCCTCCTCAAGCAAACCCATCACAAAAAAAAACACACTTACCCAGGAGATTGCAAAAGGTCTGTTAGAAGATCACAGCCAACAGTAGAGTACAAATGAAGTACAAGTTGTCCAAGCTAGAAGGCTGCATCCATTCAGTGTCTACAGGATTTCTGGGTTCCTGTGTGTATGTGTATGCTACTTCCAGCTGCCGAGATAGTGATAGAGGCTGTGCTTGTTGTGAATGGCACCAAGGCCTGTCTTAGATCCCAATAGAAGTCATTGTTCCTTTAGGGTCTGAGGCTGCTCTCTTCTGTCATTTTCTGACTCCCCCTCCTCTGAGAGCAGTGTAAGGGTGTGAAACTGAAGCTGAAAAGGATACATCTGCAACCCAAAGCTCCCACTGACACTGCTGCACACTCACACACTTGTCCGATCTACTTGTCTATTGCAATCCACTTCAGTCTATCAGCCTCTAGCTACAGGGAGAGCCTGTAACACAACACACACACACGGGTTCAATTATCCCCATTGGGACAGTTCATAGACTAAATGCATTCCCTGGGCCCTTCATCCATAACCAAACTAAATTTTCACATATGCAATAGTGCTCCCCAACAATTGGCAACCCACAACCCACAATTTCTAATAAATTGAACAGAAGAGAATAAGATTCACCAATTTGTGCTGTGTCAGCAAGCTGGTCCAACAAAGCCAGTGCAACTTTGTCTTTGTTCTGTCTTAATAACTCAACATACCATTGTACACTGGGGTCCAAAAGTCTAAGATCTCAAGTTACCATAATTTCCTGCAAAGGATTAATAAAGTACTATTCTATTCTTTTCTAAGTTGCTAACAAGGAAATGTCTAAATAAAAATGATAGTATCAGCATTACAATTTGAGTAAAATTTGACTCTTGACATGAAATTCAAAAAATCTCAGTATGTCCCCATTTTGCTTTAATGACAGCCTGCACTCAAGCTGGCAGTGGCTCCATATGTTTTTACACATTAACACAATTTGTTAGTAGAGACAGGGGTTAACACTTTTAATTGGTTTTGAGAAAGAGTGATGAAGTGGTTCAGCTGTATTAATATGATATCATTATGAAGTCTGAAACACCATCTGGGTAAAAAAGGCAGCTTTTGGATTGAATCATGTTACTGCATCACTGCAGCAATACACATTGACTATTTATGGTGTTTAGCAAAAAACAACTTTGTTTATTTTTGGAGATCCTCTTTGATACAGCTAATAGTTAGGGCTGGCTCGGCAGCACAGGCAAAGCCTAGCCTCCTGGGTGACTATGATGCACTAGTTTCTCTCTCCTTCATCTGTACGCATTCCTATACCAGTGATGTATAAAACTAACTCTAAATTTCTTTTCCTCTGAACAGTTGTGTGTTCTTTTCCCCCCTTTCTCTGACTGTCCCTTTCTGCAGATAGTCTGAAGCTGTATAACACAAGCATTATTATTATTATATTATTGTTATTAATTGTTAATAACACGACCAAGGCCACCAACTTGGTCTGTCAGTCCTATATGGGCTACTGTTCTCTCTATCTCTCCCTCATCCTTTACATCTCTCTCTTTCTCCTTCTAATGCTATATAATAAATAAAAGTTGATTCTGCTGTAAAGCAAATGCAATTCACATGCAGTTTAAAAAGTAGCTCAAGGGTAAAATTATATTATTGTTATTTAGAGAGACACAATAGCACATCTAAAATACACTTGTGGAAAGGAAAGACAAACACCTAATGCTACTGACAATGTCAAAATTTCAAAAAGCACAATCCAGCAGGATTCTGTGAGCAGTTATGCCTCCCTGCATGTGCATGACCAGTGTAGGTAAATGGTCATGTGATATGTGATTTCAGGCTTGCGAGTAGAGATAATGTTTGAAACAGTGCTGAAGTGTTTGTCTGGATGGGTATTGATTTTCTTTAAAAATGCCACTTAAAAATGAGTGGAAGAGATTTTCAATGTGACTACTGGCCCCATTTAATATAGTTTATATGGTGTTACATCAAAAATGCTATTCTGTAGTAGCACAGTCACCTTAACGGTGGAAAATGAATGAAAACGTCAGGCTCTATAGATTCTAAAGGACATATTCAATCAAGTGTGAACTACTCTGCAAAGCATGAGAACTCCAAAAACATCAGGGAAAAGGCAGGGAGGAAACTGTGTCATTACAAGGGCTTCAAAATACAAAAAACAGTTTATAGAGCCAAGTGTACAGAACACAAGTAATATGGAAGACTTAACCACAACTGCCAGCAGGTCTATTGCAAATAGGGAAATTCACATTTGAACTAAGTATAACCTTAACAAAGCTGTAATTCACAGAAATGCAACTGTTTTATCAGTTAGTTCCATTAAAACCCTGTTTTATTGGGATAGTATAATCTCTAAACTGCATTTCAGCAGACATGCCAGAAATCAAAAAGGTCAAATTCCTTGTGATGAATAAAACGATTGTGTTGGTACAGCCAAAAAACCCCCAAAACATCCTGGTACCTTTTCAATGTATATTTGAGCCAAATTTCCTCACAAAGGTGACTCAGGACAGTGCATGCCCCTAATGCCTGAGGTACCGACTTTCCTCTTGGTCATCACATACTGCTGAGACCACAGTTTTGTCTCGGGGTTATAGTCAGTATTGCCAATGTAATCACTTTATCATGTTATCTAAATATATGTTTGCCTCTAATAGGGGGGCACACAGGGATAAAAAGCTTGACTGACAAATAAGTGGTCTTTTATTAACAATATAATCAGGACAAACTTCACACTTAATCTGATTTTCTGAATTGTATTTCTAAACTTTCATATTCTTATAACCATTCAACTGTTTGATAATATTTTTCTCTAAAATAAAAGTAATCCAAAATAAACACAATGGATTGAATGAAGAGAAAAAAGGGGACAAAATGATGCTCTCAGGCTGTAAGTAACTGTACTGCTGGTATTTGTGACCCAGCATGTTGCTGATGTGGTGAACCAGTTGTTGAACTGTGGGTTAACCAACTGCTGCTGTGACATACTGTTAGTCATAGCACTAGTGAGACAGTGAAGTACAATCCTGGAATTCCAGATGAATTAGTTAAAAGTCTTTCCAGATGCCAAAACACAGTGCAAAATTCATAACCCAAAAGAATTAAACCTGGGGAATGTAATTTTACTTTACCATAAAGTAGAACAGAAAGAAGATTGCCATCATAACACAGGCTGTGTGTGCATGAGACACTTACATCAAGCAGTGTGTGTAGATGCTGGTCCTGGAAAACACTGTGAAGGAAATCTAGATCCTTTTCGCTGCAATCTGTCAAAGCATGGATCTCCTCTAAACTGTCCAACACCTGAGATACAGCTCCTGCAAGACACAGACACACATACACACTTGGTGCTCTGTGTGGTGTAGCAAGCCCTTCTTACATTACAGGCTCTGATTCCCAGCAGGACCAATGGTCCGTCACTCACCTCTAGGTTCCTCTACAGGCCGTTGAGGTAAGCAGGCACATACTCATAAACATACTAATAGACATAGATATTTACTGGATTATTAATTTAAGGTAAGCTATCAAAAATTGAAAGAGCACCTTTGGTAAATGGACTGTACTTATATAGTGCTTTTCAAGTCGTTTGACCACTCAAAGCACTTAACAGCATTCACCCATTCACACGAGATGAACTGAGAAAAGTGAGGAATTTTAACTCCTCCACACACCAATACCACAGCACTGGGAGCGAGTTGGGGTTCAGTGTCTTGCCCAGGGACACTTCGGCATGCAGCCCGGAGGAGCTGGGGATTGAACTGCCAATCTTCTGATGGGTGGTTGACCCGCTCTACCTCTGAGCCACAGCCGCATCATTCTAAACTAACAGCTACAAACAAGCCAAAAGTTATGAATATCCAGTGTCCAGAGGTGGGTAGTGACATGTTCAATTTAAATCTTATCATCTTACTGCACCTGGCAGACTAGTTTTAATGCAATATATATATATTTTTCTTGTGTGAGTAGAAATTTAAAGAGAAAAAAACATAAGTTGGTCTAATGGTTTACATTTGGATACGTTCATCATGTTATTTTTAGAATTTTTTATTATTTTATGCATTTATAAGGGTCTAATGGTCTGCACAGGAGGAATAAAAGCTAAATTTGATAAATCTGCAGAATACGCTGGGTGTTCCATGTTTTACATGTAAGATTGTATTACAAATCAGAACACAAACTGGGAAAGCTGCTGGGTCCTAGCTTGTTCTAGGAAAAGTAATGGATGCTGTTGTAGTCTGGACTCAGCATATCAACTAGAGTTTGCTGTATTTTGTACCGAAATAAATGGACATGCTCTATCAGGCTGGTGACAGAGAAGAGTCTTATGCTACTATGGAAGGGGTGGACACGTGATAACTGCGTCAAAACTGGGTAAGGACTTAAATGCAGTGACTGATGCTGAGGGAAGAGATAATGGGACTAGGGTTAAGGTACAGTTAGTCCTCGCAATGACAGCTAGCTCATCTGGTCAGTGAACAACAAGATGAGGAAGGAGGAACAACTGGTGACTATAGAAAAAGGTGAATGGGGTTTGGGGTATTGAAGAAGGTGAATCCTCACAAGTGTTAGCTGTTACATAGATACTTCCTCTCTGCTTTCAAGTCTGTCATGTTTTGTCTTTTCAGGAAGGTTTCTGTAATGTTAGATAGATAAACTTTATTCATCCCAAACTGGGAAATTTCTAAGTTATGTCTTGTTTGATTCATTCTTGTCTTGGGAGAGGGATAAGTTTTGTAAAACTGGTTAGAGATAAACAATTTCACTTCTTGACTTGGAAAGACAGAGTCCATCTGCTGTAAAAAGATGTCTGTGCTCCCCCCAAAAAAGTTGTCAACAAAGTGCAGTGAATGGATGTTGCATGCAGTTGCTCACTCCCCTCACCTTATCAGTAATGTCTTGTTTCAGTATTTAAGAGAATTATTTCACAACACCATCATTGATGTTTTAACTTCAAGTTCAATGTGCACTTTAATATGCAGGATTCTTTCAGCCCCATGTTACAGAGTATATCCTTGGAAAAACTTTTAGTGATCTTACTACAAATGCTGCACACTTCTTTTACAAAAAAAAATATTCACAATCAGAGGTTAAAACCCAGTTAGCCTTCTCTGTACTATTTTATTTTCAAATTAGCAGGGTAAGGGTGCTGTAAGATTACTAGAGGTTGTCCAGGTCATCACACGGCCGGAGCAAATTTGTTCTCCACTAGTTCAGTACATTGCTAGGGAAGTTTGTTGCAAGTTTACCCAACCAATGCTATATTCTACCAAGTACAGGGGTTGAACTGGTACTATGCCTGAATGATAATGCAAATAAGTCATCATAAACATCAGGGCTCTGCCTGTCCTTGACTTTTGTAGGGAAATGATGTTTTGCTCAAAGAAAGTTCTGGTGAGGACTACAACCTGTGATATTACCTGGTACACAGCCCTCCTGTTTCTTGGGAGCTAATTAGGTATGTGTTAGCACGATCATGTCTAATGTTGGGTCCATCCTAAAGTTATAAAAGTGCCATCAAGAGGCATGGTATAAATTTGAGTGGCTCTACAATGCTGTGTTTTCTAATGACTTGGTTTTTTTTTTCAAATGTTTTTTTTTTTCAAATGTTCAGCTCAATGTATAACTGCACGAACTTGACAGTAGAAACATAAATAAAAATGCATCATATGATTATGCATGACTCTAATAGGTAGTACTTACTCCATTACCTGCAGCACTGTAATTGGGGTGGACTGTAAATGTCTGTAAGTGACTGCAAAGGGGAGCCTCTCCAAGCACCTTAAACAGTCCATAGACACTCAGATGGGAACCAACTAATTGTGGTTTGCAGCATGATGCAAGGAGCTGTTGTGTAGTTAGCAAGCAAAGATCGTACCTATATCTTTGCTTGTGTTCTACTTATTCTATATGTGCGTTGCCTTGGATAAAAGTGTCTGCCAGATGACACTGTAGAATTGTAGCATTACATTGTAATGTTTGATATTTGTCATCATTTGAAGGCCTTGCACTCCAGGGCTGACAATTGCTTACTTTATCGGTATAAATTGCAGTCAAATTTATTTGAAAGTATTTTGATGACTAATTTTATTTTTAGTACTGTTCTCAAGTAAAAGTACTTGTTTTATCAAAATAGCACTTTGACTTGAGAACAGGTTTTGGCCACTCTACCCACCTCTACTAATACACATACATACACACACATACAACCAATGGATACATACGTTCAGCTGCTAATAGTCCTAGCAGGTGGGAAGCATTAATAGAAAGAGACAAACAAATAAACATTTAACAGTTTGTAAATTAACAGGTTTTAATATACATGTTAAAAGCATTTGTAAGCAATTAATTACTGGTAGAGGGTAGGAATACTAACAGTATAGTATCTGGATGATGAGAAGTGTGTCTGCAAGTGCTGTTAGTGTCAACATACAGGTACTGACACACTAACAAGAGGACAAGGAACGCATACAAAACACTTGTGTTTATAATTTGCTTTGACAATATCTATTGAACTCCATAGAAGATAAATCTGGAGAGGCTGTATTTGTTATTTTTAGAAAAAAATTCCTCAAACAATCAACAGACACTGTGTGAATAATTTACATATTGCCTTTCTGCTCGTGATAAATCTAAGATGAGCCTTGTTTTTTAGCATAAAGCCTTCCCAAGAAAGCAGAACTTCAGAAAAAAATAATGAGGGAGGAAGGAAATTGTGAAAGTATGTCAGTATTGACACAATGATTACACAATGGTAAAAATTGAAGTATATGAGCTCTTGTCTTTGTTTGTACCTGAGGAGGTGGGGTCATCAGCGAAGTCATGGCGTTCCTCAGGGGGGTCTCCATAAAAGGAATTAAATTTGTGACTGGACACTGCAGCTAGAACAGCCCCCTGAAACAAAACAACAGCAAGAGCAGCAAGGGGCAGAGATGTGTAACTATGAGGATTTTTCTTATTGTCACTGATCTGACATAGAGATTGTTTCAGACAACAAGTGAATATTGCAAAATATGACAATGCTGGCATGTCAGTCATTATTTACACAAACCTTGAGCTTCCTCCTGGAGTTGAACTTTCTTAGCTGTTCTACAGTCTCTGGCAGGTGGATTTTGTAGGCGTACCGGTCCCTTTCCTTGCAAATCCAACACAAAGAGAAGAAAATGCCTTAAGCAAAGGTTTAAAGGAGTCTGTTGTTGATCAGTTTACTAGGAATGAGTACATCTCCACCTGTGAAAACAATGGCTTTTTTAAGTCTTGTTGAGTCATTTCAGCTTAGGTCGGAAATGAATTTATAACAAAAACCCTGTGTTGTAAACAAAATGTCAAGTTTGAAAGAAATGGCTTTCTACGAGTCAGAGAAAGTCAAATGAAAGATGGAATTGAGTTACATTATGGGTATGTTCTCTAAATTTCAACCAGACTAGGAATATAAAGTCAAAATATCTCAGCCTCTCCCATTTTAGTTTGTCCATTCTGTTTTCGATCTGTCTCTAAGAAGTCCTAGGTGACGTTGTGAAGTAGCATGGAACCATGAGAAAAAAATCAATGCCAAACAGATTAATTAGGTCTAATAATGCCACTTTAAGTGGACCTTACAAATAGAAACTGTTTGAACTTTTGCAGCTGGAACATGAGTAATGGACTTTAATCATGTGTCAGATGGACTTCTTGTCTCTCACTTGAACTGTCCAATAGTGATATCTACGTACCCTACCTTTACTGTTTACAGAAGAAGACACAACTGAAGCTTTCCCTGGCAACAGATGTCAAGCAACGCAATACTGACACTCACAGTTATTGTATTCCTTTGTAAGGAACTGTGTAAAGCTGTGCCAACCAAGTGACTGATAATTGCACAATAGGATAACTCTTTTGGCAATCACTAGATGGTACATGGTAAGCATGGAAAACAGTATGTAAATTTTGGTTTTGTTTCAGTTGGTTTCATTAATGCCAAACTGCAACTGTTATTATTTTGACGATTCTTTGATTAGGGCTCTTTTAGATAACACGAAAAATGTAGTCGAATCTAGGGTTGAAATCCATAACATGGAAAACATCCACACTAGACTTGTGCTAATAGCAAATTGTTGTATTCACCTGTCACATTTAGTACAGTGCACAGTGGCAAATAACCTGAATGTGGCTTCAAAGTGCTTCTGAATGCCCTGCATTACCTTGAGCCAGGGGTGGTTAAGAGCCTCGTAGACAGTGATCCTCTCAGCTGGGTCCAGCATCAGCATCCGTCTCACTAGATCCTTAGCACTCTCTGAGATGTGGCTCCACTGCCGGGGATTCATCTACACACACACACACACACACACACACACACACACACCAATGTATACACAGACTTTTCAGGAATACACAAATTTTCTGTAAACAGTCCTGGGGCCCACAAAAGTAACAAAATCTAGTCATCTACCTCTACCAGCTACTGGCAGTGGTGCACCATGCTATGAGTTTTCAACTATGCATGTTTACTGACATTAAAAACGAGGCATTGACTATATAAAATGTTAGCTGCATTAATTATATAGTGTGTAAATAAAAAATAAATGTACAAAACAGTGGGGAGCAATCAAACACAAAGAGACAGAATAATTCATAGTTTGGACCACCAAGATGCATTCACAAGATATTGGCAGAATGGGAAGAACAGACAACAGATGTCATATTGTCAGTCTGTTTCTATGCTCCTCAGTTAGTCAAAATGAGCTGTGCAATAATACAGAAATAACAAATGCAATAAAAGTTGTTGCTTTTAAGTTTATCAATAAACTTCAGACCTTGTATTTGCCTTTGCAGATGGCTTCAAACAGACGCTCCTTGGTGCCATAGAAAGGGAGACACCCTGAGAGAAGGATGAAGAGGATGACTCCACAGCCCCAGACATCCACAGGTTTACCATATGGCTCTCTCTTCACAACCTCTGGGGCCATGAAGTGGGGAGTTCCTACACGACCTGAGGAAACAAAGAGTATTGTAGGTGCATCATTTTTGAAGTAAGGTAATGACTGTGTGATTAAAATGAAGATGATAAAGTATCCTAACAGAAGCAAAATCACACACACACACACACACACACACACACACACACACACTGTAGAAGATTATTTTTGTTATATACTAAGCTTCAGCTAATTTTAGCCTTGTTTACCACATTATGTGCCCTATGTTATGCTTGACCTTTTGGCCTCTGTATGTGGGATGAGAGACAGAGAAGTGGGACTCAACAGAATGTCCCGACTGTGACCCTCTTGTCTCTTATCTCTTCCCGTCTCATGTCCTGTCACAATTATCAAACAGACAGAACATGTGCATCTCACCTGCTACATACATCCTGTTTTTATATGAAATATGTTTGAACTGCACAGGAGTAACTAACTTCTGCCTAGTGACAGTGTGATATGACGCGACAGAGCCCTGTATAAATTATGTCTCTCTTCTTTGTTGATTTGGATTCCTCATTACATTGCTGCGCGCTCTGTCCTGACTGAATCCCTTCTTGCAAGAATAAAGCTCGGAAAGACAACTCAGCTGGTTGACCTGTTTATGAAATGCACAAGATTTCCACCACAACTCACACACACACACTTCATTATTCCTTAATAAATTCTATTTTTACAGTCTCAACCAGTAAAAGGAAGTGTTCCTTTGCTTTTTTAAAATTTTGCTTCCTGCTTTGAAATAGCAACAGGATGACTTTTTGGTAATTATGTTGCTTTGCAAGTGTTCCCCTGCAAATAAAGCACACACAATGACAGGTTCACTATTTGTTTTATACTACAACTGTATGGTTATGCAAAAGAGAAAACAACCTTTAACATTTTCTTATGCATAGGTTCAAAACTTAAAGTTATTAACTTTTCTGACTTGTTGCCATTATTTGCAAATCTCAGAAACACAGTTTTTGGTTTGGTTATACTTTTGGTTTTACTGCTCTTTATAGCTGACATCATTTTCAACATGAACTTCCACCTTAAGGTTAAGATTAAAATGACTTTTCCCTAAGAATTCAGGATAATATGCCGCATACACCTGTTAACTTGCTGAAAAGGGGCTTTCAAAACTACATAGTGACACTGACCCTGGACATTGACAGCATGTTTTTATGCAAAACATTTTTTATTTATGTGTAGATAGACACATGTTCACACAAATTTCCAGACCTACTGTGGAACAAACGGTCAAGTGTTGTACTATCTGCCACAGATTTCTCTTTTGAGTTGTTTTACATTTTGTTAAATTGGTGAAAAGACTGCTAGGATAGGCTCCAGCACCCCTGTAACCCCAAAAGGGATAAAGCAGTTATAGAAAATGGAAGGATGGATGAATGGCAACAATTCAAGTATGGCGAAGTAGCTATTAGCCATTCCCATTAAAGGGGGTGCAGAGGCAACTATCACCTGAATACTTTTATACCGAGGACAACTAAAATAATTTATTTAGCTCTAAAAACTATTTAGTTCTGTTGATATGAGCACAATATCTAAACTAATGTCTGCCCATGTTCACCTATGTATGGTTGTGTTTACTGTACCTCCTGCCACCAGTCCAGACTCTCCAAGCTGGATGGCTACTCCAAACCCCCCCAACTTCACTGGAGCTGAGTTCTCTTTGGATGCCAGCAGCACACAGTGAGGCTGAGAACAAGAGAAGAGAGAGATGACTTGTGGTATGATTGTATTTTGCTAATAAAGAGTGCCAGTTTCCTTTTTACAAAATCACATGTAAAAAACACACCCAAATCCCCAAACCATCATAACTCATCATAACCACACACTAAAAACAGATGTTGTGGGTGGATCATAGGCGAAGGAGTGATCTGCATTTTTTGGTTTTGCTTCAGTATATGTAGAATGGCAATTGCTTTTAGTAATGATTTTGTAGTTTCTTAAGATTTCATATGCCTGTTCTAAAAATGACATTTTCTTGACACAACAGAATTAAAAGAGACAGAATACACAGCATTACTCAATAGAAAAAACCCTTTCATGCATACATTATGAAAACTTCAGCCAGGATTTTCAGGTTTTTATTTTTGGCATGAAAAAAAGGGGAAAAAAAAAATCAACTTAATTTTTTCAAGGAATTTTTGAGAATCACACAGAGCCAGAAGTGGATAGCAGATAGAGGATATTTTGTTTACATGAGTGAGGCATGGTCTGTGACTCTACTGCTGGCCCTAATGTAATCAGTAGGTCTGCACTAAGCCCTGCCCTTTCTTCCTCTGAACAGCAGCCCAGGCTCTACGTAGCAGTTGCAGGGGGAAGAGGGTGTTGACCACAGGTTGAAGTTTTCTCTCGACATCCCCACATTTTGTACTTCAGCATTTCTCTGTCTACTTTCAACAGTACAGCTGTGGAGAGGATGGTTCTCACAGAGAAAGCAAAGGAAAGAGGCAGCTTTCTTGTATTGCGATTTTCCTTTATACTTATATTTGATATAAACGTAGACATATTCAGTGAAAGATAGACAACAGCAAAAAACTAGACTAGAGGGATATTGGTGTGACTTTGAGGAAAAGAAAAAGACTGTAAAAACAACAAGTGAGCTAGTTTTCTTCAGGACACATCAAACAGTTTTAACGGACCTCAATGACTGGGTGAGTTAACAAGATTTTTTGTTGCACTGCGAGATAAGAGACGTGTGCTGTGAGCAAGGCAAGCTCTTTTTCTAGTTTCAGTAACTGATTTTTTGGTATGAACTCCAGGCAGGAGACTGACAAGGTGTATAACTATGGTGATACATAGTTATACTGAAATGCACTAGAAATAATGTTAGCTGTGCTGTCAAATTTTACATAATTCAGAGACCAAAAAGCAAGTTAAGATCTGTAAACTTTCCAAATTTTGCTGGTATAGCAGTCAGCTGGTGTCATTTCATATGTGACTAGTGAGGGCAGAGTTAAATACCTTCCCAAGTGAACTAAAAACCACAACATGCTATAGGTAAAATATTTCACCTTTGTGTTCCTTCTGTTTGCAGGGCTGATGATCGTAAAAAACACTATGACCAAAAACATCCCCACCATACCTACTACCACCACCTTACAGACTGTGAACAGCTCCCTTTTAGTCATCATAACAAAGACCAGTGAGATGAACTTGATTATGACCACTGACCCCCAACCAATTTGTGTGGATTATGGTGCACTGCAAAGCATGTTAATAGTGTTCTACTCTATAATATTCATTCTGGGTTTAGTTGGGAACCTGGTGGCCCTGTGGGTTTTCTTCAGCGTTCACCCTAAGAAGAACTCTGTGCGGGTGTTTCTCATAAACGTAGCTTTTGCAGACCTGCTGCTGGTTGTATGCCTGCCATTCAGGATACTCTATCATAGCCAAGGTAATGTCTGGAACCTAGGTCCATCCTTCTGTAAAATAGTCGGCAACCTCTTCTACATGAACATTTATATTAGTGTCACGCTACTGGGGTTAATCAGCGTGGATCGCTACCTGAAGATCCATCGTGGCAAAGGGGTACAGCATAGATTGCAGTCCACAAGGTTGAGTATAACTCTCTGTGCAGTTGTCTGGATTGTGGCCTCTGCCTTGACTTTGGCTCTGCTGATGTCAAAGAATCACTCACAAACAAACAGGTTGGTCATATACATTTAATTTCTCACCTACTTATTGACTCCTACTTTACTATTACTCTTACCCTTGCATGTGTGATATGAGCCATTTGACTCTTACATAATGTGTTTGCTGCATCTAGGTGTTTCCACTACAAGCTGCTCCATACTGAAAAGTGGAAAGCCTACATAAACATCTTTGTGGTGTTTGTCTTCTGGCTCGTATTCATCTCGCTAGTGGTGTCTTATGGAAAAATCGCCTTCAAGCTTCTTAGAACGTCACAACAGAATCCAGGCCTGGCCAATGCACCACACTATGCTCGAACCGCTAGGAAGTCCTTCTTCATCCTCTTTCTCTTCACTGTCTGTTTTGTACCCTATCACATAGTCAGGGTATTATACATAAAGACCCAGATCACAAACACTTCATGTTTCTGGCAGAACATGGCTGACAAAGCCAATGAGGTGACTTTGCTTTTGTCTGCACTCAACACCTGCCTGGATCCCATTATGTACTTCCTACTTTCCTCTTCAGTGAGAAAGGAGGTACTGCACATGGTGAGCAAAATGTTTTGTGTACGAGATGTTGCTGGAGTCAGCGGCGGGACCAGCTCCACAGTTGAATTTGAGGGCAGGAATGGGAGGAATGATACGAGACAGGCAAATATAAGTGTAACCAGCAATCTGAAGGAGAAGATGTTGACTGAATCCCCTCTAGCTGGACCGTAAAGGTACCAAGAGATGGGGAGCCTCCTTTGTTCCAACATAGACATAAAAGCAACTACAGAGGAGTAACAAGAAAGTGTAGTCAGCTATCACTGTCCTTAATGAAAACATCTATTTTCTGATGATAATTGAGATGACTATGGATGGAGTTTTCCAGCTTACAACTGAAACTTTATGTTACCACAGCAGACATAGCAACCATGGAATTCGCATAGAAGTAAAAGATGCTGAATTTTTTTTTTTTCTAGAGTATCCTATTATGTAACTGTTTACTTATCCTGTCTGAGTGAGTAGAGAATACGTATATGGGTAAGCTAAAATTGTGTACTTTACTTTTACTATAACTTAGCTATATTAATCTCATCATATTGCTAACTATTTTCCTAAATTGTATGTAACATCATTTATTAAGCTTCATGGAGAGTAGGTGGACTGTATTTGATACTAACTGTAGATAGTAATTTTAGTGTGGATGGGGGTTAAAAGCCTCATTAACAGTTCCACCCTGTATTCTTACTGTATTTTTGAATGCATTTTAGGTAGCTTGATGCTTAAGTTGCTATATAGACAGAGAACTTCAGGCTTCAGTATGTATCACTTTTGCCATGAAAGTGTCCACTAATAAAATAAGAATCACAATCATACATAAATGCAAACATTAAATCTGTTTTTTCCCGTGTGTGTAACTCTAATAAAGTTTATAGTGTTTTTGTTTCCTTGATAAATAACTTACTTAATTTTTTAAAAATCTTTTTCTGTATTCACTACTTATAAAATTGTTCATTTAAATTCTAGAAGAACCTTGATCAGTTTTTTTGGTGTGGTCCAGCAAAAGTTTATTTTTGTTCATTTACCCTTGTATGTAGTATAGCGTAACCAGTGAAACACTGATAGAGCATCACCCACAATTATAAAACTGGGATCACCGAATATGTTTAATTCTGTGGTAAGGTAATGGCCATGAAATAAACAAATTAATTAAAACAAGCAAAAATAAAAAATGGACCAATGTTTGGCCCAAAACACCATTCTTGGGAGGGTCTCACACCAACAATTTAACATTGCAACAGTGTAAGACATTCACATAAAAAAGGAAAATAAAAATGCAACTTTCCAGAGTACATTGAAGCAGGGCTATTCAACTGGTGGCCTGTGGGCCAGTACGGGACCATCAATCAACTTGAACCAGCCCGTGGCCCATCTACCCATAAATAGTAATAAATAAATTGTTTAATAGCCACTAAACTGTACATATGCCACTTTGCGACATTTTGCGACACTTTGTGCGATTTTGCAGCACTGCCACTGTTTTCAGAAGGCCAAAGAAACCATGGCATGTGACATATGAAAACATGTCATAGTCAAAGGAGAAGAGACGTAAGATTGACAGCAAAAACAGAAACTTTAATAATGACTGGACCGATAAGTATGCAAAATTGTTGATAATGTGGTGGTGCTTCGTGTTAATTGTACATCCAATATGAGAGTAATAGTACAGGGGAAAGTCCAGCCCACAGGCCATAGCCTTCTGACAATTTGGCCCACGGGAAAATATAGTTGAACAGCCCTGCATTAAAGTCTGAACTTTCATGACAAATTATTTTAGTGATGAGAAGCGCACAAAGAACCAAAAGGAGCTTTTGTCGAGATGAAAGCATGGGGCTTTACTGGCATTATAAACATCAGAGGTTCTAACGCTGTGTAAAATATGTAAAAGCATGTTCTCTTACCAAGGACTATATCCAGACTTTATACTGTATGTTGACGTGATTTAATTGTTATAAAAACATATATTTAGTGCTTAGTGACTTTTTAAAATGAATGTATTATGTATAAATATATTGCAATATATAATAGATCTATGTGTCAATCGATATATAGATTCTACAGTACGACGAGCAGAAATAGATCCACACCCTTGACAAGACAAAGATCTCTCTTTGCTTGTCAGTTAGAACTGAAACAACAGCAAAGCTATAATGCAGAATAAAGACAGACAATGAGAAATCAATTAAATCAGTAGTTATCACAGGGGTTATCACAACTGTATCAAGGTGGGGAGGATCACAAATTAACATATTTGAATACGCTGCTCAATAGTTCACATAGTAATAACATGGGGACACAAAACACTCCCGTGAACATGCACCACATTTAATTTAAGAGCACCAAAACCACAAACTAGAGGCCAGTTCTCAAATGCTGTTCGACACACCTCCAGCATGACAAGAGGCAGGAAGCCACAGAAAAGTATCTATCTTCCTTCTTCTGTGAATATTTAAATGAGTGTTGCTGTTGTTCATGCGTTTGAATGGACTCATGAGAGCTCCTATCAGTGGTAAGTATGGACAGACATGAATTGTTGTTAATGGCTTTGAATGAACTTGTAAGAGCCCCTGTCAATGGACATGAACTGATCCGTTTATAAAATAAAAATACATGTTATGTACTGTTATTTTTTTAAAAAATGTACAACTTCTCATATTTTTAAATACATATTTTTTAATTTTTTAAATTTTGATTAATGGAATATATGTCAAAAGTAATTTACACTTTTTCTCAATAATAATAATAATAATAATAATAATAATAATAACAACAATACAAAAACAACATTGTTCATGTATTCACTGGGAAATCTTGGGCTGAATGTCTTGTTAACTGACAAGAATAAGAGAAGCAAAAGTGATAAAGAAAACAAAATTAGAAAAAGTATTTTTTTCTTAGATCTTATTTTTGTGTTTATGTTGATGCATAAACACAATAGAACGAACCTAGTATCAAGGATGTGACTTTATGGTATTTCATTTGAGAACTAGTTTGGTTCCTCCTGCCTCAACTGTTTCCCAACATCCAACATTATTCGCAAATATCCCTTAAGAAAAAACTCTTGTGCGGAGTATATGCTTTTTTAATTTAAATTTAATGTTATTTGAATCTTTTTAGTTTGGTTCCTCCTGCCTCAACTGTTTCCCAACATCCAACATTATTTGCAACATCCCTTAAGAAAAACCTTAAAGTGGAGTATATGCGTTTTTTAATTTAAATTTAATGTTATAGACTATAGACCTCTTTCTGTTTCTGTTTTATTGTTCTGTCTATACAGACACAACACCACTGCTTTCTGCCCCCTGCTAATTTAGCATCATTTAATTGTTAAAAGTGTGAGGTAAAAGTGTACCACAGAGGAATGGGTAAAAACGCAAGTTCATGAAGGGCCAAGTGTTTTTTAATATAAAATTGTGAAACATAAAAGGTGGGTTAATTTATGATTTGTTGTCTTCTTAAGAAGAGCTACAGAAATGGCCTGTGCATGTATGTATGCATCTACCACATTGTATCATAGCGTTAGTTTCTTTTGCATGGCAATGAACTGATTTAGCACATTGTATCAATTTATATTGAACTGCTTTCCATCGCATCTTGTAGCATTGGTAGTTGGTTCATGTATATCACTACTGACCCATGTGTTAAATGATTGGTAATGCATTGAGATGTGTATTGCATCAGCCTTAGTGATTAAAATGCACATCACAATGATATTATGAAACTGGCATACAGAGATACAGTACAGTGGTACCTTGACTTACGAGCGTCCCAACTAACGAGTTTTTCGAGATACGAGCTGTCTCTCTGCAGATTTTTTGCTTTGAGTTGCGAGCTAAAATTCGGGTTACGAGCCAGCTTCAGATACCCCACCGCTAGTTGGCGTAGCGAACGGCACAGTGAACGCTGTAACATCCGCCCAGCATCCCGTGTCTCACTCGATAGCTAGACAGGTGCAGATGAAAGTGAGGAAAGCGTGGCAAAAAGGGCAAAAATCTGCGAATAAGATTCAGTTAATCAGTTCAGCCTTTCTCCTCCACCTGTCAGCATTCTCAAGTCGCCTGATCTCCAAAGTAAATGCTGTACATTATACTTAATAAAACCAGTTTATTGCAGTACATTCTATTGTATTGTTTTTTTTATACATTATTCGTTATTTATAAGTACACTTTTCTTAATTAAAAACATGTAACAAAAAAAATTGCTGTGTTTTTTGGGGGGCCCGGAATGGATTAATGGTATTTCAGTTCATTTCAATGGGGAAAACTGATTTGACATACGAGTAATTTGAGTTACGAGCTCTGTCACGGAACGAATTAAACTTGTAAGTCAAGGCACCACTGTATATACAACCAAACATAAGAAGAAATTTTATAGCTGACAATAGGAATTGACATGAATACTGTGGCACAGGCACATATTAACTAGTCACCACAATCACTATGACTGGAGTGTCTTTGATATGTATGAGTTGCTCTGTAAAGCAGAGCTGATTCCTTCTGCGTCATCACTAACTGATCCCAGATATTTTGTGTTCCCACAGATCACATGGAGTATACGCTGTATACTTATCCACCAGATAACACTTCATTCTCCTCCTCCGTTCTCTCCCTCTGGCCAGCTGCTGCAACGCTCTTCTTCCTTCCTTCAGTCTACACACTCATCTTCCTAACGTCTCTCCCTGGCAATGCGTTGTCATTGTGGGTGTTCCTACGGTGCACCTCCACCATCTCCCCCACCCATATCTATCTGTCCCACCTGAGTGCCTCCAATCTGATGTTGTCTGTCACATCACCCTTCCTTGCAGCCTACTATGCCCAGGGATCAGTCTGGACAGTCACTGGCATACTGTGTCAGCTAGTTCTGCATGGCATCACCCCAGTGCTCCATATTAACATCTACATAAGCCTCACAATCCTCACTTGGGTGGCCCTCAACCGCTTTGCAGCCCTCATCCAGCACACCCATGCCTCAAGTCAGAGCGACTGCACGGTGCTAATCCCACAAGGCTTCTTCACCTGTCTCACAAAGACATCCTTTGCTCGCAGGGTGTGTGCCACAGTGTGGATGGTGGCAGTGGGAGGCATTGTATCAGTGACAGTTTATTACTCAGTAACCGAAGCAGTGGTAGCTGGCAAGGATAGAGAAGCTGATAATGGAGGACATGTGGTGTGCTACAGTCCTGCTGTGGAACTAGGGGGCAGTCTGTCTGCAGCCTTTTCAGTTCCAGTTATAACTATGTTCTTTATATTTTATCTGCTGGTGCTGCTGTCCTACATGATGGTGCTGAGGCATATAGAACGCTCGCGTGGGAGCACAAACATCACTTCCTCCCAGAGCCTGTTGGGTAGGGTGCTCAGAAACATCGTGGTCGTACAGGTGACAATAAATTATATCTTCTTCCTAAAATTATGAATTTTTTTTTGCACATAACAGTAACCTTTTTGCATTTGAAACCATTATTTAATTCCATCTCTCACAAATTCATGTGAAAAAAATCAGCATCAAATGTACTTCACTTAGATTTTCAAAATATTTGCTAGGAATGTCAAAACATATTTAATCTACTCTTTCTAGGTTGTTCTTTCAGTTTGTCTGCTGCCATATCATATCTTCAAACCCATCTTCATTTCTCTGGCACATGATCAGAATCAGCTGACATATTCACCTGATTCTAACCACTGTCATCCACTCTCCACCTTGATTGAGGTGAAAGTTTCATATTCATACAAATAAATGTTTTCTTTAGTAATTCAGATTAGTAGATTTATAAAAATACCTGTGTCTACAAGGGGCACATGATGACACCTTTTCTTCATCTCCTCCTCTAGCTAAAGAATTGCCTGTTGCTTCTAGCTGTGCTGAGAAGTTCAACTGACCCTTTGATGTACTTCCTGCTGGACAAGACCTTCCGTCATCAAATCCTTAGACTTTTGAAATGCAACTGGAATGACCCAAGAAGATAAAAGTGTAGGTCCTTAAAGGAAGTGCTAATCAAAAGACTGGTCGACTAGGGGATGTAAATGTGGCTACTGTGATTGAAAGTGTTTCATGAGTGGCATCTTTTCTGTTGAAAGAAGCTTAATATTTAAAACTGTGCATCCTAGGAGTCTAGTTGGTAGGACCAGTAGGAGGATTTAAGGTGGTTAACACGCAAACATTGAACAGAAAAGATGAGATATGAAAATGTCTCAGTGTGGACAGTGTAAGCGGAGATTTTAATCAACAAAGGACAAACTCTAAGACATGTTCATTCTTCCTACAGTTCAAACCCATATGCCATATCCAGCACCATGAAGATGCTGGGAAAATCCAGTGTTAAGGGCCGTTCACAAAGCACAGAGCATCTTTTGAGTAAACATAAAAAAATGTAAATCTGAATTGAGGGTAAAGAAAAGGAGTATTTCAAATGGTGCAGAATAATTACCAGATTTGACATTATGACTTTCAGGACGTTTGTTTGTGGAATATTTATCTGATTATATCTCTTTGAGAGGTTATCCCCTGTTAAGATGAATGTGTGATTCTAGTCCACGACTGTTTCTATGTTTCTTCTTTTTCACCCAGTAAAAAAATGTACAAAAATGTACTATGACATTATATATGTGACATGTATTATTTCAATTTGACAGTAATTGTCTTTAATTATTTTTATTGACAAAGATGTAATCTATGTTTTGGTATACTGTGATGTTTCTGAAATGTAATGAGACAGAGTTCAAGAAGACACTATTCTGTGAAGTGAGTGGCATTAGTGTCAATGTTTGTCCATTGTTGTCAAAGGCACACAAAGTTGCCTGTTATTGCTTCTGTTTCTCTGAGCAAAATGGTCTGAGGCATACAAGATCATCCAGTGCAGCACTCTCAGGTGGTGTGAGGCTGTTAGATTTGTGCCAGCAAACAGAAAACAGCAAACAGCACTTTTCAGTTCAGAGACTAGCAGGTGTGAGGATCCTTTTTTTAACTTGTCATGTGACATGTTTTCTGACCCACACATCATGAGAGTGAAAAAGGATATCCTGTATGAAACCTCTAAAACCAAAACCTAAGCTCTACCAAATGTTAGTTTATATGAGGCTTAGTCTAAATGTCAGTTCACCACATAATTAAAATAACCTAAAAACTAAAAACTGGTTTCACCATACAAGTTAAAGTTACACAACTTATTTTGTCACAAAATTGGTGCGACCAGAAATAAAAAACACAGGACTCACTATTCTTTCATACTTTGACAGTCTCATGCTCACTCAGTGTTACACTGTACAGTTATGGTTATATGAAATAGGTGAAAGATAAACATATAAACAGATCTCATTATAAACAGATCACTACTGGCACAACTTGTTCGCCTGAAAAAAACCCAGACTCTTTGGATTTAAATTATTTCAGGGACTTTCATGCACGAAAATATGTAACATACTCAAGCTGATCCATATTCAGTAAGGACAGCTTTGTTGTTAATGCACTCCATTTGCATACACGCACATATGCTTGTATGTGTTGTTTTGTGTGTTCTCTGTGTTCCTTGTAAAGGGTAAACATCGAAGACAGTATATCTGATAAACCAGCGATTGGTGCTCACAGTGTAACTTAAATATTGATAATCGAAGTGAAAATCAACATGGGCAAATGTCAAAGTCACAAAGAGGCAAGAGTGGACTAAGGGAAATTTAACATGCAAAACAGATGACATGTAAGCATTCATTTGGGAAAAGAGTGGTTTCTTGAGACTGCTAATTTCTTATTTGTTGTTTTGCTGTGTGGAAACCCCATTGAAGTAATTTCACACTGCATTCATATTTTCAGCTGCAAATCCTTAGAAAATATCTCACAATCCAGAGGAAGCAATTGTAACACAAAGGCAACTAAGAAGCACTACTGAACCTCACATGAATGATGTCAGAATTAGTTTCTGATATACACATTACTGATATATACATTAAATAGCTGTGAATCTGCATATAGAAAAGCCATTACTATCTTGATTACATAACATCAGCATCCTAAATTGTAGCATGCAGTGTGTGCACAGATATGAAAAAAAATATCTGACACCACAGGCGGAAATGCCACGTGTAGATATGAATGCTGACATTTGTGAGTCAGTCCTTCTGCAGACGCTGTTATATTCTTGAAAGATAAACAATACAAACTACAGAGGTACAGCCTGCTTCTTCTGTTTAAAGCATATGACACAAGATCCCCTAAACTTGTACATATGAAGTATGCCTTAAAAAAAGAAAATATTATTGATGTAAGGTATAGCTTTGCAACTGCATGACTCTAGTCATTTAAGCTTCCATCAAATGTTTTGCCATGTTTTAGATTCCTCAGATTTCTCAACACAACATTAGGATCTGTGCTTTACCAACACCTCAACTTCAGACATTATGCTATGGCACAAATACTGGGTGTATGAACAGTATCTAAGAAAAGAAAGATCACCTTCAGGCTGCGCCCTAATGCTGGCTTTCAGTGCCCAAACTTGTGCATTCAAAACTAGTCCAGATACACTTATTTTAGCAGTTTGCACTGCATTTGTATGCACACTGTCTATAGTAAGGAGACAGTATATCTGACAAACCAGCGATTGGCGCTCACAGTGTAACTTAAATATTGATAATCGAAGTGAAAACCAACATGAGCAAATGTCAAAGTTGCATTTGTGTATCACTGAACAGACAAATACAATGTCATATTCTGTCCAGTGCACAGAGATTCCTATAGTTTACTGTTTATAATCCAAATGTAGAACCAATTCATAACAAGTGATGGTTTTAATTTGTCTGTCTGTACTGTGTAGTTAATGCCTCTGTTGAATTAAATTGTCGAGCAACACAATCTGCAAGTTAATCTGCAAAATATCATCTCAAGTAAATGACTGATTGACAAATGTCTCAAAATAGCAACTGAATGCACCATGCAAAGTCACTGTCTCCACATTGAAACAACACAAGACAAGGAAAAGGAGTAAATCCTCACAATCCTCATTTCTGTGAACTGCCTGAAAAGTATTCTCTCAATGCCACATCTTTACACACACACACACACACACACACACACACACACACACACACACACACTTAATTTTAAGATACAAATATTCAACTACATTGTTGCATTATCAATCAGCATACTGCCAGTACAGTTGGCTCAAACAGCCTCCTCAAGGGACACATTTGGTTGACATATTTAGACTGCTATTTTGAATCTTGTGTTTGTTTTTAGAAAAAGAAAAAAACCCAAATCAACAGGAATCTAGACCGATGTGTGTTTATTTTGGAACTCAGGCTTTGTTTTGTGTGTAGGTGCTTCAATCTTTTTTGATTTTGTGACATGTGAACAATAATGTGCAACCACACACTCTGTATCATATGCCCCTCTGAACTTACAGGTTGGCACTCACTAATATAGACAACTGGCCTAAACCTAAGCCAGTGATTCAGCAGGGATGTAATAGAGCAGCAGATTGAAAACAGGTGGGCACAATGTAAAAGAGATCGTAATCCACTACCTGAAAGCTGACTGTGGCTGCATAATATGAGTCCCTCAGAAAGGGCAATAAAATAAATCTTAAACAAAAATAGCAACTGACATCAGTGAGTATCAAATAAAAACCATTAAATATGTCACAAGTGGGAAGGCCGAGAGGGAATTGTGTTTTGTGCTTCTTGTTTGTGAATGCAGATAATGTGACGAGAGAGACACGTGATGACACCAGGAACCAGACAGGCTCTACTCATTATAAGAGTAGCCTAAAACAGGCTAACACAAAAGCTACCTGCAGCAGAAAGACTGAACAAACATACTCACACAAGCAAATGCACTGACCTTTTCACTCAAATGCACACATACAAACAAATATCTACAGACAAACACCATATGGAAGGGAAGATACTCAAGAGAAAGGGCAGCACATTTTGATTGTGCTGCGAAATTAAGCAGACATTTCATATTTGATATCTGGATTCCCAACTGAAAAGTATAAGCTCCCTGTTAATTTTCCATTTTCCACCATCCAATACACAGAGGGAGCAGTCATGTTTTTTCTCATTTTCCTGGGAAAATGTGAAAAGAAAACCCATTCTGGCACAATCTGGCAATATAACTGCATAGACATTTGTAGATGCAAAACATTTCATCATGCTGCTGACATAAAGAAAATTACTCCTTAACTAAGAGGCTCACATATTCAAGCTTGAATTGGAGCAGATTCTGTGCAGTTTTCAGGTCTAAACATGTTAACAGGCACAGCCTATAGGAAACAAAGGTAACAGCAGCACCAGCAGTTTAGACCTGCAGATGTCAACACAATTATGTTGCTATGCACAGAGTAGTATTTTGACCTGTGCACAAAACAATTTTTACTGCTGCCGTCTTCTTCTTCTGTGTTTTATCATTTTACTAAGTATCAAATCATTTATTTTTTAGATTCTGCCATTTACAAGGCAAACATAAGCATAAGCATTTAAGAGTGAAATAAAATATAATGGTAAAATGGTAAGTTACAGTAAGTAATTAACACCTCAATAAAAATGGATGTCAACATCTTACTGTAAAACCTAAATGGCTTGAAACATTATTTAAATTACATTTAGAATTTTTGTCCCCCACAAAGGCTACATGGGACCATCGGAGAATTGTTCACTGAGTGAGCGTCAGCCAGTCATCAGATATGGGTTGCTTCTACTGATCGTTTTCATTATCGACATTAAACAACTATTAGAGAGGTCTACACTCAACTTTAGATCATCTTGGTGGATGTAATGAGTGTTGAGTGTTTTGCATTATATTATATATTATATATATACTTATTAACAACCCTGATTGTCAGTGTCAGAACAACACAATACAGTTCAGTAGCACCACCAATGGCAACGTCCAAAAGTATTCTACAACTGAATCAACATGCCTCAAATAATCTTTAACAGAAATTGAACTATAGAACCTTGATGAGGGACTGGACTGGACTTTTGTTAGACTACACAACGTTTCACTTGCTTTATCTATTAACGTGGGTGGAGGACATTGGTACATCGACAGCTGCTTCTGTTTCCATGACTATGCAGATCTGACTAAAGCTGTAGTTTTGCAACTGACATTGAGGCAACATTGGATAACACTGGCTATGTCTGGTTATGGGTGCTTGAATCAACTAAGTAAGGGAAATCAAGGAAATAACTGAGTCAAAAATACCTTGACATCTCGGTGGATGACATTGTTGTCATGGCAATAGCGTAGAGCCTCAAGGATCTGTCTCATGTAGTGACTAAGAAAGAAAAAACACTCATTGTACAGTCATGGTTGTATCACAATGAAGTGTTCGTTTACATTTAATTTAATATCATGGTTGCAAATATCAATATATAAAATATTAAATATATTAAAGAAAACATCAAATATTGCAAATATAAATAAAGAACACAAAAAAGTGACACAAGAAAGCATCATGGAGATAAAAATGAAAAGCATAAAACCTCACCTTGCCACTGCTTCACTGTAGACAAAGCCAGCATCTGCCCTCTTCACAATTTCAAAACACAGGTCTGCTCCATCCATACTAATAAAGACAGACATGGAAGGAGAGAGACAAAAGAGGGAGCATGATTGTGGCAAAAAGGTCAGGGAAGGAATCTGGTAGAAAAGGTCACACTTATTAAAACTTCAAACTGTGCCTCTCTGCGGTGAAGTGAGAGGCTAAGTTCAGTTCAGTAAAGGAGAAGCTGTTCTGTGGGTTTAGGTAGAAACAGCTGTATCACCGCTACTGTCAGTACTGAAGATATGATACTGACGATATTCCAGACAATTTCTGTGGAAGTTTAGGGGTAGTAAGTTCTTTTAAAATAAACAAACAAGTTACGGGCATTTGTTATTTTTGCATGTGTTTTGAAACAATCTTGAAAAGGTAATTTGGACTTTTCAATATTATAATTAGTTTAAAAAAATCCATAAAAGAATATTTTTTAGGCATTGCCTTTATTGGTTGGAGATATGCAGCATGCATTGTAACCATTTGTCTACCAAGGAATTTTCCTATTGAGACCCTGTCTGATCAGCAAAATTATAGATGAAGATGCTCAGAATTAACTCGAGGGTAAGGAAATTATTGACATAAGATCTCTAAAAAATTTAAACGAAGATGTCTTGTTATCTATTACTATATTAGATCAGTTTATGTGGATCTTAATTTGGCTCTCATCTTAACTTACAGGCAGAAAATAGTGGCGAAAACTACAGCAATATCTTTGTACAGAACTCTTTTTATTGAAAGACGATAATATGGAATAATCAAATGATCAAATCTGGTAATTTTCAAATTTAATCATTATTAGTGCAAGGATCAAAGTAACATAAGGATTTAAAACTGTTGGTAATTGTGTCTTTCATAAGGATCTGGACTTTCAGAAAGATTAGAATATTTGAACACAGTCATGCAGCACCAAAATACTGAGTCGTCAGGAGGAGAAGCTGCTGCTGTAATGATGAGGTTTAATAATTCTGCTTTATAAAATCCCTGCAGATTAATCTACAGTTATGGTTCTGATGATGACAACCTCTCAGCCCAGTTAAAACCAGGTTAAGGTCTCAGGTGACAACATATCTCAATGCGCTGAAACATATGCAATCAATTGCTGCTGCAGACATTTAGGCTATCGCCATGACACCCTTGCACATAGCTTTCATCCCCATTTAGCTGGTTGGTTTACTTACACAACATGCAAACATTTAGTGGATTTAATGACAATTGTCAGAAATAAACACACTCTTAATTATGACCCTGTCATTTAGCTACAGTTGATTCTCTGCTTACCTAAAACTTCTGGCACCTACTCTTAATTGTCATTAAGCTTTTGCCCTACTTAAACAGGACAGTTATATAGTACAGAGAATGCTGTTCACATGTATCCACCATGTTTACTCAGTTATCTACTCTAAGAACATCTAAAATCTAGCTGCACTTCCATGTGTATGTGTAATAAAGTGTATGAAATGTAATCTTACGAAACAGAATCTGCACAAATGAGCTCCAAGACCATGAAAAACCCTTAAAATAGAGCTAACTTGGAGTTTTTTCCCCCTGCACCAAGCCATATGATAGTGTGCGAAGCCAGAGCACTTGCCTGCTCAGTGATAACAGAATTAAATGATAAAGGAATTAGTTCTGGAAGAGGAGAAAAGATGCACTTAAGATACAGGGCAGGCTAGGAGAAACTCGAGGAAGGAACAGCTTTGAGACAAGCTGGAGGTAGCAGGAAGTGTGAAATCTTAATCTCATCTCTTCCCCTTTATTTATAAAGGGAAAAGGAAAAATGCATTGCTATATATATAGCACTCCATTCATCTCTGCATCCCTTTCCTTTTTTCTTGCCACACCCGCATCCTCAACAAACAAGCTTTCTCACAGCAGTGCAGATTAAATATAACACAGAGTTTTTCTCTGTCCTGCTATTGCAACAACTGCCCACATAACACTGTGATCTTTTGTCTCTTTCAATATGTATGTCCTCTTCTCCAATAACATCTCATCTTCACACTCTCCTATAGATGCACTCTCCTGTGACATCAGCAGCTCATCTTTGGTTTCTTTTACAAGTATCCTCTTATTCATCCTCATGAATGTTGGTGTGAGGTTTCTTATGTGACTTGCATGTTTGAACATATTCACAAGGCATCCATGCCACGTGCAGACTTACAACTCAAAAACCATATAGAGCATCCCATCTGAACTGTACGTCTCCAGCAGCTCTACAATGTGGGGGTGCTTCAGCATGTGGCAGATGCTGGCCTCCCTCTTCAGATCTGAAAAAAACACACAGAAAAAAGCGTGAGAAAAAGTAAGACGCTCGTCTTACACTTTTAGATTATAACAGAACTATTTACTACTAATACTTAATAATTCTATTTAGTCCTTTAAAATATGATAGATGATATATGTGCATGCATGTAGGAGAAAAATTGGTATAATCTTTTCTAATTCCTCTCCAATTTCCAAAGTACTCCCATCCTCCTATTTCCAGGATTTTGTCATTCAAATTGGTTTTGGCTGCTCTGCAACAACATGTTTCCTTTTTTCAGTTCAGTACCAAACTAAATTTATCAGCGTAAATGAGTTTTATGTTTTACCTTTAAGACTCACATTAGACTGCACTGCTTAATTATCTGCAATGTAAAAAATATTTTGACACTGTCAAAGAAAGTATAATTGTGTATTTAACTCATGGCTGAGTTATAAAATTTGGGGTCTTATCACCTGATGAGTAGAAACATGAGTGGGACAGCATCATGATTTAAACCTACTGTTGCCCTGGAAAGGACTGCAAATTAACATCTGATGTAAGCGAGAGCAATAACCACAAACCGTGTTTTAGAAGTGATACTCTGATATACCAGGACCAGAATCATAAATAGTGATACTGGTACTGTTAATAATTAAAAACATCTAATGCACTATTATGTGGGGGAGGGCAGAGCATTAAATCTAAAAAGGTCCTTGATTAATAAATTACTTCCAGATACATTTTTAATAACCACTGTTGATTTGTCAAGAATTAAGCATGTCTGTATTATTCCCTATCAATCACTGATCACATGGACATGAATAACACTACTTTTAATAATAAACAGCAAATATATTTATCCTGTGAATGCTGAACTGACAAGGTTCAGGTGACAGCAGGAATGAAACAAAAAGTACAAGTATGTGGTTTAATGATAATTAATCCTATTGTAAGTGACCATACTCAAAACAGGTACCTGCCTTTTTTATACATAGGGCACCCAATCTGTAGGTGTCTCTGGTGCAGCTGACAACAAAGAAGAACCCAGCCAAAAGTTCTTAAACAAGGAGCTACAACTGGCATTCCTTTATACATTAGAAAATTGTCTCGTTCAACCATTAACTACTATTTATGAGGTCTAGGATCTCTTAGTACAATGTGGCTAACCCTGTCAGATTTTATCTTTCCTCCAAGCATTGTTATGTCATTAAAGTGGCAAGCACCGTCCTATTTTGTCAGGCACCACTGACAATGAGCTACATTTAAAAAAAAAACCCAACTAAACACCACATCTCTGCATACTTTGTGTTTTTTTCAAACTGATCACAGAATCTAACAGTGAGGCTTTTCCAGCTTTACACCTTCACATTTGAGATGATTCTGTTTATCTCAGGTTTCTGCTTAGCTCTAACAGTTAGCAGAATGGAAAATGGTTAGCACAGAATAAGGGTCTCACTCCTGAGAAACCGTGAAGATGACTCATCTGTAGGTGAGTCATTGTTCTCCTTTGTTTCACGTGATGTTTGTTTTTGTATCCTTTTCATTATTTTAGATTCTTTTACTACACCCCAGCAGCAAATACCTACCACTTTAATTTGATCCTAACATAGAGGAGGGCTAATTGAGGTGGTTACTGGAGCTGAGAGGAACGATGCCGTCTGTTTACAAAAATCACTACAAGCCTCCTTCTTATGAGACAAACATGAGTAGGACAACATACATTTCATTTTGAAGGATAATAATGGAGGAAAAGATCTTTGCTTTCACTGATACGATTTGATGAAACTAAAGTGTTGACAAGATTGATGTGCACAGCGTAAAGCAATAAACATATCAGATATATTCTCTCAGTCTCTCAGATGCAAACTGAAAATTGTTCTGTCATGTTGCAGATTTTTATCATTTACTAATGATACCTCATGTCATGACACCAAAAATCACATTCAAAAGTTTGTCAGCCATAAAAGCAGCAATGTTTTATTCAAAATAACTGATCGTGTCAAGTTTTACAGAGCTACAAAACCATCAGTGAAGAGCTCCATATCCCAGATGAACCTGTGTTGTACCTCCTACATACACAGAGCTCAGCTGCTGCAGTTACTGTGTCTTAGCCTGGTAGACCACCTGTATGCAAGCAGGAACTAGAACTAACAAAACTTTGGCATGAAGAAAGTAATTTTTTTAGTAGCACTACAAGCACTCAATGCTTATTATCATTAATTTAAAAAGATTTTAAACAAGTATAAAAGATGAAAACAAGGATGTCACTTCCTTTTACTACTTTATATTCTGTTGAAAAAGAGGGCTTTGCCTTCAATATGAACATAGAAAAATCACTTATGTAATATCTTGATTTTAACTTTCCATTCAATATAGCCTCTGATCCATTTATTCACATGATCCACAAAGCATTTCATGCTCCTTCTCCTCCTGGCAGCTGTTGTTCTGAGACCTTTTGAAAGCTGACACCAACAAAGGACAAATACATCCTAGCCTTTCTGCCTGAGCACACTCTCAATCTCATTTATTGAAAATGCATCCGCAAGCACCACATTAACTTTCCGTATCTATCCCTGCTATTAAAGTAGCCAGGCTCTGCCAAAATACAAATACTAAGAGTGTGCATCTCTGCCTGTTAAGATCATCCAATATGTATCTAGATACATAGGCTATGATACGATTCAGGGACAAAACTTTTTGTTTTGGAAAGATTTGATCCAATCTTGCTATGACATGATACAATCTGATACAATTTCATGTTGACATTCATTTTCTTTTATGAATTAGAATAAGACAAATCTATAAAAATGGAATTGTTTACTTTCAAATAAATATTTAATAAAAGACCAGGGAATTCTAAGTATTTTTGTCGATTAGTATTGTTGTAAGACAGAGGAAAAGGATGGAAAATTAAATGTATAATTTCAGAATTACCTGTCATTTTGTTTATTAATTAAACAGGCACAGTTAGTTACAGTACAGTTAGGCACAGACTTTTGTCCAACTTTCCATCCTTTTGTAGAAACCAAATCCCTTCCAAAATTTTGATTTGAGCTTTGGTGGTACACTGGCGTTGTCAGGCAAAGCTATGCCAACGTTACTGTGACAAGTCTCGCCAGAGTCTTGTCACAGTAAACTTGAACTTTTATGAGAGTTTGAAGCTGCTTTGTGGAAGTAGCAGCATAGCAGCTTTACTCAACCGATTCATAACTTTAAGACTGGGCCATTGACTGGTTCACAGTGAAATCTGTGAAAATCTGTGAAATCTGTGAAACATCTGTGAAAATGAACACTAAATCCAACTGCTACTGGAAAATACAAAAGACACTTAATCAAATGAAAAGCAAATTAATGTAAAATTAATGTCTGAGAAATAAAGAAGACAGAAATACTGTTTCAAAGAAGTCATTACATTTACATTAAATGTGTCAATATATGAGTGTGTCCACACGTGTGTCTTCTTTATTGCTACAATGATCAATTTCTGTTTAACAGTATCATAGTGAAGACATTTATCCATGTTGAGGACATTTTGGCCACTATTTCAACAACCCTTGACGAATGATCCATGACCCATTTAAATTAATGTATCTGATGTAAGCGAGAGCCATAACCACAAACTGTGTTTTAGAAGTGATACTTTGATATACCAGGACCAGAATCATAGATAGTGATACTGGTACTGTCAATAATTAAAAGCATCTAATGTACTATTATGTGGGGGATGTCTGTGTAAGCACGTCTGTATTATTCCCTATCAATCACTGATCACATGGACATGAATAACACAGCTTTTAATAATAAACAGCAAATATATTTGCCCTGTAAATGCTGAGTAAGAAAATCTTTGCCTATAAATGCTCAATATAAAATATGTTTGCTTGCATGTTTGTAAGTGTTTTGGCATTAACCCTGGAAAGCAGATCTGCAGACAGTTTCATTCCCTCTTTCATAAACGACCAGCAGAGCACATTTCCTGCCCGCAGTGGTGGTGAAGGCAACAACTCCTATGATCCTTCGCTAGTTCAAAACATCAACCTACTGTATCATTTGTTACTTTTTAAGAATGTTTATAGAAAAAAAATGTTAGATTAAACTCTCCTTCAACAAACATGGCTTTTCAAAAGATGAGCTCAACACTTCAAATTTTAATTCCTATGTTTCAGAGAAGAGGACAGTGTGACCTAATGTTTCAATTTTTAATACACATTTGGGGATATCAGATACTTGAGACTTTAAGTCTTTTTCTGATGGAGATTATTTAGTTTCAAAGAATTTAGAAATTTTATTTGACTGGATTATTCAGCTCCTGGATAAGATGCAGATAATTCTTTATCCAACCAATACATCTGTGGGATGAAAACCAGATGGGAAAGCTTTTACTCACTTGTAGCAATCACACAATTAGAGACAATGAGAGAGACTGAGAGAGGGCTGGGTGACACAGACTGTTAGAAAATTTATATTCCTCCCTTTGATTAAAGAAATGTACAGTTAACCCGAAAGTTCTTTCTATGCAAACAGTTTGAGTAAATACCACTTTAAAAAATTAGTTTTGTTCCATTACTTAAAGAGTTTGAGTATATGAAGAGTGTATGAGGCAGTCATTGGTTGTACTCATTTTTGTAAGTTTAACAAACTTAAATGATCAAGTTTTACCTCAGGCCACATCGCTGCCCTGTTGTGATTGGCTGAAAACTCAAAACAAGTCTGTGTTTGTCTGTTGGCGGATACAGAGAAAGTTGCGCCATTTTCTTATTTTCACAGAGCAATTTAAGGTCGTTGCACTGCATGCTCCTTGGACAATACATTTTCTGTCTGCAAATTTCTGTTTTTGGACCCTTTTAATGGACATTTGCCTGCAGTAAAGAGGTTACCATTTTCTGCATGAACTAATTGAGTTGTTTTCTCTATTCAAGTACTACTATTTAGAAACGGCTGGAACTTTTCTAGTTTGAAACGTGTACATTTGAATGTGCCTAAATTTACAGGGTTGTTGGTGTCTTAAAGAAGAATTCTTTGGTGTTCCTGATGGTTTGTGTCCAAGCTTGATGGAAATCTTCAAAAGGAAGACAGGTTGGATCGGCAAGCAGTTAGCTGACCTGCTACAACAGACAACGGTGCGTTGATATTTCTGTTTTTTCTTGTCATGATATTGATGGTTGGTTTATCCCTCTTACAAAAACTAATTCTCTCACCTTCCTGCGTTGTATTTCTCTGTATGAACAAATAAACTGATATAAGATATAATTCTTTGTTCTACATTTAAGTGTGTGTTCAGAGCACTGAGCCAACAGCCACTAGATGCCTTGTCCTGAAAGGATGTCCAGTCATTCTTGGGGATGATGCATCTGTGTTCTTTAAGAGCAGTTCGGTGAGTAACGTTTTTTGATTATTGTTTGAATCAGTTTTGCCTTTCTCCTATGTTTTGTTTATTTGAGATGATGGGTTATGATAATTAGCATTTATGAAGATGTTTCATTGACCTTAACCTATACATGAACACATACAAAAATGGCTCTAACAGCTTGTTTACACAAAATTACCTAAAATAAAACCACAGTGAATTATAAAAATCATACTATTAAAGAAAGCCATACAGCTGATTGTAGACAAATTGCTGTTAAGCTGATTATCCTCTTTTGTCTTGTTTCTCGCATTATGTAGAATCTTAATGAAGGAGACTCCGTGGACATTCCAGTGGGAATCTATGAGCACAACAGAGCTGCAAGCCCAGCATCACCACAACATCACATCATTGTTAATACATATTTGTTGCTTTGTTGTGTGTTTCAATAAAATAAATAAAATGTACTGGATTGTGTGGTCATTGACAAAAGAAGAATTTAATTGCAATTTTCTTATCTCAAATGTTTTAATTTTTAATATAGTCATATTTTTAATAAAACTAGGATTTTAAGTGTATTTGACTTATAATATTAAGTTCTGACTATTGTACTTTTAAGTAGACTCCACAGTTTTTTCTATTGTTGATTACTTAAACCATTTAAGTGTATATAACTTAAAATGTTAAATTCTGACCATTGTACATTTAAGTTGACTATACTTAAATTAATTTTCGCTACTGTCAATAACTTAAACCATTTGAGGCAATCACTTGACAAAAGTGGTTTAAGTGGTGTGATTGTTAATCAAGGACTGACAGTACAGGCGCCAAAGGATGGGAGTTCTGAAGACGAATTCTTTCACCAAGGCCGAGATAGTGGAATTCTGATGTCACCAGTGATGCAGAAACTTCGTGGTTAGACTAAGCAGGCAGAGACACTGAATTGTAACAATAAAGATAGGATGACATCTGTTACCTGATACATGTGTATCTGACATGTGATGCTTGTGTAACTTAAGTGTATAAAGGCTGTGTGACCAGAGAAGTTCTTTGAACAACTCTGTACTGTGGTCTCTTAACCTTATTGCTCTTGTCTCACTGGTGTTTGTTGTTTAAATTTTTCTAACACAGACCAAGATCTCTGTAATTTCTCATAAAAGAATGGGCTAAAAGAACACAACAATGATGTCGTCATTAGTATCAAAATGACAACCACTGAGCTCCTACTCCTCAGAAACCCATGAGCAGGCACCTGTGAATAACTACACGGACACATTCCTGGGATGTGCCCAGCTGTAGCAATGCACTGTTCGATTTCTGCAATCTGTCAAGGTGTCATGGACCTGATGGTCTCCTTGAGATGACAGTAGCATCATCTTTACTGGGGTGTAAGAAGTTTCACCCCACAATTTCCTTGAGGATCTCTTTGAAACACAAGCCCTCAAGACCAAAGCAGCAGATGACTGCACAACGGTGAAGGCCATTCTGTCAGACAGTGCAATTTTGAATTACCAGATGTATTTTTCTTTTCTAAAATCACTATCAGTCTCAATCTCTACCATCAGTTGTGCTTTACCAAATATATGTAGTATTGATGTTATGGCTAACTTCTCTTCTTGCATGCTCTACCGAGGTGTCACTTCTCACCTGAACCAAATGAAGCAAAGGTATCTCCTCTAGATCAGACCACATCAGACACTGACAATATTGTTCTCTCTCCTCTTGTGCACCATGTGTGAAAGGGCACTTTGAGACAATGTTAAGACTTGTAGACATTGTCTATAGTTCTTACAAGAAAACAGCAAAGGTCTTCTTTAACAGTGTGAAATAAAGAGGGAATGTCTCTTACCGGGGGCCAAAGCTTGCATTGGAAGGAGTACTATCTACATCACACAGTGCTCTAAGTGTGTGTCTATGTAGCATTAGGTTACTGGATATGTGAGACCTGGCAGTGATTTTAAAGACAGAGCAAGATGTAACAACAATCTAATAAAATACTAAATAAACACACATACACACACATATATCATAATGTGATTTTTATGACTGCAGAGGATATCAAGCAAGAATGATGGAAATGAGAAAAGACAGAAAAAAGATAAAGAGTACACAGATACAAAGACATTGTGATACAAAGAAAAAAGGAGAGTGTATTGGGGAGAATGAAAGAGGTGGAGGGTAGAGAGTAGGTGATGGCACATTATGAATTTTGCTCATTCTCTTGCAAGATTTTCATCCCCTCAAGATTTTCATCCCCTCAGAAGGCTGACCTATTCATCAGACAGACCTCTTTACAGGCTGACCAGAAACAAGTGGTAAGTGCATGCGTGTGTGTGTGTGCGCGCGTGCCCGTGTCTTTGTGTTAGGCCCCTGCTGGCTTTTCTATGACCAAAACACACCATTTGACCCACTTCCCTCAGTCTGAGGCCTGTGCAGGGTGTTTGTGTGCGTATGTGTGCTTCTGCCTAATTACTGTGAAGCTGTGAACTGTCCTCTCTGTTCTGCTTTCTACGGCAACAAGAAAGATGTCCAGTAAAATCAATGAGTACAGCCGGCTCGTGTCTGAAGGCAGAACATAGCCCTCTTTATGACATCAAACAAAAGCTGTAAGTTTTCCATGGAAATGCTCATAACCATGAGTATTTATACTTCATTTGCTTCCAAAAGAACAAAGACAAAATGTCAACAATACTTTAGATATTTTTTGATGCACCAAACTGAAACAATAAAAAACAGAAATGACAAGGCCAAAAATACTAGCACCCTGACAATTAATAGTCAATAGTCAATAATACCTTTCTGACTCACAACTGTCACAACTCTTTTATGTTAGTTCCTAAGTAGGTAAGCACATGTCTTTTGAGGGATCTTAGCCCATTCTTCCATGGCAAATTGTTCCAGCTCATGCAAATATGTGGTTTTCAAGCACGAACATTAACCTTGAGCTCTTGCTACATATTCTCAACAGGATGAGAACTTGGCTCTGAAAGGGCCACTCTTGATTTTGGAACTTGATTTTGGTGTCTTTCACAAAGGTTTTGGACTTTGGACAACTGTGATGTATGCTTCAGGTAATTGCCATTCTGGGAGAACCAGTGGCAACCTCAAGCTAAACTGTAACAAGATTTCTGCTGGTGACACAGCAAATCATCAATTAACTTTGCAGTATAAAGGCAGGCAATCACCTTGATCCATCCAAACATCCATCTATTTTCTGCATTGAATTGCTGTGTAGTATAAACATGAAACGTTTTTGAGCAAGACACCAGTCTACACCATACCGGTTCTGTTAATCCGTGGGCTAAAACAAAAACATCAGTATGTTAATATATATACACAATAACAATGCTATCTGATGTTAGTGTTGAACATCTTTATCATCGTCATTGTTTATCAAAGATATTACTGTTCATCTTGAAGGGCATGCATGTCATAGCAATTCACCTTATAGTTGTCAATTCATTTCATTTCATTAAAAACAACAAAATGAATATCTTAATGTGCAGAATTTATAATAAAGTACATCAAATTGTCAAAATATAACAAAACACAGACCAACAATTCACTGTCGCCCCCAGGATGACATTTAGATAATACGTTTGTGATTAAATCAAGAGGAAGCAGTGCATATATAATGAAACTGTTGCCAATGTTAAAGTTTGCTAATTACTCAGATACAAATACTGATGAAAGGTGGGATATAGAAACCAGTAAATGTTTATTAACAAATAGCATTTGAATACAGAGCTGGTTAAAAGAAGCATGTGCTTAGCCGTGATGATGATGAAATGATAAAATGATGGCTGATTTAGGCTAATAGTGCATGATGTAAATATAACTTGCTTGTTTGGACACTGAAGTATTTATGGTAACATATTGAGGAGTGAACTGGGGCTTTGTTGGCATGAACAAGCAAAGAGCTAATGTGTGTGTATTGATAACTGTGGCAATTCTTCCCCCTACAGAACTGACCTGATAGGTCAGTTTGAACTGGCAAGATGGACTCCACTATATCACTATATATGTGTGTGCTGCGAGAGAGTGGGGGAAGGACTGACTAAAAAAGAGCAGGACATGAACTAGTGGAGCAGGGTGATGAGTCACAGAGTGTTTTGTTTGTTAAATCTTTCTTTGTTTCATTTTTTGTAGTTTTTTTTGTTTAGAGACTGAAAATAAAAGTCTAGTTAATTTTTCCAGCGTAAACCTCTGCTGGTGTGATTTTTCCCTCTGCCCTCTTGCCTCACCATGCTTTCCTGCACCTCACCGCGCAACAAATACAAAGAGTAAGCTGCATATATACCTTGTCCATGTATGGATTGTAACAGTGTTCAGTCTAAAAAAGTCCTCCACTCCTCTTTGTCTCCTTTCAGCCTAGTTTCTGTCTTATCACCCTCCCACCATACAATCCAAATGTACATCTTCTTCTCTCTTGATTTTTTAACATGTTTAAGCAAAATCGCTTGTCAGTGAGGGGTAGTTTACTTCTTTCATAACCAATTACACTCAAGTTGCCAACACACAAAACACACTCTCGCATGCACAAAGATGAGCACATCAGTGTAAAAAGAGCGGGATGAATGAAAAGCTGTCAGAAGGCAGTTATCTTAAATAGTATCTATGAGCAGCTGGAAACAGCAAAAAATGAGTTAAAATAACGGCAAGGTATATTAACAGACTGATCTCTTACCCTCTGTGCTGAGTCCTGGACTGGAGGTAAACTGGGCCACATCTACGATTTTGACAGCAAACTGCTGCCCTGTCTCTCTGTTGATGCATCTTCTCACCACGCTGAAGGGACCCCTTAACAGCACAAAAGAATGATAATCAACATTTGACATGTGTTTTGTTATACCTCTTCTTGAAAACAACTTGCAATAACTTTTTTTTGGCCAGGAACAAGCTGTAAACAACACATTCTGTCACCTTACAAAGTTAACATGCTAATCTGTTTCCCAACAGCTGCTTCTTTACACTCCCAGCAGGTACCATTCATTCATTTGGATGTTTCTATCCACCTGATAATTGGCTGTCCTATATTCAGTCTCTTTCACCTTGGTTTTGATATCTAACAACTCTTCAGGGTAATAACTGGCTCTTAAGCTACTAAATGCTCTAGTGTTCAGTATGTTCACCAGCTGACTGTCAGCTTCGTCTGCCTACTGTTTGCAGGTAAAATATGGACAGATTTTTAGAGCCTTAATGCTTAAAACAGGTGAATGCTAGAGCTAGACGAGTATCCAAAGGCACTTAACCCAATCAGTAAACTGAAAGATGACAAAACACCTCATAGAGTCGAGGGGAACTGCAGAAGTAGGTTAGTCACAAATATCACCTGATCCTCAGCCCTCAATTATTTTGTACAGTCATTAAATTAGGCAATACACAGAGTTTAAGGCAATGCTAGAGATGTCGTAACAAACACAATGTGATTTAGGTGCATTTATATCAGCTGGCTGGAGGTAAATACAGTACACCATCTACCTGAGTACAAGGTCCCCATTTCAGAAAAATCCTTGGGGAAAAAAAGAGCTTGTCTGTCTAGACTGTGCTGCTATTGGGAAAGGTATTTTGTCAATATACTAACATATTAATACTATACTAATATGCTTCCCCCTTTTCTTTAGTACAACTTCCCTTTTATTACTGAATGCAGTATTCATGTGACCTGTTTTCTCTGTTATGCTCTTGTCCCTGTGAACTGAAAAACACAGCAGATGTCTGGGTTCATCAAAAGAGCAGCTTTAAGCTAGGGAACTCGTTCCTCAGAGGTGGACTGAATTACCAAACTCCGCAGAGTCCCTCACAATCTTCAAGAAACTGCTTAAGACTGATTGTTTTCAGAACACCTCCTCACATAATCATGCACTATTATTTATAAAAAAACAAACAAACAAAAAAACAGAACAAAAAAAGTATTTGCACTTAACATAATGCCCTAACTGCCAAAACCCTGGACCTACAGGACTCAAAATGTTTTTTAGTAATTGTCCACATTGGTTTTCCTAACTAGATCTTTGCTTGTGTTGTACTTCTAATTCTAATTCTAATTCTAAATGTATGTCACGTTGGACGCACTCTGCCAAATAACACTGAAGAATTGCACAATTGTAACACAGCAACCCTCCAACAAACATACAGCACCACAGACACAAGGCCTATACCTGTGGCCTTCTGTGAATTACCCATCCAAGAGCCAATTAAAGTAAGCACAACCTCAGTGGCAATGTGAAAGCAGCAATCTCACAGCTTAACAAAATACTACACCAGGCTGCATCAAACAGTGCAAATCTTATTGGCCAGGGATTCAGCGTAAGCAGAGTTGCTATGAGGGTGTGTATGTCTGAATGGGTGAGAAGTATGAGGCAGTCTCTGTGCGCAAACAGACTGGTTGAACAGATGGTGATCAAGCAAAAGCTGCTTAGCATCATAAGGGTGAGGTAGGACGGCACCGTGCCCAAACATGCAGGAGATACACATACACGCACACGCACACACACTGAACACATGCAGGGTAAACACTGATAAAACTCAGAGTTAATTTTACGAGGACCAGTTTTGCTGAGTAAACTGCCACTACAAGCAGGGGATGGTACTCATTGCTGTGTCTCTGTGCTACATGCATGCACCCCTCTCAAGGGAGTGGAACACACTTGTCTGCATGAGCAGCGCTTTACAATGAAGAACCTCATGCTATTTTTTTCCTTCTGCACCCATGTTAACCCAAAGATTTTTTTTCCCTGCATCCAGCGTGTGCTTATCAGCAAAAACCACAAATACTTAATTATACTCAACACCAGTATTGAAAGCCTGTATATTATTATTAAAGCTTACTAAAAGTCAAATTGCTTAGTGATCATGCCATGTTCAGGACAAATTCTATTCTTTTTCTTTATTTTGCTTGCAGGTTAACATTGGCATTTATATATTTATTACATGAATACATAGTAATGAAGTGGACAGCTTCCCTAGTTGCTGAATTATATTGATTGTTTCAGAATATAGTAGGCTATAGCTGTTTCAGTTGCTGCCTAGAAAAGTGATTTTACAAACTCACCTACTGGTGTCAGGATCATTTCAAGTTCACTTCTTGATTTAATGTTCTGTAAAAAGTTGTTAACATGTGCAAGATCAGTCTAAAATCCCCAAGAACACAGCAATCTCTTCTCCTTCTCACTGTCTGCAACGTTTGTGTACCAAAGTAAACAGTGAATGGACTGTACTTACATACAGTAGCATCTTTCTAGTCTTCTGACCACTCAAAACCCTTTACACTAGATGTCAGCATTCCCCCATTCATACAGAGGGCCAATACTCATCAGAAAGGAAATTAGCATTCACATGTATTTAAAATCGGTGGTGCTGTTCTTAACAAGCTTGTTAGCATATCTGTTATTATTTCTTTTCATACGCTGTAATGTTTGAAAACCATATGTGCACTGTAAATTGACTACTAAGTTTTCTAGGAATAAACACCGCAAGCACATTTCTCTAAGCCTGTAAAGTGTGATTTGTTGTTGATACATAATCTAAAAAACACAAGTAGTGAGTAACACAACAGCTGAATTGTGTCTCGTCCCTGGTGTTCTGACGATATGTGCTAACTAGCAGTTGTATGCACACAGAAGCACATGACAAAGAACTGGGTCAGGGTTATCGATAGACACAGCTATTTCTGCTACAGTAGCATAACTCATCAGAACAGAACCACCTTATCCTTTTTACATGGACATTGACTTTGTGTAAAAAGCGGCTTTACACACATAAAACCAAAGGTCAGTGAGCAGACACACTCCTTTGTTTCCCTGTCCACGATCATATGATTTGTTTTGGCATTTGTTTTTCTGCTTGCCTCTGGGGGTAGTTAATAAAGGCACACACAGTGTGTCACGTAGAGTGAGATGGTAAATACTATGTCAACCTGTAAAATACATATTTTTGTCAATCAGTCCAGTCCAGTGAGAGTGATTGATCCTTGAGGTAAATAATACCACATGCAAAGAACATGAGACACAAATTGTTCACTAGTCACACTGAATGGTACATGTTGATATTCAGTGTGCAGTTTGGACACCAGTGACAAAAATGTTTCTCCCAGTTTTCTCCCAGCACCTCCTTAAGCCTCTGGAGTCATGTTATACAGAGAAATCTGACTTTTGAGCTAAAAGATAACACTAGCTTGCAAACAATGAATTTGTCTGTTTCAGGAAGTCAGCACTTAGAGCTAAATAAAAAGTCTATTTAAAAGTAAACTCATACTGCAGAAGGAGCAGGTTTCAACTCAAACTGCTAGAGCAGGTACATTGGGTCAAATAGCTTTACTGTAATTAGTTATGCAGTCAAGATCTCTGATACAGTGTTATCTCTCTCCACAATACAGTCCAGTCACTTCACCTCTGCCTCCCATCACAGCACAGCAAATGTCAGGCCCTGCTCAAGGCAAGAGGCTCCAGAGGAGCCAGGACAGATGGATTACAGAATAAAATGTAGACAAGATGGGCAATGATGTGAAAAAATATACCTTGAATCAGTCACTCAGAAATAAAAAAAGAAAAGATAAAAATATGAAGGTAAAAAAATGGTTAATATCTAACAGAGAAAGGGGGAGCATTGAGAGACAGAAACAGAAGCATGAAAAGCACACCAATAGATGTCTATGAGGCTATATACAGGGTCAAATAAAGGCAACTGTATCAACTAGAGCCTTGGTATCATATGATTTCCAAAATGCATATTACGCATTGGGAACTGTTTACATATGTATAGTAATTTCACTGAATGCATGTAAACAGAAGGTCTGGTAAAGTGTAATAGGATGCAGCACTGCAGACAGCATGTAAAATAATAACTGACTGAAATGGAAGTATGAGATGATTAACTAAACCCACTGCTGAGATGCCTTCTGTGTGCATTTTAGTTCTTCAGGTATTGCATGTTCAACTGAGCTGCAGACTGAGAGAAGGGCTCTATGTTACGCAAATAAGCAATTAATTAAACTTAAGCAGAACCATTTAACATTGCTTGTTTTAAATTTTGAACAATTTGCAGGCCTGCAAAAGTAAGTGATAAAAATGTAGAAGTTCATAGACAACCAAATAAGGTCATATTGTGACAATGAGCACATGTACATATGTTGAGAAAACAAGTACTCTGCAGCAGATGAGGCTTATTCACAGCAGCCTGGGCAAGCATTAAGGGAAATGTTTATGGGGCACAGTCCATCTCTTACCCACAGCATGATTACAGAACTCTAAAGAATGAAAGTTAACTTATAGTCAGGGTAAAAGCATGATAGTGGTAGCAGCTCTGAACTGCAAACAGCTCAAGTGGTGGAACTGGGTATTCTGGAAGACATCAAGTATAAACTGAGGAGCCATTGTAGTTTGAATAGGGCTCAGCTGCATAAACCATCAGGCGTTATAGCTCTGAATAGAAGTCAGCTGCACATGGGATGATCTGCTTATTCTAGCACTTTAGCCACCCTCACTAAAATAACAGAAAGAAGGGGAGAGAGAGGGAAGACATAGGGGGGAGACAGATAGACAAAGAGAAGTATGGTTAGAAAAAAAAAAACAGAGATTTGTAGTATCCTGGGACTTTAATCTGGTGATACTAATAATTTCATGTCAGGGTAACCAATGGAAATTTATGACAGCATCTAAAAGACGGCATGCCCAATATTGAATGCCATCTATCTGAACCTTTGTGTGTATTGCTGTAGTAAAAGGTGATTTGCAGGCTGCACTCCTTCCCATCTTCATAGTGCATCAATCATCCTGTTTTTCACTGCATAAATGTCATTGGCTTTACAGCACACACAAGTCCATTGTATCACTCACTTTATTACTATCCCTGATGGGCCAAACTGTGGTGAGAACAGCTCTAGCTTCCTGCACATGTGTAATTTAGTCAGGTTATCACAACAGCAGAACTTTCACTACACTGCTTTACACCAAGCTGGATTATTCAACTGTGCCACCAGCTCTTGGTGGAGATGACATTTCTATTCTCTTTGTGCCTGTGATGATGTCTGTGTGCATTTACACACTGTTATCACAGATGTCAAGCTTCAGTCAGACCAAACATCAAATGCCCAAGCTTCATGTCACAGATCTGCCAAGTAGCAGTGAAAAAGCCACAGTGTCAAAGAGGGAAGTGAGTGTTCGAGCAAGGATGTTGGGCACAAACAATCTGAACAATGGCAAAATAGATCATGGAGGATCCATCAAGAGATTGCACACTGATACTAGTTTTGTAACCACACCAACACATCTGTCATTCCCCACCCCTACTCACTGGATTTGGCTCCCTGTAAGTTCTCCCTCTTCCCTGAAGACTTTAAAACAGGGCTTCCACAGTGTTTTCTGAGCATGGCAGGAACACTGGGAATGGTGCATCAATACAAATGTTGTCTACTTCGAAGGGGATGGATGCCCTGTTTAAATCAGGTATGTTTTTTTTTTTATAGTAGTAGTCTGCAAACATGTTGATGGCAAATCGTAAACTAAAGGTTAACTCATGATGTAATCACAACAGCCAGGTAGCCCATCAACATGTTGACATTCCTACATACTCAACAGTCATTACTATTATTATTATAACAGGCCAGGCCAGACCAATCTCGAACCTTCATTTTGATCCATAATACACACCTGTCAAGCTCCGTGACTGCATCGTTCATGGTTGTGATGTAATCACAAAATCAGTGCACAAAACTGCTTCTGTGATAGCTTTATAGTACAGTACTACAGGTGGAGTCTCTAGGATCATATGTTGCCATGATGAGACAGACACAAAGGCACACGCGCACCCATACACCCACAGAAAAGTCCATGTCAAAGCTGACTTCTGTAAAACTGTTGAAAGGACACCTGTCACCAGTCAAAATACATGAAGTCAGTTGTTACTCTTCCCATTATGATTTTTTTAGTCCATGTAGATTACACGGATATAGCAGATACATTTGACAAACTTGTTCAGAGCCTAGAAATATTTAAATATATATTGACTGTACTTACAGTCTAGCTGTCTGACCACTCAAAGCACTTTTATGAAATGTGTCTGCATTCACCCATTCATGCACTGACGGCAGCTACTCACTCACACATTTATTTACACACCAATGGAGCCACCTTCAGGAGCAATTTGGGGTTCAGAGCCAGGCTCTGGACAGCCAGTCCTAGGTATCCACCCATAATTCGTTTTAACTATGCAAATTGTATTCAACAAGTGTAAGGAGTTACTCTTCCTTCCTTCCTTTCTGGAGGCTTGGGAATGCATTTTGTACACTGTGCAGCAATTTGCCCAAAATATCAAGATATATTAGTGTGAATCCTGGGACAGACCAATGGATGAACTGATCTACCATCCTTAAGCCACTCAAAAGCTGGAGTGGTCAACTTTGGAATTAGGTGGAATTGTTTAATAGCAATGAACTGACAGACATTGTTGACTGGTGTAGCGATACTCTCTTTATCAGACCATCTCTCACTTTCACGCAAGAGATACAAACATTAGTTTAGTTGTTTCCATTGAACATTGAATGCCTTTCAACTATCAGATAAAGTAAGTTATGGTTAAGTGACAAAGTCTTTGGCTCCGTTGGTGTGTAATAAACAAATTTCTGAGTCTGTAGTTTATGTTGTGAACAAAGCAGAGAGAGCAAACAATGAGAAAAAAATCTTGTGCCCTACCTGCCCCTGGGTGAACAAGACACAAAAGCAGGAATGGCACTAAGAGAAAGAGAAGTGCACTGGGCTGGACAAAATATAGCTTAACGCAGGCCAACTGAGCAATGAGAATGGTAATGATTCAAAATAAGTTACAGTCCTGAAAACTGCTCTCGCTCTAATGTCAAAAGAATATGTATAAGGAAAGGCACTGAGACAGAGCATGTACTTTATTAAACAGACTTTGTCACGTGTTACAGCACTTGTTCTGACAACTGTAGCTTTTTTAGGGTTTCGGCCTCTGAAGGACAAGTTCAGCGTGCGTGTGTGTGATTTATGCGGTTCGTGTACAATTTAGAGATGGTCAAACCTGGCAGTAGTCACATTAGAAGTCTGTTATGATGAGACCAGCTCTCTTGTGCGTGGCTTGTAAAAGCATTTATTACAGCATATGTATATTACAGCTGCGTAATGCATTTAGCCTACATCAGAATGTCATTTTGGGGATGATAACGTACCGAAAGTCATTTCTCTGATGTCATTTCACTAATTTTGTTGCTAAAGAGATGAAAGTTACAACTTTGAATTGTCATACATTTCTTAGAAAAGTGAGCAAAAGTCTGATGTGCATTAGTTCACTATTTTCAGTGCTTTATGTCATACAGTCAGGGATAAACCCTCTTATAGGATTACTACGCTAATATCTGATCTATCTTATTCCCTTGGTTTCTGATTGGCTAGTACAAAATCTCCCTGGTCTAAGTGTTAAGGCGCTACCCATCACTCTCTATCTCTCTCTCACTCACATACACACACGCACACACAGTGGCACAACTTTGTTTCAGATCATGGGGGTGCCATTTGTGAGTTACCAACATCTTAAAAATGACAATCCCTTAGACACATGTTTGTATATATGTATACGAGACTGTACTGCTGCAGTGCTAAGTGATCTTAAAAAGGGACCTAGGAATTCCACAAATTCCATTACATTTCATGGCATCCACCAAGGGCCGTCATCATACTGACATTAGAAAGAAGACAGAAAACTGTGAAAAAAGAACAAAAAAGAACAAATGGAAGTACACAGCAAATATGAACGTGACTAAAAAAAAGAGTGCAAGACAAATACCATAAAGGAAAAAATCCTTTCCTGTTGTCTTCTCATTCCTCCACTCTCCATCACCTTCCTTTTCCCCTCAATTCCTTTATCAACAGCCTTCTCTTCCTCCTCCTGTCCTTACACCTATGCCATCATCTCTCCCTTCTCTCTAGCAGAGTGGTTATATAAGGAGACAGAGCCACCCAGCTTATTTAGCCTCCCATGGGGATTACACAGAAGCCCGGGCAGGCTAGCACCTGCAATGGTCACTCACAGTCCACACACATACACACAGAGGGCACTGCAGCAGAGTTGACAGGCTTTACCTAAAACTCCCTCACAGAAATGCTAGTCATTATAAGATGTACTTTGATGTACATCCGCAGCAGCAGCAGTAGTAGACCATCGGGCTTAGACAGAGTGATTGTGTTTGAGACTCAAAGCCAATACAAATATCTCAGTCAGTAGAGTAAAATCATAAATGTTTTAATATGTTAGACATTATTTGTTTCAATAAGTAATGACTGGTTGAGGTCATGGACTTCAAATGAATCATGCTGTGTTAATGCTTTTAATGACGCATTAGAGATTTTCAAGAGAGAATTTTTGTACAATCTCTGTGTGATGCTATTCAGTTTTTATACATTTTAGTGCTGTAGCAACAAAGTGTATAAACCAACCATTCTGCATAGTTGCCCACTGCTCAACTAATCTTAGCTGAAAAGGACCTGGGTGCGGTGGCAATGGCAAACTTCCACCAGAGGCAACTCAACAACAGCATGCTCTTTGCACGAGAAGTATTTCCATAGTTCACGTGAAACTCAATCAGATTTTCTCGAGAACATATTTTCTATTTTCCCTCAGATGCTGTCCAGCAGCTCTGCCTGAACATTCTGTGTTAGCTAGGCTAGCCATGCCAGTAGCATCCTGCTGACTCTACCCAAAATGAGAGTTTGGAGGACTTGCTTGCTTACACTGATGAGAAGAATTTATCTTCAAACTGACCTCCATCAGTCTTGGTGGCTTAAATTAAATGAATCAGAAAGGCCCTGACCCCAGAAACACTCCACTCTGGCCCCTCTGGCATTTAAAACCAAATTCTTTTCTCAAGTGTGGTCACATAGACCGTAAACTCAGTGCCCCTCGGCAAACAAACTTGTAATTTTGCACACTTTTCCTATCAGCTATAGAGATGCCTCTAATGCAGGTTCTTGCAGTTATGTCATTTTGTCTGTAGCTTCGTTCTCGTCTTTCTCGTCTTTTAGCATCATTGAGTTTGGTTTGATGAATCACAGCGAACACAAAATGCATAGGTTGTCTGTTTCCTGGGTTTACTGTTGCCAGGAAACACAGTGTACATTAGCATACCATTAGAGCAGCTTCTAAATCAATGTCACTGTCATCATTACCTGCCAACATAGTTTATGCTTATGAATTCCTTTTGGCATGAACCTCTATTAGATAAGTTTGGGGTTTTTTTTGCTCTTTTTAATTGGTCGGGGAGATGTATTACATTTTTTAAAGAAGGCGAGGTTCTTTAGTGGATAGAGATGAACAAATTTATGAAACCTCTCAGCACTGATGTGTTAATGTGGGATTGCTGAGAATGGCAGATAAACTGACAAAAAAAAGCAGGAGATGAAAACATTCATTAGAATTCTGTCTGAGTCATCACACAGACACTCAACAGGAGCTCTAAAGAGCAGAGAGTCACTGATCTTCTGTTTTTACATAATTTGTGCACAAAATGTTTCTACTATAATCCAAAGGAGTTTATGAGTAGAGGTTTGGCCCAGTTGGTTTTCCCCCCAATAAAAGTGCTTTGTTGATGTGTGACTATGAATTTGTTCTTTTCCTCTCACCTTGATGCTCACTTTACATCTACGTGCACAATGGAGGTATTCAGCTCAACTTTGCCTTAACTGTGAATAACTTGATCAATAATTACCCAGATAAACACACACAAGAAAGACCATGACAGGAAAATACAGCTGAAGTTAGGGGAAAGGAAAAATTCAGTGCTTGCTTCATCCACATTTTATATTAATTAAGATTCGAACTCCACTCCACCATCCATGTTTTTAGCTCTTTAACGACCTTTAAAAAGTTTCATGCTTGCAGGGGCAATTTAGAAAATAATCACTGTACTGGTTCTTGTGATTTTAGCTCAGTATGATCTAATGTGGTCTAATCAGGTCTAGTCTGCTGCCCACTAGGACTGGGACCTTTGCTGAACTGTGACTGCAGCAAATGTACACAGTTAAGAAGACAGGACCATACACTAAGCTCTAAATGAGGAATTTGGACAGAGGGGACGGAATATGATGTATGAAGAAAATCTGACAGTAGATATTTCCACAAAGCACCTACTGACACAGTCAAATTATGGGGGGAGTAAATATTACGATATGCACCTTTCAGCACCTTTTCACTATGAGGCTACAATTTGTCTCCCATTGATCCCCAGAGGTGGTTTGAACAAAACAATTTCAATGAGCTTTAAATTCTTGTTAGATGCATTCACACTTAACCTTTAAAGATTAAATAGCTATCACACAAGATGCAGGTAGTGACTCAAAGTAAATGGTGTCACCATCAGTCACACTCACATTACCTGCTCTCTGCACATACAGAAAGAACAATAGAGGAGGTAGGTGGTTGAGTATGACTGGTTGTCAGAGAAACCCTAACACTGTGGTTAGATTCCTCTTCACCTTCACCTTGAAATATAATATAAGTCCAGCAAAGAAAGCCTCTACCCATGGCCAAGATTTACTCAGTAGTTACTGCTTTGTTACCCTTGCCCCCAGAGGAATGGAGCCAAAACGTCCTGTCACAGTAGCCTATATGTAATTTTATTTCAGTTATGAATATATGTACATACACTACCCGTACAACCTGTCCAAGATGTTTCATTAAGATTATTACTGGTGCTGTACAACTTCTCTTATCTCATGATTACAGCACACCTGTCTACCTCAATATATTCATTTCATTTGATTATTTTTAAAACATGTTGTTCCTATACTCTTTTAATCTTGTACTATTCATTTCTTTTGACTTACATTTTCTTCCTCTCACTTCTCAATTTAATTTAGTGCATATTTTATTAGCAATGTCTGAGGGAGCACAAGAAAAAGACTTTGATTGCAACTTTTATACAGAGACAGAAAAAAAGACTTATACTTATTACACTTTGTCTGTAGTGAGGGGAGTGTGTGTGGAACATTTACAGTTGTCAGGGGGAAATAGGGGGAAAAGACATTAAGATTGGCAGCTGTGAGTCCAGCAGTTGTGGGCCTTTCATACCTCTTCCCAAGGAGCTGTAGGTTAATAAGCAGCAAATTCCTTGTTGGCTGAGTGGAAAAAGACCTCACTTCAGTTTCACTTCAGTCATTCAACCCTTTTCCTTTATTTTTGATGCACACTAACCTATTTGAGAAGATTGGTGATTCAGTCAATCACTACAATCACTACAATCTGATCTGAGGTTTAGCTTCGTTATGCAGAAAGCAAGGTCAGTTATAGATAACAAGAACAGACAAAGCTGGACTAATATCAAAGGCTCATGCATCCCATTGTGTACAGGCGTGAGAAAGGAAACGTATATCTTCCTAAATGAAAGCTTACAAGTCTTAATGAAGCCTCAGGAATATACTGTCACACTGTCAGGAGCACATGAGATCTAACAGTACAAAAGTGAGTGAATGAAACAAGAAATGAACAAGAAAAAAAGGCAAGGACGGGGGATGGAGAAAAAATGAGTACGATTAAATAAATAAAAAAGGCCACAGGAATGAGAAACCTCCTGTCCAATCCCCGGAGTGTTTTGGGTTGTAAGCCAAGAATAAGATTTGCTGCCGGATGCTGTTTCGGGACTGTCTGCAGACCAAGAGCAGGTACTCTCTAGATTAACTGGCTCATTTATTGCCTACCTTTGTGTAAGTACCTGATCTGTTCAGTGATGCTCCATCTTTACAGTATAATGATTTTAGTAAAAACTAGATCCCCTCAAATTGAAGAAACAAGAAAGACAAAGAATCAGATATCCAGAGGGAGAAACCAAAACAGATTTACTTTACTTTAAACTATTTAATGGGAAAATAATCCCATACTTTTGTTTCCCTCTTACTTAGAACCTGCAACCTTGAAAATCAATATATATCAATATATCAATTTTAATAAAGGCAGCACAAAGACACCACAGTCAGGACATGAACTCATACCAAAGTGTGTCGGCGTTGTCTTTTCTGTGATCTCATTTGTGTATGATAACCAGCTATGTTAACTTTCCATTGTAGGCAAAAACACAGATTTTAAAATAGTGGTGTGGCCACTACTGCATGAGGTCATTAGTAAAGCACGAGGCACTCTGCTTCTAGGCTCAAGTTTGGGACAGGGTTGAATACTGTGTTCTTTGCTAGACTGTAGTCTATATTCAGCCAGAAAACAGTGGCTAGCACCACAGTCTCGGAACGGAGATATGGATTTCCTTTCTTTTACGCCAAGCCAGAACTTCGGAAAGCCTGAAACTTCTCTTCTGGGAGTCCAACCACAGCCATCGGCCTCTTTGGCTCAGATGCACTCAACAGACCACAAACCATCGAGATCCTAAAAAATAGGGAGTGGAAACTCTGACACCAAATTCCTGTCATCCTCCCTGCACTAAACACAACTAGAAAACGCAGCTCACACTGCAGAGCTTCGGCACAGACAAATCAATCGATTTGTCTGCAATCGATGGAACTTTTGATTAACACCGCAGTGCATTTAAATAATGAAAGGGTGAGATAAGTGCAACAGAAAAGCCGCTGGATTTTTACCAACAAAACAACCATGAATTTGTCTTTTCACTGACAAAAAGTCCAATTTTGTTTCTCCAAGCAATTAATCACATTCAACACAGACATGGGGGAGTGCAAGAGAAAAAAAACGACGTGTGTGTGTGTGTGTGTGTGTGTGTGTGTGTGTCCTCTATGAAGTGAATCTTCACAGTAGTCAGCACATTGGCTTGGTCATTTCCTCCTCAGTAGTACAGTCTGCAGTCTATAAAAGTTAATGAGACCACTGGGCTAAAATGTGGCACACAACAATGCACACATGCAGACTCAAGCCAACTGCACACGAGTATGTTTATATGACAGTAACATATGTAAATGAGCACATGTGCACCATTAATTCTCCTCCCACATAAAAACACAGTTCAGGATGGTTTGCAGTCCTGAATTTTAAGGCTCAGATGAGTCAGGAGCAGTGGTGGGCCAGAGTCCTAAAATTTCACACACACTCAAGTTGTAAGCCTCCTTACATAACACAGCTTCTGAACTTCCACTGTGCTGCCAGAGATTCCTGTGTGCGTGTCATTCAAAGGGCCATGAGGATCATTTCACTGGTCAGTAATCACTGTTCTACACGTTAGCCACTGTCCTAAATTGCTAAATCTCTGTGCTCCCCAAAAGCAACAACAAGGAAAGGACAGAATGAGAACAAGTGAAAATGAATGGTAGAAAAACATTGATTTGGGTAAATAGGTGCACATGTACAGACCTCTCGGTCTCTGTTGGTTCCCTTAACATTAAGAAAAAATGTTATTCTAAACCATTTTTAATTATTTATATCGCCATGTACTCTTCTTGTGCTCTAGAGTAGAGAAGAGAAGAGAAGAGAAGAGAAGAGAAGAGAAGAGAAGAGGATTTTTTATTGCTTTACACATGGATACATGCTCCGAGAATGAATCTAAGTGTCTTAATTATGTTCCTCCCTTCTATGGTAATCCCCTTTTTATGGTTGATTTCTCCCAACAACCTACTGTCCACTCCATGTTCTTCTCATTGTTACTCTACATTTTTTCTTCTCCTTTAGAAATGCATGGCCTCTGCTTGATGTCTACAGGCTGAGAGTGGCCTTGAGGGCATAAAAGGCTACACATACACATACCCACAAAGACAAGTGCACACATGTGCATTCTAACATAGCTCTTACTGGATTGGTAAATATAATGAAACATTCCCACAGGCATTATCTTCACTGCATTGTTCTTTCTTTTACATGAACATGTCACCATCACTCAGTTGTTGTCTAACATTCAAGACTGTCTTACCCTTACTTAAAGTAACTTTCAAATGTACAGTATAAAAGTCAGATTTTATGAGTTGAAAAATGGTCACTGAGGATGTTGCACACATGATCAATCAGCTTCGTAATAAGAAGATAATTTGTTAATCTCATTTATCAACATCATTTATCAATTGCATAATTAAAATAATCAGCTGCAAGTCCAAATAAAGGTGATTTTGCAATGATATGACTGTGCAAAGGAACTCAGAAGGCTGCCTTCTTAAACAAATAACTAGGGGTGTAAAAATATGAATCAGAAATCAGTTTTAAAGTTAAAGTTATGACATATTGATATGTGGACATCTGGATCGATCTAAATGTACTGTGAACCAGTTGATGGCCTGAAGCTATAAATCAGTTATAGTAGCTACTATGCTGCTACTTCCACAAAGTGGCTTCAAAAAAAGATCGAAGACCAGCGTGAGACTCGTCACAGTAACAGTGGCGTAGCATTGCCTGCAAGACAAACACAAAAGCAACATGTCCGACAACGCCAGCAAAATTGACAGTGCACCGCCAAACCGTATTGAATCATTGCCCATGTATGTAGTTACGTATCAGATTGTCTCATAAGGGAGAGATGCACACCCCTACAAATAATTATTAAAGAATATGACTGAAATGGTTTATAAATGCTAGAATTTACACTGGCTTACACCTACAATCAAGCCTGCTGCTGAGTTCTGCTGACTAACATTTACATAAGATTAATTATACATGTCTAACCAGGAATAAAATCAACTTACTAATGACAGTTTTTGTTACTGAATAGTTTGACATTTAGCTACAGTTAATCAACTGCTTTGTCTATAAAATGTCTGAAAATAGTAAAAAGAGACAGAAAGGAAGCATGCTAAGAAGAGCTCATCACACTAACCATCTTTCCTCTTTTTTACAGTTATGGCCTTCAAGTCCTTGCTGGTTTGTGATCATCCACGCATTGTAAAACAATACACTCACTAGCAAAGATGCAAGTGCAAAAGAAAAGCCCATCTACTTATGAACATTATAAAAGATTTGGATAAAAACAGGTTTTTGGATACGCGCAAATATTACACTTTCAATATTGTACACACTGACCTTTTCAAGATTGTAGGTGAACAAAAGAAGAGGGGGTATTCACTGTCAATTAACACTTACATCATCAATTTGATGAAGCACAGCTGTATATAAACAAAAAATAGGTTTCTTAATTTTTCTATTTTTTATTTTATTTTTAAGAGCTTAGTAAGAATGTTGTAAAAACATTGAAAAAAATTTGGAGTGAGTACAATAACTGGAAAATTCTGTACATATGAGCGTGGTCTATGAAGCAGTCAGCATCTGCAGTAAAGCTTTAAAAGACTGACCCACTATACTATAGAAATATATGCAGTCCAGTGACAAGATCTCTCAAAATATTATGTAATATTCTGTTTACATGTGATTCATACTTTCTACTGTAAATATAAACTGACTCTAAATTGTTTTTCTAAGCTATGGTGTCTGATGGATTAATGTTTTGAGTTGTGTTTTTATTTGTACACTGAACCAAAGTATCAAATTAAGGGGTCTACTTCTTGGTGTGTAGTTATTACAACTAAGTTATTACAACTAAGCAACTAAGCACTGTCCAGTAGCACTCCTCATGTGCTTATGTCTCTTAATCCTCATCGCCGGCTGGAGCCAATGCTAAAGCTAAGATTAGCCCACATACGCACACATAGACACATTCCAAGGGTTCTGTAACACACACACACCCACACACACACACACACACACACACAAATGAAGCGATCCCATATGCTTTGCATAACCAGGGTGACGGAGACTCATGCACAAACACAAGCACTCTGTAGCTACTAGTGAAAAAATGGTGTTGAAGGGACATGGTGGGGCTGAGCAGTCATTTGGATGGTTGACTTTACTGCACTGCACTGCAGTTGAAAAAAAATATATAAAGCGTTAAAGAGTAATGTAACTTCCAAAGCAGCATCTTAGTGTAATTTGGGAGGAATTTAGTAACAAATTAGCCTCAGATTTATCTGCCACATCCATACTAAACCTGAAAATACATCTAGTATCTCTGTGTTTTGGCTTTAACACTAAAACCAGACCATACTATCAAATGGGCTTTTCACAAATACTATTATGCTTAATGGGTAAATATCTCTGAAAATGCAGTAGCCAGTCAAATTTTGGTGATTAACTACTTGTTTAGGTCACTGGCCAAGCAAAATGCATTCCATGGCTTTGTCATATGATGCAGCATCACTTTAGTGATTTCGTGGATGTTGCTGCAATGATGCAATGAATTCTACAATGTGGATGCTTTGCAAACACATTCAGAAGTTCAGCGCAGAAGCTCTTTACAGTTAGCACAGTCTCAATGTGGACACCCAAGAGCAGTGCGACCAGTTTACAATCCCACATAATGTGAAAAAATCTCCCATTTTGTGCTTGTGTTATGAATATTGAATAATGGCCACAAAAGTGTTTCTGCAGAGCATGTTGATGTCACAGTGAATGTGACCTTTGATGTTTTGGATACAAAATTCAATAATAGTAACTTTGTCGCCACAGACATTTGTAAAGTTTTGCCATAATAAGCACATGGCCAAAAATGTGTTTGGTCAAGGTCAAAATGTCTTTGGACCAGCAATCAGCGCATCCGTGAGTTCAAGTAAATGTTTGTGGGGAATTTGAAGGGAATCCCTCAGGATATTGCATTCATGACCATGGGACTGACAGACAAACAGAGGGATGGATGCGTAGATAGATGGACAGAGAGCACAAAATATAATTCCTCCCACCATGTGACTGGATAAAATAATAAGTTTCAATTAAATGTCTGACTTATAGGTCTAGCATTTGCATTAAATAAACTTCCTGAAAAGTTTTTCCCCTTTTCTAAAAGGGAGGCCTTTGACTTCAGGATCTTTAGGGCATCTGTCCTCTGAAGGGATCAGTTTCTGAAACTGTAGCTGAACATTTGCTCACATATGAAACAATTTAACTAAAGTTAATTTCACGTTCACTCATTTACAGTACAGCGTGGATATTTCTAGTTTGTGTGACACACTGAAAATACATACATAACAAAAGTTGGGGGTTTCAGTTCTTACTTCCTTGGAGCACAACAAAATTAAGATTCACACACTGTCAATCTCCATTTATGTTAGGCATTAATTATTAGGCAGATTCAGTTGTAGCTGACAGTCATGTGTTCATGCGTCATCATATTAACGTGACATTTTGTAGCCACTGTTTCTCATGTCTTGCTAGTTTTACTTTGACAGGTTCACTCCTGCAGAGCTTGCATTTCCAGGAGTGTATTTAAGGCGTAGTAGCGTAGTGAATGCCAAAGTTACTGCCCAGATTTTTAACACACAAATACAGACTTGAAGATGCAAAGTCATTATGCTACAACAAAGGTTCTGGTAGTTACATCGTGTTTTGAAGAGCCATGAAATTTCACCTAACGACACACACACCGAGACTTGGAGGTATACATACCATCACTTGCAGTCTCTCTCTTTGTCCCACGCACACCGATATGCACACTACTCTCTCTCTCTCTCTCTCTCACACACACACACACACACACACACACACACACACACACACACACACACACACACACTCAAAGTCCAAAGTCCTTGCTGATAAATAAAAGGTTCTGGTAGTTTTGTAGGGTATGCCTTGAATGTTAATATCCAGGCTTTGAAACCTGTGTAAATTTTATTCACAGTCCATTCAAAGTCTATTTGTGTACCAAAAAGTTGAAACATAAAAGTTGAGTTTGTAATTCCTCCACGTTTTATAGCACTATAATCATTTGTATGATGCATGTAGGCTGAAAGACAGTTACCCATTTGTAATGTATGTATAGCAAATAGAAAATATTTTTTCCATGCCTGCTTTGTGCTTCTCTGCTTGTGCTACGTCAAGTTTATTTAGGTACATACTTTAGGATACATTCATCAGCTAATGACTGAAGTACCTATTCCATTACAATTGTATTAATATGACAAAAGGTCCAGTTAGCTTTCCACAAAAATGGTAATGTCCTTTGCAGGACTACTTTTCACTTGTATATTTTGAGTGTAATTAAGAGCCCATACTTTCTGCATTTAACTTGAATAAAGAAGTTGAGTCAGAGTATCTACATTTCTTCTTGAGTGAAGAATGTGTGTACTTTTGCCACCTCTGCAGGTCAATCACTCACTGAAAATTTTATGACAGGAAAACGTTTTGATGGAATATGACAGCCAATCAGACCTCAAACTCAAGCTGGGTGAAATAAAAACTTCTACTCAGTCAGAACAATCAGTACTGATCCAAACATAACACAACAAGTGGCACCAGGGGTACCAACGGTAGCTTATTTGTAATTTTCTTTCTTTCACAGATCACTAGGTGGGTGACTTTTGCTTCTTTAGCTCTCTATTCAAGCCGTTTTGTTACTCATCAGCCATGGAGTTACAGCAGCAGTTAACTCCACTCCACTTTGATCCCTGTCTGCCTGGTATTTTTCATAATGTAGTAAAGAGAGGGATGGAAAGAGACTGAGATTATATAGCCCTACAGGTTTATGTTAATTGTGTTAAGTAATGTCACACAGTGTGACTGTGTGGTGTTAATGTGAGAATGTGTGTTTAAATGTGCATAATTACACAGAACCTCGAAGGTCATAGTCTTCACAAGAGTGTGGGCCTGAGGCATCTATAAATGTATGCAGATATGAAAATATATGTGGGTGCTATTTAGATACAATTACTGTTGGCTCATTGTGTAGGCTATAAAGACGATTGCACAGTGACCACGGCTGTGCCCAGATTTCAGACTACACAAACACACACTTCTCTCCCATCAAGTGCTTGAGCAAACATGCGCATATGGCAGCAAGACATCACTGAGAGCTAAACCAAATCCTGTGACACTGTCTGGGCAGCCATTTGGAGTTTGTGTGAGTATGGTGTATGTGTGCGACAGTGGATTCAGGAACGTTTACTGTTGTTTACCAAACAGCTGAGTCACTTCATGTTTACCTGACTCCAACTGAGACACAGCTCTTGCTCTGCAGAGTAGTCTAACATGCACTGAGATGTGTGTGAGTGTGGGTGACGTACATCTGTACAATGTACTAGGAGCCTGGTTCGGTCAGATGCTTTGGCAGAGGTGAGCACAGAGCTTTCATAAAAGGCCTGTGGGTATTCCATCAAGGTGGATAATGAAATCTGTGCTTAGGTGAAAAAGCCTGGTTTGAAATAGCTTTGACTTCCACTCGAGGGTCAGGCCTAACACTTGCAGCAGAATAAACACTGCAATAACAATACAATATTAATGCAAATACACAAAAATCAAGTACCACAGCATTTTCGATAGCAGTCAATTTCTGATGATGAAGAGTGAGATGTGTATATTAAAACAGTTGCCATGATGTAAATATGATTTCAGCAACCAAAAAAGATGGGTGCTACTGCTGCTTGTGGGGGATCTCTATCTGAGAACCTCACAAATACAGATGATACACATACACTGACACTGTATAAACTCTAACTTTCAGCCTATACAGTATATTAGCCAAAAAGTCAGTCTATGAAACATATTTTTTGATACTTTGACACTTGATACTTGCATTAAATTACCAATTTGTAAAATAATTAAAGTGCAAAATTAATAAAGGATGATGATAATGCCACATATGTCAGTGATTACAAGAACAAGCAACAAGTTGAGAAATCTGGCCTCTCTGACAACAATGCTAAAGCTAGTTATGCCCATGCATTTCCTGCAAACTGTCTATTTGAACAAATGTAAGAACAAAGATCAATAAAGTAAATAATCGTGTCCATGGTTAAAATCTAATATATTGAAATGTACTAAAAACTGTGTAGAGGTGTTGACTGGCATTGTGTTATCAGCCCTGTCAAAGAATAATGTTCTCGTCTTGTGCCAATTCTCCATAACTTGGCAACCCATATGAGCGTCTAGTGTGGGGAGAAGGAGGTGGGGGAAGACACCAACACTCTTTGATATTTAAAATTTGGACTATAGTATCCATATTAAACACTTGCCATCAGGAATGCATATCTCTCCATTAAGTAATATTAAAGTGATGTCTTATAAACCTGTCTGTTTTACTAAATAAGGCAAGCTTCTGGTTTGCATTTGTTTAATTTTGGATTAACCTGGATCAGGGCATCAGTGAGCTCCTGGACAGTCTGAGGCGTTACTTGGCAATGTCGGATGCACCCATACATAATATCCCAGAGGTTCCCAATTGGATTCAGGTCTTGGGAACTTGAGGGCCAGTCAATGGCATCAATGCCTTTGTCTGAACCGTCTACACACACTGGTCATATGAGCCTGGGCATGTTCTGCACCACCATGAGATCTGGAGCATCACGTTAGCATCATCCTAAGCTGGACTGCCTGTGCAACATGAATGGTTCTGATGCCTACTTCACATCATAGTCAAGGACTTGTTAAAGACTTTCCAGTACTGAAACCATCAAAGGTCCATCACAGTCCCAGCACAGCATAGTTTGAGACAAGGATCAAGATGAATTACTGTTACAACACTGAGAATTTGTATGATTAAGCAAGCAGGATTTACAAAAGCTCTCAGTCAACAATCAAAAAGAGTGGTTTGGATGGGTAAGCATGATTATATCGTGCTGTGTTACAGTAATGTCAGACTACATAGCGTCTTGCAATACCTGAGCGATGTCTGTGTCTATTTTCAGCAACATTCAGTGCCTTGCTTTTTCCATCAAATTCACCAACTTTGAAGGAATTCAAGGGCCCAACTGGAAACCTAACATCAAATTTAAGGTAATGATAAAGACAAAAAATGTGACAAGGCAGACCAAATCAAACAAACCAAATCACTGTGACTGCACAAGTTGTTTTGTTACTTTCATTTAACATTTAATGAGCTGGTAGCTTTACTGAAATGAATAAGTGCAACACTAGCTTACAGCAGTTACTACACTTATTAATAAGACTGACATTTTTGAAAAGGGAGAACCAAGACACTAGACAGTGAGTAAAACAAATAAAGATGGAACAGAGGTGCTAATTGTGCATTGTACTGTGAGACTGTGGCAGCCTGAGAAAGACAATGTCATTTTCCACCCTGCTCACCACAGCAAGTCTTGCTCTGTGCCTCTGTCACTGAGCCCCAGTTGCACTTACAATGGGGCTGGGACAAAGAGCATGTGTCACCCATCTGTCAGACAATGTGTCAACACTACCATAATACCCCTTGCTAAATGTGGTTATGTCCTGTTATGTGCATTGACGCTTCTCTAAACATGCACTGCTCCCTAGTCTTATCAGTACACTGCATTATTTTACTCTTTTTACATCCATTTACATCTTGTTTCACACACTTTAAGTGTCAGGCGCTGAGGCCGGTGCGCTCTTCTCCTTTCTCCCTCGACCTGACCATGTGCAGAGTAAACTGTTAATAGTGTTTGTGTGTTTTAAAGAGCTGAGGTGTGCTGTTTGTTAGCTAACCTTTTGTGTGAGACCAATTAAAGAAAGACAACCCATTCAGAAAGCAGTCCGTGTTTCAGTAGGGGATGGAAGCCAAGTTGTCTCCAATGCTGATATTTATACACAATAATTCCTTCCAGATTGGACTCACAACAATAATTTTCTTCACTGCTGCCTACCTAAGCCATGTACAAAATGCCTGACCCTTGAACCTTATAGTGTTGGTACAATTCAAACCAGAGTATTTATATTTGGGTACATGAAAATGATCTTGAGCTCCCTAAATATATCTAAAATTTCAACATACTCACTCTTATATACATCTTACATACTCAAGGTTCAAACCTGACGCTTGTCTCATACATATTTCACACATGAAACGTGCAATTCAGAATGCCATAATTTACCAGCTATAATGTTCCTTGGGGATTTGCACCAACCAAGAAAATTAGGACCTATTCTTACTCAATCTGTACTGTTTTGCAGTAATATCTGTGGCAGATATTAAAAAAACAAAATTGGATTTGATTATTTTGTGCTTCTCAGAGTATAATGTCAGCTAACACTAGGCTACCTGCAAATCTTTTGTATGAGGTTGATGGCCGCTGCTGCATATCATTGATATATATGCTTTTTACAACTAAATCATTTACATATTCTAATTGTTTGGATGCTTTCAAATGTTTGACTAAATTCTTCATTTGCTAAGAAACTGATAAAGTATGTCACTATCATAGTTTCCCAGACAAGTGCCCAGACAACTGATTAGTAAATGAAATTGCCTAAAACAGTTTATATTAAGCTCTATTACAAGTGACTTTTGCAACTGACTACCTCTCAGAACTCATAAGGTCACAGACTAAGAGGTTTTGAGATTTTGGTTTAATTTCCACTAAACAAATACTTGCATGTCATTTAACCATCCTCAGTCTTATTAACTGGTCAAGCAATTTTTCATATTTAACATTTTAGTATGACAATGCACTTTAAATTAACTATAAATTGACCTGGATAATTGGGCATTGGGTCTTTAACGCTAAACTGTGTTAGCTTTCATATAGTAACAAAGAAGGTTTAGTTCAGTAAAGCACCTTAAAGTCTATCAACATCTGCGAGCCATTTTTTGCTTGAACTTTCACCTTGTAACTCTAATGTGTCCTTTTTAAGTCTTTCTTCTCTATTCCTACTGCTGAACAAATACTTTTCACTGACATTCAAAGCAAGTGCTCAATATTAATCCCAATCGTTTCTCCTGATGCCGTATGTGTTTCATTCATTTTGTTGTTGTGAGCAGACAGCGAATGAGTTTTTGAAAAAACAAAACAAAACACAACACTAATCAGTTACTTCTGATGTGTGGGTTGATAGTGTGCACTATGGCCTCTAGAATTCTTCTGCTGCTTTCTGTGAATGTAGCATAGTGGGTGCTATTTTTCTACGAGGCCCCGGCTGTAACCAGGGTGACAGTGTGTGCTTTGGCATGTAGCATGGAAATTGGTTAAATTGAAAGGGCCCCAAATACACAACAGTGGAACAGAAAAATAAACCTAAAACAGGAGAAAGGAGAAGCAAGTAAAAAAACACGTCTGTGGCTGCATCTGGCTCTTTTGGCAACTTCATCTCTGACATTCCAAAAACCACTGTCCCCAAAAATAAAACACATCATATTTATCATTAAAAGGCAAGGCAACTGGCACACAAATCTTTGTGTTAATACAAGTGTTGTGTGTATACTGCTGATGCCTTTACAGAGGTCACATCTTTATGCATCTTTAAATCTTAGTGTGTTATGAATCTACTGTTATAATTAATTATAAACACTTGACGTCTTTATGGGACAGCACAAGCACATACAGCATCAGGAGGGAAATAACACACAAATAATCCATTAATGAGGATACTGTATTATCTTGTAGTTAACAGCAACCTGCTGTGACCACACATTCTGATCCTGACTCAGAGACACATGCTCACACAAAAGTAACAAACCTACGTGAGTCTATATGTGCATGATTAAAAGCAACATGAATAAAGTTGTTTCCCACAGTACTTCTAGGTACAGTACTCCTACAATCAAAGTGATTCCAAAAGGTACAGTTCAACATTAAATTTGCTCCATTTGGCATCAACTGTAAAAGCAATGTTATGTCAATATTGTATTAACAATCTGTCTCTTCTCCTCTGTTATTGCAGATTTAAACACACCACAGTGTAGTGTTCTGAATTTATTTAGAATTTTTCTGACAAACAGAGAAGAGAGCCACTTCAGAAGGAAATGTTTTTTTGGGGGAAGGGATTTTACTTACAGCTGATTCATAAAGAATATAAATATTTTATTGGTTAAGGGTGAGATCTCTCTGCTATAACATCTATATGTAATTGTGCAAGCAGTACCAGGCTTTGAGCACCAACAGTAAGATTACGATCTTACAATATGAGCTGCTTGAACACAAACCTGAAGTCACAGACAATCGTTGTCACATTATAGACTTATTAAAACTTTAAAAACTTGGTACTTGGTATCTTGTTCAGTAACTACTTTGTACTCTGAATTAGAAAGGATTTGATTAGCACAACCTATTATTCAAATTGACCCTGGGTATATAAGGAGAGAAGACAACTGATGTTAAATTCAGCTGGGCAGGCTGCCTTTTAAAACACTTCAGTCTGACAGAGTAAACAGAGTTTAACCTACTCACCCAGGGTCTGGTGGTGCCATGGCCTGGGCAGGTTATTAGTAAAATACCTCTGGCCAATTCATAAGTGCAACTCTACTCTTCCTGAGTAAAAGGAGGATGATGCGGGAGACATATATACTTACAAACTGTCCTCATTATTATCATATTGTCTTCCACAAAAGGCTGAACAGTGAACTAGTAGGTATTTCATTTCCTGTGGCTTTCAGGGTGATGTCAGTTCACTCCATGAGGTGAATGGGACACATGCACATGAGACAGAGCCAGGCCTCTGGCTTGTATTCTTTGTCACCACTTGGAAAGAGACAGACTAGTTCAAACAACTACAGCTGACACATGCACCACATACACGCACACATCAACACGTACCTCCTTAGGCAGAGAGTAATAATGATGTTCAGGATTTTTACAGCAACCCTGAGTGGCCTCCAAGGCTATGAGGTATGCAAATGGCAGGTAATTCATTCTGTTCACAGTAGATCAGCTCTACAGCAATGTGTGCTAGAGGACAATATCCATTGTTAAATCCACAGTGCGTCTGAATATTCAGCACAAAGAGGGAGGGAGGACAGTTGGGTAATATTAACTAACTTTTTGACACTGGTAATAGAGAAGATGACAAGTGCTATCCTCTACATGGCCTGTGACTGTAATTTTACCACTGAGTAGCCTACATTCTAATTTTACATCCATGACATCATAACTTGAACCACCAAACCTGGGGTGTTGTGCAGTTAAGTCTAAAAGAGCCAGTTTCTGCTGTCAACAAGGATTAACTGCAGTGCAGTTTAGATCTGCAAGGACTATTAAAAACAAAATGCAAACATCATTGAAGCAGTCCATTTCTTTATGCATAGTGCCGTGCTATACCCCCTTCTGTGAGAAACACAAGCATACACGACACACACACGCAACTTTTTTCTGAGGATGAACTAGAAAAGAGCATGGCCCGAAGGTACAGGATGTCTCTTAATGTGTGAGTCAAACTAATGGACTGCTTCCTTCTACTGTGACCCAGACCTCTCTCGCCCGAATCCATATCTAACCTCTCTTTCACTCTTATTCTCCATCCCAAATTTACTCTCTAGTTTCTGTCTTCTTGGTCCTAAATATTGCTGATTCCTACCCTATGTTTCTACCCTCACAGCCTCTTGTTTTTGTAGATCAGGATACAGTAATACATTGGGTAGGATCAATCTGACAATAAGGCTGACTGATCCTGCACACTTGGGTGACGGACAAGCATTTATCTAAGGTCAGTGTTCTAAAAATACAAGCCAAGGGCTAGATTTTGCTCATGCATAGTCAAATTATGTGAATGTATACATATTGACTCAGTTACAGGATGGATCATGTTTTCCATACATATTGCAGTAATCACATCACTACTTTAACTAAAATAGTATGGCTTACAGTCCAGTATGGGTAACCTACAGTATGTCTATATAGGCCAATACCTGTGAGTATGTTGGTACAACCCTGCAGAGCACACACACCAATGGAAAATCCAGGGCATTGGGCTTTTAAACTAATGCATTGCCTGACTGCAGTGTTGTCTTTTCGTTTGGTTCCCCACTGCTTAATCCAGTCTCTTTCAGTATCAAACAACTCAATTGGTGTTTCCGTGAAGTCCTAAAAAGAAACTGTGGCTGCAGCAGCTCTCAGTACAGTGAACAGCAGGTTAGCTGATTAAAGACTGCTCTCATCCTCTGCAAACCGTACATTACAGAAAATCTGTTGAATGCAATGAGCTGCAATTCAGAGGACAAAGATCCAGCATGTGGCTGACTTATTATTGCACATTTAACTTTAAAGCGTTTCTCACAAAGAAAGTGCTACTCTGCCCCACAAGAATAAAATGGTGATTATTATATATTTCCATTATACACAGAAGAATTTTTTGGCTCAATTTTTGCATGTGGTTTATTGGAAAAAAGAAAGAAACTGCTTGAGACTGAGATACAAAAAGAGTACACACCATTTTCAAACTTGCCCAAACATGTAATGTGAGGTGCAGGTCTTATCACCCTCTCAAACAGTCAACTAGCTCTATGACACAGACAGACGGTCCCAAAACCAGTCAGTCTACTATGACTGGTTGTGTCTGTTAACCCTGCCAAGCTCCTGATTCATATGAAGCTTCTGAACGCCAAGTGGTTTCATTCAAGACTGGCAGTATTAGTGGCCCTATTACTAACTACAGTATTTTATGTTTGTTTATATTGCAGCTATAATGTCCTAAAATGTTCATTTTTATTTTTAAATTTCCATTATATCTTCTACCATTAAATGAAGTTGATATAGATTCTTATTCTTCAAGGGATGGTGACTAATAGAAACAGGCTAAATGAAATGTTGAGACTTCTCTATGCAAAAACACTCCAAAACGTGCACTGTTATCGTCTTACCCTGCGGTGAATATTATTTCACATAGCCAGGATGAGACCTTCAGTTACTAACGATGACCAGATGTGCGGCGTGAATGACTCACGATGGTCTGGTGCCCTACCCTTTAATCTCTGCATCGAGTTGCCAGCTACCACTAGGTTAATGCACACGGTTTTATACCAACAACTACACTTCAAGAAAACTATAGGAAGCTATGCGGAAGGATGGCTAATTCTGCTCTAGTAAACTAGGATTCTAACTTCATGTTTTAATATGGGTAGAAAACTAGGAATGCAACAGCTGTTGTCACGTCCATGGCGCCATGTGCTTATGCCCTCAAAAGAAGCAGTAACAGCCCTGTGTTAAATTGTTATGGAAAAAGGCCTGAGTCTGTGTTAAATTACTCAGCGTTTCTAACAGGTGTAGTATACCATAAATTACGATTCAGGTCACTGTACATTTAATTACGATGACCATGGCAGGGGCTCACCTTTAGTTTCTACAAAAATATTACCATGCTGTAGGGGCATGCGTATACGTGCGTGCATTTGCGCGCGTGCCATAGCCTCGGGATATTACAAGGAGCTGACTGGAAAGCCCAGGTCCCCAACATTGACCATAAACAGATAAAGAAATCAGCAATGCAACACTTACTTGCCAATGACTTCACAGAGCTCGTACACATCCTCAAAGAGAATGTCGTCGTCCGCCATAGTCCGATCCCGATTGGAAAGAAATTATTCCAAAAATATGCGTCCCAAACGTGACAATGCTACTAAATGGGAAAACGAAGGCCACGAGCAGCTGATTGTTTGTTGTTAGAAAGAACTAACAAAACACTACTCGTTTCGTCGGCAGGGTAGTCGGTAAAGTGTTTCAAAAAGGTTTCTAAATTCCAGTTGTTGCCTCCTTCGTCGACCCCCCCGCCCCCCCCCAAAAAAATGCTGCGTCGCTGTGGGTGAATCGGTACAGGGAGAGCTCAATAATCCAGTTTGAGAGTCCACTGGTTCGGCCCCGCCTTCCCCACCGCTTCCCCACCGCTTCCCGATTTCGCACTCTCGTCTCAGAAACCCAACCATACGTGGTTTTCAAACAAACATTAAAGCGAAACACTCCGCAGCGGTGCCTGCTCCCTCCAACGCACCCGCATCAACGCATTACACCACTCTTAATAGTTTTCACACAGAGGGGGAATACCTGACCAGACCAAGCGGACACTGTACATCTGGCTCGGGTTACTACGCTGATCCAAGTGGGTTACGGTTATCCTCACTTCCCACTTTCGTGTTTTCATGGATGCACACAAACATTCTTTCTGTCCTACAACTGACAGATGGTTAAGTCTTCAAAATATGACACAGAAGATTCACTTTCTCGTCTCTTTCTCCTAAGCAGCGTTTTCCAACCGTTAGTTGGTGTCTTTTCCTAATATTGTCGCCTCAGTGACCAGATCCAGCTCTACGCAGCTTCCAGAAAACTAAACTCCTCCTACACAGACGTTATGAAACTGTCCCACTGCCCTCCATTTTGGCGCTAAGCCGTTGCGTTGGATTTTCCATTGAGGCCTATGCGTTTTGAACCAACATGGCGGTGTAGCGGCGCTATAAAAGCTTTTTAAAACCGCAGTTTCCTTGGGACATTTTCAATGAATAGAAATGAGTTTTAACCCGGAAGTGAGTATGAATGAAGAACGCCCCTACACGTTACCTGCTTAAGTTGAGAAACTACCTTTCATTCACTGCCTTACGTCATTTATACTGATTTTTAGGAATTACATAATTTGTCGATTGACAGATTAAAATTAACATTTAAGATTAAAATAAGAAAAAAAATTACTCAACTATTTTGTTAATCATTTGAGTATTTTTCCAGCTGGTTCTACTTTCTCTAGCCTGATGACTTGCCTGTTAAAAAAGATATTTGAACGCCACTTTGCTCTCTGAGCATCTGTGAGGTGCATTTTTTTTTGCTGTTTTCTGTTACTTGATAAACAACTCAACAATTAATTCATAAAATAATTGCAAATGCTATAATTGAAATAATTAACTTGTGATTCACACTTGATCTGGAGCAATTTAACAGCAGTTTAAAAATAATTGCAAGTATGCCTGTTCTAAGAAATGTTTAAGCAATTTAGAGTTTATTTTCTAGGTACAGGTGGAAAAGTAGTATTGTTTTCTTGATCCAGCAAGCAAATGCCTTATATAACCTTATATAAAGAGAAAGTTCAGATTGTAGTCTTAATATTGGTTACACCCAACACTTCCCACGGTGAGCAAACACTTCAGCAGCAAAAAAAACCCCTTCATTTTAACAGACAGAAACCTTGAGCAGAATGTTACTCCTCTTGGATGGTCATCTGCCTTTCACTGTTCCAGGGGAAAGGTGAGAAAGAGAGAGAGATTGCCAATGCAAGCACACAGCCACACAGTACAAGTTCAAGTTCAACACAAGGATGGAGTGACAGATCAACTGAGAGTTACAGCAGTCCTGATAATAACAATAGATTTACTACTGCTACTATTAATAATAATACAAAGACTAATATTAACAATTAAAAATTAGCTGTGGTTGTTGCACAGGATTGAGTGGGCAGTAAATGGCCCACAATAATAGATCCAGCCTCCAAATGCAGCTCCAAATGTTTGCAAAAGGGGACAGAAAGAGAGAGGAAAGAAACAAGAAAGCTCAAAACATCAGGAGACCAGATGTCGGTTAATAAAGGCAAATTAATAAAGACGTGCCAATGAGGTGAATATCTTCATTATGCTTGTTGGTTTTTATTAAGATAATGGTCATCTGAGAAGAAAATGGCAAAATGTGACCCCCCCTCAATGTCATTAAATCTCATTAAATCATTACTACTGAGGGCTATAGGAATACATGGTTCAGCAGAACTATGATCTATGATTTGATGTTAGTTTGGCTACAGTTTTTAATTTTCTCTACTAACAGTGAATTATAGGCTGTTCTGGCATTACAGAGGGCCTTCCTATGTATTTTAAAACTATCCTGCTGGATAGGCAAGATACTTCAGGATTGTTGGAGAACCATTTCCTTTCAAGTTTAGCAATGTTTGCTTTAATTTCTCTGTTATCTTAATTTTTAGAGGGAAAATCAAAGTCTTTCATAGTGATATAGGCAATATAGGAGTGATATAGGCAATATAGGAGCTTTCTTCTAAATTGGGGCATTATATTAAATGTAATGTAGTCAGTGCAGAGAGGGCCTTCGGCTGTCAGGGCTTCTGGCATGCCAGGCAGAGTTGTATAAAGACATGGCGACCAAACCTGACCCTGTTGTGTGGAAAAAAGATTGCTGTAATTATGGACATGCCTCTGCATGCAGTGCTGCATGGTCCAAGCCACAGTAAAATCTATGGGGATGATGGTGTTGCAAGAAAGAGCCAGATGGCCCAACCTGATGAACCTGTCAGATAAATGCAGCAGAGGTGTGAGACTGGAAAGAAGGAGGGTGAAGCTCTTTAGCTCTTTCCTGGAATACCAAGCATCCATCTCTGCCTACCACTTGACAGTTTTTTTTAACCCAGGCTGTGTCACAGCCACCACAGTTTTAAATCCCTAAACAACTAAAGTCCCAGCACACCCTGGCCTTTCCCTGTCGGCAAGAGGCAAGGACAAACTGACCCAGACATGCACTGATACTGACAGCAGTTCCACCATGTCAACTGGCCCAGACTGCCTGTAAGCAGGCAAGAAAGAAGAGGATGGCTCTCTATTGGCCATATGTTCCTATACGAAAGGAGCTGGATGTTCACTGTTTACTGGCCCTGCCTGTTTTGGTTCTAAGTGTACTGCAGGAGGTTCTCCAAGCCCCTCAACTTGCCAATGCTGTGTGTGCTGCCAGAGCAGCACCAGTACATTCCAGCTAAGAGGGAAGGGGACTTTGTTGCAAAGACACTTTTGCTGTCGCTATGTGATGTAAGCACACAACCACATTTTTTGATAATGAAGCATATCCAACTGTCACATCCTATGGTCAAGGACACAGTTAAAAAGACTGACAAAAAAAATATATTTGGTGACTTTCCTCTGGGTAGTCACCAAGTCCGTCAGTTAACTTTGTGCTTATGCATGTAAGCCAGAGATCACAACCATGCCCCACCGTTAGATGGCCCCATATGACAATTATTAGGGTTCACAGGGCAGATGACACAGCAGTGGCTGCAATCTCTTGTTCTCTAGAGAAAGAGAGAGAGATGGGCAGCACTTATTTCACCCTGGGTGATCAATTAGCTGTTCCTTCCTTATCGCTTCTCAGTCATGGTATATTCCCAAGCCCAGGTACTGTCAGCTCAAATTCTGCATGAAGAAGTTTGGTTGCTGTTAGGAAACATATGTTTGGTGCCTTCCAAAAAGAGTCAGAGCGTGGGGGATTGGGGATAGAATTTGCCTCATCTCTTATAATTCTTCTGGCCATCTCAATGGCAGGTCTTTAATATGGTATTATATCTATCTTTAGGTCTGTTACATATAAAAAACAAAACTAACTAAACTAATGCTAACAAATGCTGATCAAACACTTTCAATTGCCTCATATCACTTCCTGTAAGCTCACATCTTCTTGGGTCAGGAGGAGGGTAGGAATAGACTGCCAAATTTGTCATTACATTGCTGAACTCACGGTGGAAAGTTAAAAAATTAAGTCCCTGCAGCAGAACCTAAGATATCACTTTTATTGTTCCATTGTATTCCTCTGTCCAATATAGTCAAAGATTCAGGTTTATTATTCTAGTTGCAGCCAATGTAGCCTAAAGCCTCTAGCAAAGATGAGCAACTATAGAATCTGGCAGTCTCACTTTTTTCTATCTCCACACCCCTAGTGTTTTCTAATGTTCAGACTGTTAGTCCTCAGACCCAACTGACACTGTCTCAAGTAAAATAGCTTGAGGCAGTTTATCAGACTACACATAGCTCCCTCTGGAGCCACAAAGATTTTCTTCAACTTTTTCACTTTTGCAGTAGTACCCCAACAGCTGGAAATACACTTTGATGTGTGAGATCAGAAGAGCGGCTCCTTTAAAAGTTGTAGTTGAACATACCACAGAAACCCATACAATTAAGATGGTTTGACCACTTGTAAGCATCCAGCTAATAATGTCTTAGTATAACGAGAATACAAAGCAGAGGCAGGAAAAAGCTGAAACAACCAAATTGTAGTTGCAAAGATCAAAATTTCAATATAATAAACAAAAATGATAGAAGCAATTACAAGATGCTATCATAAAAATACAATAGGACATCACATGAATGCAAGTCTATAAAAATGGATTTTGGCAAGTGATTTAAATGAGTCATCAATTATGAAAGCCGAAATTAAAAAACAATGGGTTCAATATTAAGATTGCCTGTGGTTGACTTCATGTGCGACTATTTCAGATAAACAGTGGAAAAGGTTCAAAATTGCTAAAATAATATATTTCAGCCTTGTGTCTTATTTGGGGACAAGATGGAAAAATGGTCAGGGAAAAAGAGGACAAGCCACACTAGATGTGTTCAAACTCAGGTTGTGTTTAGACCGGACTGCAAAAAATAAATGCAACCACAGAGGCCATTGAGTTTTAGGGCAGGAATGTCGAAGTGATAAGTTGAATAGTTTGGACAAGAACTGGGCCTGGATTTAAACGCAGCACATGAGAATAAAGAAATACAATGACCTTTAATCAAACAAGCATTGTTAGTACCTGAACTACAGGAAAAAGCACACACTGTCAGGACTTGGCTACAGGGTGAGAGCAGGACCCAGATGCAGGCACGGACAAGGATGCCAAAGATCTTTTAACAGTTTATTTTATGGGATTAGGCTTACGGATGGTCAAGGCAGGCAGGGTCAAAAATCCAGGAAGTCAGTCCGAAACAAGGCGTGGTAAGTATAACTCCAAAAACCAAAAATGCAAAAACTAGAAAACCAAGATCTCTATGAGCAGGCTCGTGGAATCAAGGTAGGAACATGGATACAAGCATGGCAAAAACATGAGCTCTAACTTAATAATCCAGCGACAGAGAACAAAGGCAATGGCATAACTTAAATAGACAGGTGAGGGCAGGAAAACGAGACACAGGTGAGACCAATCAACTAATCAAGAACAGAAAGCAAGTACACAGAAACACACAAGGGGAAAAACTTTTCAAAATAAGACAGGAAATAACAAACAAGAAATTCAACTCAAAACAAGAAACTCAACTCAAAACCCTGACACACACTTTCTTTACATTAAAATGACTTGATGAAAAGTGACTGGATAGAGGCTTTGTGTATATTAAGATAAATATGTTATAAAATTCTGTAGCTTGTCTACTTGAAGTTAGAACTTATAGAACAGAAATCTGAACTTGCATCTTTAGATTTTGACACATTTTGGTTGACATAGGTTGACACTGAAAAGTATATTCTGCTTGTCACTGAAAATGCTGGAAATAGCATTTTGATAAAGCTCTATATTTTTTTGAATCAGGGCTGTTTCAACCCTTATTTCAATGGCAACCCTTGTCTCATCTGAATAGAACATTTTCACATGTTGGGGTAACTGGCATAATTTATAAGGGCTTGTATATTCTTATTGCCACACTCACATGCAAGGATTGGATAGTACCTTCCAGAAATTCAAGTAATTCCTTGGATGTTGCTGTGGAAGCCTCATGGAAGCCTCCCAAATAAGTTTCCCCATCAACTCTGTAAGGTCATCCATATCTTTGCAATGTCACTATGGTGTCACATTTCCATGTGATGGTTTTCCATGGTGCATCCAAAGCTCTGAATAATTTTTTTTATATCTCTCCTGAGAGGTACAATTTGGTGGAAATGTTTCTATTAAATAACTTTTAGGTTAGTTACTTGTGTGGATTTTGTTTAATATATGATTACATTAAAGAAGAAACAATGCCTACATTTATATTTGCAATTTTCTTTACATTTCAAAAATCTGCAATTTCATAAGGGTGTTTAGACATTTTATATTCACTATATTCCTCTGCAAAGAGACTGCCATTTTCAAGGAGCCAGATGGTTTTGTACAACAAAGCATCAGGTTAGATATGTGCTCAGTCATTTATTAGGGAAAGAATTCATTACGCACTCTCTTCAACTGTTAGAGATCCATGTGTGTCATCTGCAGCAGCCCCTGAAATGTCTGCAGGCCCTAATTCATCTCTGGACCACTTCTCTCCTATAGATCTCACTGAACTGTCCTCAACAATCATTAGATCCAAACCCTCAACCTGTCTTTTGGACCCCATCCCAACTCGTCTTCTAAAAGATGTTTTCCCCCTGATTGGCACTTTTATATTAGACCAGATCAATCTGTCATTACTAACAGGTTATGTTCCACAGGCTTTTAAGGTTGCTGTCATCAAACCTCTACTCAAAAAGCCTTCTCTCGACCCTGGTGTTTTAGCGCACTACAGACCAATATCCAACCTCCCCTTTATTTCTAAAATCCTTGAAAAGGCCGTGGCTGATCAGTTATGTGATCACCTGCAGAGGAGCAGTTTATTTGAAGCATTTCAGTCAGGATTTAGAATAAATCACAGCACAGAAACAGCACTGGTTAAGGTTAGCAACAACCTCCTAATAGCTTCTGACAATGGCCTCGTCTCTTTACTTGTCCTGCTAGACCTCAGTGCTGCATTTGACACCATCGATCACGGTATCCTACTACAGAGACTAGAACATGTCATTGGCATTAAAGGAACAGCACTAAGCTGGTTTAAATCTTATCTATCCGACAGATTCCAGTTTGTCCACGTTAATAATGACTCGTCCGTGCACACAATGGTTAATCATGGAGTTCCACAGGGTTCTGTGCTTGGACCACTGTTGTTCTCCCTTTACATGCTCCCCCTAGGCAATATTATTAGGAAGCACAACATAAATTTCCACTGCTATGCGGACGATACACAGCTATATTTATCTATGAAACCAGAAGAAACAGATCAATTAGTCAGACTTCAGACATGTCTGACAGACATTAAGGCATGGATGACTTATAATTTTCTGCTTCTAAATACAGACAAAACTGAGGTGATTTTGTTTGGGCCTAAACACCTCAGAGACAGGTTATCTGACCTCGCAGTCGCTTTGGATGGTGTTACCCTGGCCTCCAGTTCTACCGTGAGGAACCTGGGAGTCATATTTGACCAGGATATGTCCTATCAGCCCCATATTAGGCAGGTCACTAGGACTGCCTTCTTTCACTTGCGCAACATAGCTAAGATTAGGAGTATCCTGTCCAAAAATGATGCCGAAAAGCTAGTCCACGCATTTGTTACCTCAAGGCTGGACTATTGTAATTCCTTGTTGTCAGGTTGTCCGACTAGCTCACTGCGAGGCCTCCAGCTCATCCAAAACGCTGCTGCGAGGGTTCTGGTGGGAATTAGCAAGAGAGATCATATTTCTCCGGTCTTAGCTTCTCTTCATTGGCTCCCTGTAAAGTCCAGAATAGATTTTAAAGTCCTTCTTCTTACCTACAAGGCCCTTAATGGCCAAGCTCCATTGTACCTCAATGAGATGCTAAGTCCCTATCAACCCAACAGATCACTTCGCTCCCAGAGTGCAGGTTTGCTTGTGGTTCCCAGAATCTCCAAAAGTAGAATGGGAGGCCGAGCCTTTAGCTATCAGGCTCCTCTCTTGTGGAACCAGCTGCCAGTCTGGGTCCGAGAGGCAGACACCCTCTCTACTTTTAAAGTAAAACTTAAAACCTTCTTGTTCGACAAAGCCTACAGCTAGCTCTAGTTACCATCTGAACTACACCATCCATGCCATCCCCTAGTTATGCTGCTATAGGCCGAGGCTGCTGGGGGACATCCCATGATCGTCTCCACACTCCTCCTCTTCCCTCTCTCTCCTTAAACTCCATTAACTCTGTGTCCTCTCTCCCCTAGTGCTGTGCTTGTTTCTCTCTGGTCTCTCTCTCTCTGTACCTCTCTACAGATACCTGTGGCTCCAGAGCTGAACATCTGACCTGTGGCTCCACCGACCTGCCCCGTGTCCTCTGCTGCCTATTGCTGTCATTTGCTGTCATTATTCTATATTGTACTCTCCCCCCCCCCAACCGGTCAAGACAGATGGCCGTCCACCTAGAGCCAGGATCTGTCCAAGGTTTCTGCCTGTTAAAAGGAAGTTTTTCCTTGCCACTGTTGCCAAGTGCTTGCTCATGGTGGAACTGTTGGGTGTAACTAACAGTAATGAGTGTGGTCTAGACCTGCTCTGTTTGTAAAGTGCCCTGAGATGACTTTTTGTTGTGAATTGGCGCTATATAAATAAAATTGAATTGAATTGAATTGAATTGAATTATTTGTTCAGAACCATAACTACTCTGAGTGGAGGCTGTTTTATATAGGAAAGCACAGCTGCAATAAAGAATGTCTTCTCAGTAGAGGTTATAATTGTTGACTTAAAATGTCTATATGTGTACATAAAACTACAGTGTAGTGTATTATGCAGCATTCACTCAATCGATCAAATGAAAGCCAAGCAGTGGGTATGTGGTGTGTGTTTGTGTGCTTATTTGTTTATGTTGCTGTCTGTCTGTCTGTCTTTGTGAGCATGTGTGTGTAAGCTCATCTGTCTAGTTGACTGCAGCAGACGTGCTGCCTGCAAAGTGCTGATCAGGTAGATGGTGAATAGCTGGGAGGTATTGCAGAAGAATGGGGATGGTTTGGCGTGCAGACTTTTGAAAAGCTTATTCTTTAGGATGCACACATAAGTTTCCACAAGAAAAAATGTTTTCTTTCTTGTGGTTCCCCAAAGTCTTTGCATGTATATGAAAATATTGTGACACAGAAAGCAGCATGTGTGTGTGTATTGCTGTTGCAACAATGCAATTTCCCCATTGTGGGACAAATAAAGTTTTTTTTCTTATCTATGTGGGTGTGGTACTTTAAGGCTAGAAAATCCATATGTGGTTATGTGGTTATGAGCAATGGTCATATTGTTAGTGGCTTAGAAAGTATGTTTTTATTGTGAGGTGTCCCAATTTAAAAAGAAAACATGTACTTTTTAAGCTCTGCCTTGAATTAGGATTCTTCTGAAAAAGACACTCCTGACATCTCCTGAAGCAGTGAGTTTGATTAAACTGTAGAGAAGAGATAAGATAAGTGTACTGTTTTCCAAACAGTGCCTTATACACTCACTGGCACGTCAATAGGCACAATCTACAATCTCATTTGATCCAATACAACAGCCATGAATTCTACTTTTACAATGTTGATAGTTTTTCAGTTTTTGTTGATACAGTGAAGTTGTTATTCTACTTGGTTTATTAATTAGGTCATAGTCACTGGTGGTGATGTTACATAGTACATCAATACATAATTAAATGAATGTCTACTGTGCCTACTGTGTGAAAGTTGCATTATGAGTTCTAAAGCCATATCCTGAAATGAATCCCAGAGCACTGTGATACAAAACTTTTAAAGTGTAAAGACTGTGTAAATGTTATCACCATGGTCCAGTGATGACAAGATTGTTGCCTACAGGAACTACTTTAGTTTCTGTGCAGAAAGCTCAGCATTTTTTAAGATATAAAAGACATGATTAATATGAGCTTTCCATTGACCAAGCTAAATGTAGGATGTCACCTGCTCAAGTGCATAGCCATCTAAGGAATATATGTGGAAACGTGGACATAGATCTCTGGGAAATTAAATTGGATCTAATAGTTACTTTGTACTATTTTGCAAAAAGATGTGGGAGCCTGTTGTCGGTTCTCAATTTATACACAGTGTGAAACCAAAGTGTGGCCAACGCAGTCAGTGAATATTCAGTCCTGCATTACTGTGAGCAAGGAATTAACCTACTTGCAATAGCTGTGAGGGCAACACTGTAACTCATGGAGTCTGGAGTTATGACATGTAGCCTATGTTCACTAATAACTATTTATTTTGCAGCAAGTGGGAAAAATCCAGCACAATAACTTCAGTCACAGACTGATGAACTATAGGTCTTGTCCCAGCTTTGCTGTGGTCAAGCCAAAAAGACTCAGTCACAGAGTGAAACTTTTTTAAAATGACCTTCTTTCCTTCCAAAGATGATGCTATAACAAAACATTTTGTAGAGACTAAATGGAGAAAGGGATAAGTTAACGTAGACAATTTAGTGCATTTTATGCATGCAAAAGTTTGCCTGGGTTGAAACCTGTTTTGTTTGAATTGTGAGTTGTACAGTGGCACAAGGCCAGCTGTGGCTCAGAGTTAGAGTGGGTAGTCCACCCATCGGAAGACTAGTGGTTCGATCCTCAGCTCCATGCAAGACACTCAACCCCAAATTGCTCCCAATGGCTGTTCTATCGGCATGTGAATGAATGAATGACTAAGTTTCCTTAGTTTCCTCCCTTACTGCTATGTTTGATTGGGTGAATGCTGCCTTGTAGTGTAAAAGCACTTTGAGTCATCAGGAGACTATAAAGGTGCTATATTACTACAGTCCATTTACTACACACATTGTGTCTTGAATAGGGCATTTTCTTGTTTCCCTTCATAGTGAAGTGACAGCATACTGTACCATTGGGTAAGTGTTCTTTGTGCAGAAAGGTTTCCTAATATGAGCCTGTTATTGTGTTGGCTGGTAACACAAGCCAACACAATCAAATATAGGCTGCATGGAATCAGTGAATAAATCCTCAAAATAATTAATCTCAGTACCAATTTTAATCACACAATTTTACAGCATTAATTCCCAACTTTCTACTTGTGCCAGCCACAGCAATGATGATGCAGTTCCATTTTGTGAAGTCACCACTTGATACCCAGTTGGTTGATACACTTGGCTGGTACATAACCAGGTGCCCACAGGTGATAGATTGCAGTAGGTAGAGATGCGCCCTTAATCCAGCTTCAGAACTCAGCCAGTGAAATGGTAATGTTCCTCTGGGTTTACTCTCATCAGATGTGAAGCAATGACACATTCAAAAAGTCAGAAAGCCTGGCAGCTGATGTGAATGTGTCTGTTTCTTTCTGCTGGCTTTTACACAAACTGCTTGTTTGTCTCATAAAGTATTATTCCTTAGTAACTGGCAGTTCTTTAGGCACTTACATGCAGCTAGTCCCGTACCATATATGTGGAACATATATGTGGAAGTTAAATGTTGCCGCTGTTATAGCAGCAGTCTTGCCAGGAGACTTTGCCTCTTGTGTGTGTATATGTAGTGTGTCCATTTTCAGGACCTTCATTGCAAAGAGGACATTTAAAAACATCTTAAGCCTTCACCAGTAATATGATTTACAATCCTTTAGATTAACTATGATATGTCTGTAGTGCTGTAGAAGACAACATTCCAACAATGGTGCAGACAGTATATTAAAATACCCAATTTCTGTAATTGTGTGGGTTAATATTTTATGGTTACTATGAATCTAGTAATTTAACTGTGAATCTATGATCAGTTTAATATATTGTATCCTTAAAAACATATCTGTAACACAGTACATCATGATAATCACTGGAAAGAATCCTCATTAGTGCTGACATCTCTATAAACCCAGCACCAACCCTGGAGGTGTCACATTTTAGCCCAGTAGGATCCTTAAGCTCAAAAGTCTTAATAGCACACTCCGTATACAGTATTCACAACAGAGGAGGCTTTAGGTGAGCTTATCACTTTCCTCCCCCATGGTCTCAGCCTCAGGCCACAAGGGTGTGTCTCCTGCAGCTTTCCACCATCTCTTGATTACTTCTCTACCTTTCCCACCGTACTCCCCATATGACTTCATTTCTTCTATCACTTCATTTCAGCACCCCTCTTAGGAGTTTGAAGTTTCTAGTTTTTCAAAACTAGGAAAAGCCAGTCTTGTTAGTAAGACAGTTATATTTAATAAACAGACAAGGAGACAACTTGAAAAATGTTCTGTCAGTTTACATCTTGAGCTCTGCTTCCTAATGGGTCCCCCAAAAATTGTGACTGGGTTTGGGTCATTTTGTTGTGCATAAGCCTTCTAAAGTTTCAGTTTTGAATGCAGATATGTTAAGTGACAACAGAGTTAACAGTGTCCAAAGCGCAGAACCAATCAGTCCAAACAGGTAAACGAAACAGGCTGTTAGTATGCTTCTCCAGAGCTGCTTGTTGATTGCTTCAGAAACCCTGTTCCAGTGTTGTAATGTGGGGGAAGGTAGATAGGAGCCAGGCATCGGCAAAGTCAGCTGCAGCTAAAAACAACTCATGTCATTCCACTTTTCGTTAATCTCCACTGTCTGGCTCCCTCTTTGTGCGTGCATCAAGTTAAAAGTCACCAATGAACAGCATGTTTGATATTTGACAAAGTTAGTGTGGTAAAATAATTTTATTCAACATTCATCCAGAACATGAAGTATTCATCACCGACTCAACATTGACTTTTCTTTGCTAACAACAAAACGGCCAGGATTTAGCCCTGAAACAATCACCAGACTGGTTCAGAGGCTTTGATCCCTATGATCAACTGCTTTCATGGATTTGCCTGGGAACTCTGGACATGGCATAGCTGCAGACAAACAATCCTACATCCTACAACTGACAGTAATGGCAGGTTTGGTAAAACAACAGAATCCTTACTATGGCTACTACTACTATCAGTATAATTACAACAACAATGATAATAATAATAGTTATTATAATACCTGTAGAATGGTATAGAGAGCACAAGACTATGGGAGTGAGAGTACACAAAGCTAATGACATGTAAAAATGGTTTACAGATGAGAGAATGGGTCTGATGAGAGAGAGATAGAGAAGAGGAGAATTGTGGAGACGATCATGGAACATCCTCCAGCAGCATAACTGAAGGATTGTTTAGAGATTACCTCAGCTAGTCCTGCTATGGGCATTATTCAATAACAATATCTATAGGAGTAATTGTAATTAACTATGGGTTTAGTTATAATAATAACTAAAACTATGACTAGAGTTCGCTGTAAGCTTTGTCAGACAGGAAGGCTTTAAGCTTAACTTTAAAAATAGAGAGTGTCTCTGCCTCCCGAACCCAACCTGGCAGCTGGTAATTTGCCAATGTATAAAAGAATTCACCTTAAGAATATAATTAAATTAAATATCATCTTATCATCATTATAAATGAAAATAAGGAATAATCTAAAGACATCATGACTCTGAAAACACTGCTGCTTTAAATTCCTGGCTTGTAAAGTGGAAACTCTTTTCTTCATTCTCTCTGGCAGCCATCATGAGTACTGTACAGCTCTTTTTGTTTCTCTGACCCACATGACCCCTTCTGTTGCTCTGGGATTACACTGGTTAAAGCTGCTATGGCTCAGAGGTTGAGTGGGTCGTTTACGTTCGTTATGTTCGTCTTCTATTCCCTATACACCCTGTGTATCAGGTTATAGAGGAGGCTTTCAACAGGAAAAAAGCTCTGTGTTAGCCTCCTCACTGCCTGATTGACTGCAGCATTGAGGCTACACCTGGTACCATCAGTACAACCCTTCTGAACTCTAGAGATTGGCTGTGGAGGACTACATCCCAGAATAGTTATCAGTCACTCCTCATCTTTTTTGTTCTTGTGTCACTCCTGACTTACCATCCTTGTGTTGGTTAACAAGGCCTGAATAATAATACAGTGGAGAACAAACATTCCTTGCCTCTAATCACCTCGTTTTTGAACCTCTGCTTTTGAGCTATAATCTTCACCAAGTCAGAACACCCATAACACCAAGTCCAGATCAGAGAGGTGGATGAGTGGAAGACTCCTTCCAGCAGTCTGCTGGGTCACTTTGAGTATTTGGTCATGGGGTTTGGTCTAACCAATGTTCCATCAGTTTTCCACAATCTGGTTTATGATGGCCTGTGTGATTACCTGAATTGATTTGCGCTTGTGTTTAGACAATTTCTTTCATAGTTTGTAAGAATCTGACAGACATTCAGTCAAAAACGCCTGAATTTACTGGACTAAGCAGTTCAACTTCTCTTCACCTTTTTTGTCTTCACCTACCCACAGCTGGCCCTGCATCCCTGCATTTAAGAAGTAGAAATGGGAGACATTAGAGTATATAACTGTGTGTGTGTGTGTGTGTGTGTGTGTGTGTACCCAGAGCCTCTATAGGCAACACATCATCAGAGGACTTGTTCAGAGATTTGGATGTCATATGGGTGTGATACGCCAGCATCAGCTAATGTAGAGTTGAGCATCTGACCTCAAGCAGCGATGAGGCAGAGGCTAGAGAGATCTGGTAGAACAGTTTATTTCACTCTCACTTGAGTAACATTTCTTACTTTGTATTTTATCATCATTAAAGTGTTTACATACCACAGTGAGTCTCTTTGTGACTTTATGTCTTTTCTTGTTCATGGACAGAGAAGTGTGTCTGGGATTGACAGGGCCTAATGCAGATAAGGAGAGAGAGCAGCGACTAAACCATGACACAAATCTCTCACTCTGTACCCCCTCCACCTTTTTTTCTCCATCTACCTCAGCTGTAATGCAACTACAGGTTACTATGGAAACTCTCCTTCCCTTCGGTGCCCCTCCCAATATTTATCTCTTCCTTCCACAGTCGCTCTTTTGTGCTCTGTTTTTGCACTCTCATATCTTAAGCTCCATTTATATTATATATTCCTTCAATTTCTAATCATCTATTCATTAAGAGCTATCACATTTGTCTTCACCTCCTTGTCAGTGAAGCCTTTTTTTTAGCAGCAGCACAATTTTGCTTTTCTTTCTCTTCTCACTGTTCACCATGTTGCTCCCTCTGTCTGAATCTACATGTCCTGCTGCTTGCAGGATGAAATCAAATGTCAGATCTGAGCTGGCACTGAGAGAAAGCATAAGGGTGTCAGATAAAGAAGCAAAATGAAAATAGAGACAGAGGGGGTTAAAAAAGCAATGTGAATGAAAGAGGAGAGTGAGTAGAGAAAGAGAAAGAAAGAGAGAAATAGAGAAGTGGGGGGCGGGGGAGAGACAGGGTTATATAGAGCTGAACAGCGGCAACAACTTCTGCAATTAATGTTGGCTGACACAAAGTATGCAATGAATACACACATGTTGTACAGTTAGAGCTGGATTGGATACTGTGAGATGCAGTATTTTCTAATGCTGGACAACCCATTTTAGACAAATTTCAATAGATTGCTTTTTAAATTTCATAGGTTTGTCTATGAACAAATAAAACAAATCTGTGAAAGGTCATTGAATAAGCGTTTATTCAGAGAGAGCAGGCTTTCTCTCCTTTCAGCTGTATTTCTACAAGTTTTGGTTTCAATGTCCATTCAATGTAATTTCTGTAGCTTTTAATCGCAAAACCTCAGCAATTTCCCAGCAGACTGTGTAGTAATTTGATCTGTGCATACAGAGTGCAAATGCAGAAGGTTTAACAGTTTTAATCAAGGACAGGGAGAAAAAAGCATATGCAGCAGATTTAACAACTTTAACAAACAATAAACTACATTAAAGACTGACTGTGTCAGTTAAGTATTGTTTACCATGCTAAATAATTTCATACATTTCATGCTTAGCTATACTTAAATGTCATCATAAAATGGTTACAAGTATTAACTCGTGGTTCAGTGCAGCTGAATGAAAAGATGAACACCATCTCTGCTAGAAACCTAGAAAAGCAGGCTCCTGTGATGGCACCAACAAAGGAAATTTTGGGGATGTTTTTTTAATAACTTAGTAACAAGGAGACATGAAGGCATGAACACTCAATCTTGCTGAAAAACATTTAAAAATACTGTAATCTTAAGATATAGAATGCAGGTATTTGACTGTGTACAAATACCCCTATTTGGATAAACTGGGAAAGCTGGGGCATCCTGAGCAGAACTTTAGGACTGGAGAACTCAGGGTCAGAGACTTTTGACAGGCGGCTAGGGGGCAGCACAAAGACAGGGAGGGCAACATTAGGTAGACAGTGCAGGGGCAGGATGGTAGGCAGATCAGGGAAGGATTATAATAAGCATTGAAATTAGAAGTTGGCTGGTCAAATATAAAAAAGGAATGTGTGTGTGCTTGTATTTCTGTGTGTATGTGCTTTGATTTTAAGGCAGGAAAATGTCACACTGGACCACAGCCTCAAGATGTGGAGTGAGGGACAGAAAGGCTTCGAGGGAGGGACAGAGAGAGAAAGAACAATGAGAAGAGTGCTGGCTTTTATAAGGATGCTCAAAGCTGCTAAAAAGCTAAAAGGGACAGATGGAGAACACTGCAGAATTAAAAAAGGGTGCCGAAGTAGCCAAATTCCTCCCAGACAGGTATATAATATTTCTATTTATTTATAAAATACAGTGTGAGATGTGGCTTACAATACACAGAGGTATAAATCACGATGTTTATTGCTTTGAAACAACTGGCATTTAGCAACATCGACCATAAGGCAGTAGTTATTTTTGTGTGCTGACAGGTGTATTTGCTCTTTTTCATTGGAGGGCTGCACTCCTAACACTTTATGTTTACTATTAACCACTCTCAAGTGTCTCAGATGTTTTCTTCTATGACTACCCACCTTCTTTTACTCTTAAGGTCTATCTAGAGATAGAGGTGAGCTCTGCCTCTAAGCAGGCTCCATAGCCCAGCTATCAGTCATGCTGCCCACAATGCAAGTGGCCAGTGGAGCATGTGAATGGGGTCATGTCTGGGCGATGGAATTGAAGCTTCCATCCATGAATAGGGAGGAGAAGGATAACAATTCCTGAGGCTGTCTCCTTTGCATTAGCTGTATCTGGGACAGTATCTAAGACAGAGGCCCTATAAACTCTGCATCTCACTTGCATCCTTTCACTCGAAAGCGTATACACTCCTTTGAAGGCTGCAGTGGTTGATCTTTGCTATAGGTGCTGACTTAAGCGTGGCTATAGAATTCACCTCATTAATCCTGTAACTTCTTGTCAATTAATGTTAATTAATGTAATGTATTGTCAGTTAATGTAATTAATGGCTTTGCGATCCTTCTGTTTAAATGTGCACACCAGTCAGAGGCTCTATAGTTAAGTGTAAAGCCTTCCAGTTAGTCTTATTTCCACACTCTATGGAAACTGTGTTAATGTGAATTGAACTCTCCATGTCACTGTCTTTGTAAAGGGGCAGGTAAAAGAAAATAAGACTAAATAAGACCATCTTATTATAAATAATATCAATATTTAGAACAGATATTTCCCCATCATATTTTACCATCAAGTATATCCTGAAATAGAGCTTTCTTTTAAGAAGGGTTCTTCAGTAACACCAAATGTCCCTGTTCTTTTATCCACTTTTTAAAACATTTCCAATCATTCTAAGTTACCTGCTGCTATATATCTCCATTTGATTGTCATAGAAATTGTACAACAAACAAAACTGCATCATCCCATTTGGTTTAAAGGTCATTTTAATGGCAAATACATATCAAAGAAAGTATCAAAACAAAATGAAACAGGACTAAAAAAAGAAGAATTCCAGCAGAAGATTGCATCTTGACCAGTGCGACCCAGTTTAATGGACATCTGAAATGAAACATATTGACTAATATCCTGTTATAAAATGGTAAAGAACTTCATTTTTTGATACTGACTGCTAAAAGAGTATACTATGATGATGAGTATGTAGAACATGTATACACATTCGTACACAATTAGTGCAGATTTGGTACACAGCTCATTTATTCCCCTGTCAACTTAGACTAAAAGCAACAAATCATTGTCAGGCAGCACCTGATATGGTTTTGTGGATGTTCATGTAGTTCCTGGTAATTGTTCCTGGTAACTGTACCCTATATTAATGAAAGACATATGCAACATTTAAGACTGGTGATGGCTCTTTTTAGCTTCCTTCTACTCCCTCTCTTTAATTAATTGAATTTAGAGCAACATCCTGCCAAACCAAGCAATCTTTTGGATAGTTTGCATATGGGGAAAAATACAATAAATACAATAATTCCTGTTAGTGGTTACAAATTCCACCCAAAGAACTTTTAAAATTTAATCCCCAAAAGAAAAATATTGCTCCATGCAATGACACTGTCTCCCTTCTTTTTTCTTGTTGATATTCTGCTTACATTAGAGACTAGCAGGTGAGCAGGAATATGATTTTCTGAAATCATACTGTTATTATTTTTGCACTATGATTCATTTGTATGTGTACCCATATAACACCAACTTCACATGCAGAACTTCCCTCTCATGCTGGGTCATCAAGTGAGGCAGAATAATTAAATAACCCTCCACACAGTTAGCTCTCCAATATGATTAAACTATGTTACCATTTGTGAAGACTAATTCAGAATGAGTTGTGGTAAGCTATTTCCACTCTCTCAGGCATTCTGCATACAAATTTTAACCAGCTGGGGATATGACAGTAGTGGCTTAAGTGCTACATTTGGGTATTTATTTCTCTGCTTTAGCTGTAATGGGCCATTTACCTACACAGGCTGGAGACATGAGAGGAGTGCCTTTATTATACAGGGAGAGAAAATGAGATGTGGGAGAAAAAGACTATTTTGAGACTGCAGACTATTTTGGGCTCCAGGGCTTGACTTGAGGGATTAAGACTCCCTTGACTCTCCCCCTTCGTTCCCACTCCTGTGTGGATACGCTACTTGCCCCATTATTTATTATTTTAGTGCTGTGATGGATAGGCCTGCAGGGCCAGGGAGAGTGACACACTGCCAAGGCTGAAATTAAAACTCTTTTAGCTTGTTTGATTTGATTTCCTATCAACCAGATAAAGTCTTCTCTCTCACAGGTGGGTCATTTCTGCCTAGATCTTGGATGTCCTCTTGGGGGACAAGGAGACCCGCTTGTTGTATTTTCACTTGCCAGAACCTGTCATGAAAAGAAGGTTCTGGCTCATTTACTTTCACTTCAAAGTCTAAAAGTCTCTCCCCTTGGGTGCCCCGCTAGACTCTCGACAAGTAAAAGCCAAGGATCAGGACAGACAGAAAACACTTCACACTATTAGAGTAGCTGAGCAAACTGCCAAATTTCACCTCTTCTGTTCACATGTTCCCCCTCACCTTTCTCTCCACTTTCTCTTAATGTTCCTCTGCCATCACCTCCTTGCCCTCTTTTCTCTAGGATCTTAGCTCTATCTAATGTTTCTTGCTGCATCCACTGTCTTTTGTCTATGTGCTTTGGCCGAGTGAGTGTTGTTGATCCTTAGGCCTGATGATGAATATGAAATCCTCCTCACTGCTCAGTTAATGTCTCAAAGAAGCCATTCAGAGGCTAACGATCCAGCGCTAAGATCTTTATGGAACCTCAGACTAAAAATAACCAATAGAGTACTTTATACTGGATATCATGGAAAGTGAGCATTTTCTCAAGATTTAAGTTTGACATATTCACTATGATATGCCCTTTTAACCTTTTAAAGAATAGCATTAGCTGAAAAGATTTATACCTCTCATACCTGTATAGTATGGAGCAAGTTATAGCTAGTTATAGCATACAGACTCAAAACATCAGGAAACAGCTACAATAGTGTGGTTCTTTCAAAGGCAAGTTATTGATCTTATTGCCTAACTCTCAGCAAGATAAACAAAGAAACATTGTTCCTAAAATGTCAAAATATTCATGTAAGTAAGCTCAGAAACATATAGAAAGCAACTCTCAGAAACAGCCTGAATATTATGATTTTATGGTTAGTATCTGTACATGAAGACATCTCAGCCAATCTGATCTTATTTTGTCCACATTTGATCAAAATCTAACAAGAGAAGATGCTGTAATCTGTTCAGAATCTCACAATAAATATTGCAGAGGTCCCACCAGCCCAGAACAATAAGCCAGAAAGCCAATAGCACAGTGAGGTTGGGGGAGCACTAAACACCTTCAGCTCAGTGCTGGCTCGGATAGCTCTATCCTGGCCCAGTGACTCACAGAGGACTTGCTGTCGAAAAAATGGTAGGATAAGAGGGAATGATAACTGTATTATCTGTGATAGACTGATGGTAGAGTACAGTTCTTATAAGATGATGAGAGTGACTGGTCAGTGAGAATAAAAAAGCCTTGTTAAGGGTTTTTAGGTTGTAACTTGACACTTTTTAATGTTTGATAAAGCATTTATTAAAGCTATACAGATCTGTCATAAGTCAACAACTTAAAAGCAACCTTTGTTGTTATAAAGAGTGAATTTTGTGGAGGACCCCAAGATGCAGACAGACACACAGAAACAGTCAGTAAAATAAAGATAATGACCTGGTTTATTAGTAAATGAAAAAACTTCAGTGAGGCAGGGAGTTTGGCATGGGTAGGCAGAAGTCCAGGGGATCAGAGGGTGAGAGGAAGTCTCCGGGTTGGGGGCAGGCCAGGCCGGAACAGGGGTTCTAGATTTCTGAGTGGAGTGGATCTGGGAATGGGAAGACAATTAGTTCGCGGAGCTGGAGCTGGAGCTGGTAACAGAAGATTGGCTAGGCTATGCAGAGCTTGCAGAGATCAAAAAAATAAGACAGGAGCTAGAAACAGGGTACCAGAAGTTGCTGAGGTTCGCAGACAATCTGGTAAAGACTGGAGAGCTGAACTGGGTTTTTAAGCAGGTGAGTCTGTAGATGGCTGATCAGTGGATTGATTGCAGGTGTGCAGAATGAAGCAGCTCCAGCTCCGCCCAGCACAGGCCAACCTCAAACACAAAAAAACACAGGGAAACAGACAAAGAAATACACGCCCACAAAAGGGGAGGAGGGAAAGGGGGAATCAAGGGAAAAACACTGGGATCCTGACATTTGTGTTGTTTTTGTTGTGAAAATTCATATTGAGCAGGTGGATCAAGCTTCATTAAACAACAAATCGGCAATATTTACTGTAGCTTTAGAGGTACTTACATTTTACATTCGAAAGAGTGTTTACTCTGACATCAGCACAAAGCTTTAAGATTGGTTTAATTCAGTTTGTCTGTTCAGGTCGATGCACACCATTTGTTCACCTCTCTTTGAACCCCTTCATCCCCGTCATCTTGCTATTGCTATCAGCTTGATTTTCAAGGTACAGATGGTTACACAAAATTAAGTGTTGATTGTTGTAGAGAGTTATTGTGCATCATATTTCTCTGTATCTGGAATGCACACTGAAATAAAACACTTGTGTATTAATGTTATTTTGATCCATGGGAAACCCCTCGGCTTCATTCATAGATTTTACACCAAAAGAAACTGTTTTCTATCAGAAATTGTTATTTTTAGTGAAATGCATTGCTGCAATTAACCTGAGCACCCAGGTGAGGGATTTTGTGCACCACCGACAACTGCAGACAAGTAAACAATCTAACACCGAGTCTGGGAGTGGGAACATTTAATGGTAGATTGCAGATGATTCCACTGCACGGTGGCCTAGGCCAAAATCTCATGTCATCATGTTGCAATTCCCTGAGCCCCCCAGCACTGCTATCTGAATCCAATCCACAGTCTGATGGATTGGGAGGTAAAGATTCTGATTTTTGAATCAGAGAGCAGACTATCTGGGTAAATTGGTTTTGGGATAACCACAGGTTTTATATGTTTACTGATATTTACACTTTAAACTGGCATGCCTTTCTTCTGCTCTCTTAAACTAAGATGAAGATTGCGGTAAACATTATGTCTGCTAGACAACATTATGTTTGCATTGCCACTGCTTAAAGCATGCTGTGTCCAAGCATGGCCTCAATGAGCTGCTAACATGGTTTCACATCTTTGAATAAATGAAATCTCACAAGCGACAAACACTTTCTATGCACACCATCCTCAAACAAATAAATTAACACTGCCAAGTGCATCGCTACCATCATGCTGAAAACATGATATGGGTTTCCAGATGCCTTAAATGAACCGGCTCTCTTGCCAATTATTACAATTTCTTTACCAGTGTTGTTAAAAATAAAAGCTTTTTTGGACATTTTTGGAATCTTTATGGTTTGGTTTCCTAATTAGAGTATCACACACACAGTGGCATAGTTCTGAATCTTCTGAATGTGAATCAGTCTTATTAGACCAGATCCATTTCAGTATCCCCATCTGTCACCAAAATCTATTATATACACTTGAAGTTGATGGTGGATATGGCAGTGTTTTGCCAAGACATAGTGTCCCTGGAATTCATTTTTATCCATTACTTTTCATTTTCTTTGTAAGCTTTACTGAGTGGTTAATAGTTTTATGTACTTATGTACTAACATGTAATCAGAGCAAGTGGTACTGAGGGACTGCAAATGACTCATGTTGGTGGAAGGTGTTTTGTGAGCAGTGTGTATAAGGTTACTGGTCCTATTGTCAATATATATACTTAAAAGCAGCCTCACAACCATTTGTAATTGTAGTTCTGCATTTATTTTCCTCCAAATGCAAATATATATATGTATATATATATTACATCTTATCATATTTTTTATTATAAGCTTGTTAAGTTCCACAATCTTTTCACATACCCCATGGCGACTGCAGCAGTGGCACCTGAGGTACAAGTACCCCTGGATTGGAACCACTGCTTTAAGTGAACATATTACATGTAGCTGCACCCCACACAGAACAGTTTAAGACGAGTAAAAGATTTATTTCACATTTTTCTTTTAAATATCACCAGCTTTGTTTGAGGAATCAAGACATCAAATAATTGCTCACAGGAATAATAAAATGAGGCTCCAATACACAGAAGGACAGGAGGGATAAATTAACAGTCAAAGGTCTCCAGAAAACAATGAAGGATCAGATAATGTCTAACCAAGCATTTTATTTGCTGATGCTGCTAGTACTGTACTAGTACTAGTACTGGGGTGGACAGGGTGTGCTGGCTGTGGTTGTGCACTTAAGTCGGAAACATAAACTCTTTCAGAGATGTGTTAGTATGTGAACAACATCATTGTTCAATCATTACTTCTAGAGTTGGCCAGGGTGACCGCGAAACCAGTGCAAGTGCTGGGTTGAAAAAGGGGGAGAGGTCAGGCAAGAAAAGGCTGGTTGAGAGTAAAAGATCAGCGCACACAGGGTCAGTAGACAGAGAGACTTGAGGGAACCACAACAAGAGACAGATGGTAAAGCACTGCAATCACAATACAAAATGCACACATACTTGGCTTCACTGGAGATAAGCAGTTTGATTAACCCAACACTCAAAGCTCTTTTATTCACCAAGCTTTGCCTGTGTCAAGTTGGTACTGAGATTGTAACTCAGGTAACGCAGGCAATGTTAAAAAAATCGAAGGTTTTTGACATGCTATGAGGGACACAAAGTGTTTTTGCTGGTCCCTGTATCCTGATGGCTACTGATGATGCATCTCACCTCCAGTGCAGTCAGGTGAGGAGTAGTAAGGGCAGAGAGTGTCAGTCACACAGGCACTTAAGAGAAATGACAAAAACACAACGACTTCCATTAAGGCACAACAGATAACTACACTCACAAACATACACACAGCAGTCTTTGGGACAAGAACAGCATGATTCTATTAGTGGGCATACAGAGCTGCACACAAAGTACAATGATTTAAAAAGAAATGTCCTAAAAAAGAACTCTGTGAGATTCAGTCATGTTTTGTTGGGTTTTCTACACATAACCTCCATAACCCATTAAGTAATGTAAAAAAAGATGACTTGCTCTCTAACAAATGATTGCTAACATTTAACTGAAATTTATCAAGGGTTAATGTAGAAGTGCTTGTGATGTGGCCAACAATTAGGACTGACTGCACATTGTCAAACGTCAGTGTAACCTTTCTGGGAATAACTCTTCCTTTATTTATCTGTTTTATTTAATTCATTCTAAAAAGAGACAGTTTGATTTGCTCTTTAGCAAAGCTACATCTGTAATTTCTACTCATTAGGTTAAGTAAATAATACAAGCATGTGATAGGTGCAATAATGTAAGTAAACTCAATCACTGACATTGTTGGTGGCCTCTTCAGGCTGGCCACATCTTTCCATCGTGGATGGCTCAAAAATGTCTTCCTATAATTTTGCAAAAATTAGTGTTTTTTTTCTGAAGTGTATATGGTTCATGGTTAACTACAGCACTATCCCTTGTGTTAATCTAAGTTATGAATGTCAAAAATAAAAAATATATGCAAGTCAAAAATCTGATCAGCATATAGCAACAATGGTTTGTTTTATCTGGTCTTAAAATACATTCTGATGCTTCCATTTACCAAAAGATAACCTTGCAGAGCAGCGTAGGAGTAGTACACTAAACCTAAATACAAATTATGATCAAAGGATAAGGCTTCTAATGATTTTTTTGTTCTTTTTCTCACTGTCAACAAATGTCATGTTAAAACAACAATATATTCCAACTTGTCTATTCCATTTTTCCTACTGAAGGTGGTGAAAGAGGAGGGAAAAAAAAGAGCTGGGGGTGAGTTTTGAGATTGGGGAATGGGCTTTCAAATAAAGCTCATTAACAGAAATCAGTGACTAAACACAGGCACACTGCACAGACATGGCACACATGTTGCCATGTTGCTGATCTATGTGCAGTTTTGGTTGTTTGAAGTGAATAGAAGCAAATTGCCAAAACTTGAATCTGTGTTCAGTCTGTATGCACCTGCTTTAACTAAGCAGGATGGTATATGTCTAAATGCAATACATGAAAGATGATGTCATCCAGTTCAAGAGAGAGCAGCAAAATCCGGTTTATCAGTCTTGAAGCCGCAGTGCAGAACTTTTGTGTCCCCCTTCTGGCATTTGATGTTAACACTACAGTCATCCCCTCTTCACCAGTCATTGCTGGCTGACATTATACACTAGACACCTGATTCAAAAACTGTGTATGTATATATGTAAACTCTGAAATCCAGAGAAGTTTACCTGCTGGTGATAGGCGTATCAATGCTGTGTGAAATTATTTGGCTGTAATATAGCGGGCGTTCATTTGTTTAAGACCTGCATTATAGCTTCAGGCTACACAGACAGTATTGGATTAAAGGAACAGGTCATTATTGGTTTTGGTCTTTAATGGGGTTTGTTGACAATATGAAAAATACTGAGTTGTAGAGTTTAAGCCTTATCCTTAAACCTCCTCTGTGATTTTGTAATTAATGACACAACTGTTGCTAGAGCTCACCAAACAGCTACAGCTGCTTAGCCAGAATAAATCAGCACCTAAAATCAGCAGAGGTCATTAAGACACTCGATACAGACACACACATGCACATGCACACACACTCACACACACACACACACACACACACACTTTGCCCGCAACTAACAAACTCACGTTCATAAATGCATGCTCACCAAAGCATGTGCACATGCATACAAACAAAGCATACAGAAAGCTTGATGAGTTAATAACCGCACATGTAATCAAGAATGGGAATGTCACTGGCAATGTATGGAATAGTAATAGTGATTAATATTGATAGCTTTAATTTTTTCCTTTTAAGAATTGATTCTATTCTTTTTTCTTAATTGGTTTCACAATCTGAATCTCAGCTTTACTGTAGATTTAAACAGAAATTAGGTCTTCTTCACTCCTCTAAAACCAGCATCTCTCAAATTTTACAACGCCCATCACTATTTGTTTCACTCTCTCTTCCTTAGTGCACAGAGTGACAGTGCATTAGTGTTTTGTGTGGCTGAACAGTCTGTCTTACAGCAGGACGTTTCTCAAAAACATCCTATACCCTACATAGTTCACTACTTTTGTAGTTTGGGACATAAAGTAGTGTACTAGAAGTATAACAGTACAGTGTCTATTGAGATGTGCCCCCTTGAGATGCAGAGGAGAGAGGAGACCAGTGTGGGCAATTTAACTCCTGGGAAGTAGGCCCTTCTTGTAGGCCATCAGGCCAGCTACGGAGGCAACAGACAGGAAGGCGGAGACTCCCATGAATTTGAGGAGACCTCCAACTGAAGGCATATTCCTCTCCCAAAAGGTGGTGACAAAGGGAAGTGCTGGAACATCCTATTGGACAGAAGAATGACGGGGTTACAATTATTTAACTTTTGAGTTGACTTGAATTAACACATCCAGAAAGATTTCCCTCACCATACACTCAGGCTCCGTCTGCCAGATCTGACTCTGATGTATTTTACCCATTGCACACATGACCTGCAACAGAATGCATTGTATATTCAGTCAGTGCACTCACATCTATATTATAAGTGGTATTCTCCTCTAACTTCTGGCGAGAAAGCAAATTATGCATTGTTTTCCAACAGTCAAACCATTTCTTCAAGCAGCAGCAATTTAGTATTAGGCAACACCAGCTAACACACAATAGATGTGTCAGCTGATTGCAAAGTCACAGTGGTGTTGTCACAGGCCTACTGACACCAAGCTCTATGTATTACTTCTCAATTCATAAGGCTTTTACCTGTCTCTGATGACATTTTAAAGTAAGGTGAAAAACAGAGAAACAGGAAATTTGTCTTTTTTCTTGTTTTTTTTTTAAACAAACTCTACCCTTTCATTTTAAATGAGTATAAGTCAATCGTTTTGGGGGTTGTTTTGTGCTCTAACCTCTCTGGCTGCTCTCTCTCCAGCCTGCACTGCCCCCTCCATGTAGCCACTCCATTCAGTGGCTGTCTCTGTGCCTGCAAAGTACAGCCTGCCAACTGGCTCCCTCAGCACCCTGGGGACAAGAACGGTAGAAAGCATGAGAGGTTATAGAGTTTCATCTGATTTAAATGGGTTAAAGGTAGGTGGGTAGCCATCATGTAAATATGCTATCATTAATGTCTGGTATATGGGTGTTTGCCCCTGAGCAAAACTACAATATAATCCAGCCTCCAAGAGGATACAGTTTACTACTGCATCACACTGTTTTTTGTGCATTCTTTTCCATTTAAAGTTACAGTTTCTCATACCTGAACAAATGTTACAATGAAACAGGTGGTTTAAACATTTGGAAACCCTAATGAATCTGATTGCTATGGGTTTTGTTTTATTCATGGTCCAAATCATTGTTGTTGGGTAGAAAGCGCGTAGCTCCACAAACAAAGACAGAACAATCTTTTTGATTAAAAATGAATGCAACTTTGATGTTAGTTAGCTGGACTGAATAATGATTTTTCATATTTTTCCTGAGAATGATCAAACTGGAAGTGACAAACTTTTACTGGATAATGACCTAATTCAATGAAATAAAATCTGGGTTTTCATTTCATTTAACATTTTACTAAAACAACAACAATTTATATGAATTCAAACTTTGTCAATGTGTGCGTGAATGTGTGTGTATGTATGAATAAGCCAATGCTGAAAGCTGTGCTGCACAATCTGCTAATAAGATCTCAGTTGTAAAGTCATGATGGACTATTTTCTGGACACTGTTGGTACACATGTGACTGGTTACTACACCATGAGCTGGATGAGGCCTGCCACACTGCTGTTTACTTGTAACAGGTAGTCTGGGTACCCGACGCAGACGGTGTTTCCCAGGAGTGTCAAATAATGTAGATGTAATATTTAAGACCTGCACATCAATTCTAAATTAAACTAGTGGTTTCAAATAAAGCATTGAACATATGTGCATGGATGAATTACTTACTTGCCATACTGGGTAAGGATTCCTGGGGGGAAATAGGCTGTGTAGCACCCTCCAGAGTACTCCTCTTCACACCAGTTCTTCTCCTCATAGTGCACTGGCTGTCAGACACATAAGGAAACATGAACAGTTAAACTATTTATGCAGTCACACAGTTACACTATGTGACTGCATAAATAGTTACACTGTGTGACTACTAACATGCATCTAACTCACATGCAGAGCTTCCTCTGATCCCAGAACTCTGGAATAGATCTCACAGATTCTCTTCAACCTGAATGCAACAGCAAAAAAGTGTTGGTTAAACCCATTCTACAGCTGGTGAGTGCATACATTAACATATTGTCTTCACTGGGCAGCTACCTCTCCTCTTTAGTCAGCCCTGATAGCTTTCTACACTTGCGAGCAAGGATGAATCTGGAGGAGGGGAAAAAAAAAAAAGATCAACTAAAAAACATGTCAGTGCACCAGTGAATAAGCAATTCCAGTTAGTTAGAATGAATTATACATATAATGTCCAGATGAGTACATACTAGCCACACACTTTGTGTACCTTTGGTCTTTTTTGGTTCCATTCCATTTAAGAAAAGTTGATGGTAGACCATACAATAATGTCATTGTGTCCAGGACAATGCTGTATGGTCTGGCAAAATGTAGACAAAGGTGCACCCAGCTTTGTGGCAACAGTTCATGCAAAGGTACCTTCAGCATGCCTGTGCATTAAGCCAGGTGGTTTTGGTTTTGGTGTTAATAGTTTAGTGTAGAAAACCTTGAGTAGAACCCTCTAAGAATTGTTAGTTAGTAGTATGCTAAGTATATATCTGGTCGTATTCCCTATTACCCTTTAACATCAAATCACATGACTTGACCCACACCAAAAACCAACTGATTTTTCTGTTCAGGGAAATTACTTAGCCTTATTTCAAAATAAGGCAGTTTATTATTTAGAGATGGACTAACAGTGTTTTTTTGTGCTTTTCATAGGTTTGTTGACAAAAAGAACATACAGAATGTTACCCGAATCATCCTTTATTCATGTGTTATCCAACCCTTTCCATGTAGAGTGTGGTATATGATGATAAAATCTCTGTCTTTTAATTTTGCAGGGAACTGGCTTTAGCATTGTATTCACCCCATAATGGCAGGTACAGTCCCATCGGGCTTTGTGTCATCCAGTGTCAGACCTATAGGAGCGCCCTCCTCCTCAATCACCATACTGCCACAGTAACCTGGTGACACACACCCACAAGCACACGTGTAAAAGTGAGTGTAAAGATAAATTAAGATATATCCTGCAGCATTTGCTCTCTCCACTTCTAGTTTACCCTTTTTCCTCCAGAAGTTCTCTTTGTAGTAGACCATGCACTTGATTACTGAGCCCATGGGAACGCGATGTATCAGCTGGTTCCTCAATGGTGGAAGCTCAGGGTTAAAGTGCATCTTCAGATTGAGGCCAGGAGGGGTAGCCACAATCACATACTTAGCCTGAGACAAAAAATCACATAAAAAGCAATCACAAAATGGACAGAACAGTGTGAGCTGCAGCTTGTGCAGGTTGCCTAAAAAACAGTGGATGGCAGCAGAGAACAATGCTGTAAGCTGCACAAGATGATTTAAGTCTGTGTTTGTGATGGAGATACAATGTTCAATGTCTATTTCTTATCTCTACAGACATATTATATAAAGTCTACATTATGTTTTATTATTCATGTACAAATGCTGCAAAAAGTTTTTCCTTTTTTATGTTTTTATACCAATAAGATAATAATATGTCAACAATAATAGCAAATATGGCCAAGGTGCAGAAAGGACTACTTGTTTTCTTCATTTTAAAAACCAAGACCATGACATAAAACACTTACAATTACAACAAAAAATCCAGCATTTAAAATAATTTTGATGTAAAAGCACAGTACTATTATCAGTAATGCTAATGCACCTATTTGTAAGTACGGTTTTAGTTTTAACTACTTTATTTACACTTGGTTACTTTTGACAGTGATTGTGCCCTTTCAAAGAGTTACAAGTCTGAGTGGTCATAACATGATTAGTGGGAGAGTAAAATGAAGAACTACATTTCTCTTAGCTTTCTTTGTGAATCTTAGCTTTTATGTGATATATTGGATGATAAGGCATTATTGGGCCTCAAACAGTTAATCAAATCAATCCAACTAAAGAGTAGAAAGGGAAAATTTCTCTTTGGTGGAACTGCTGACAAAAACTAAAACAGAGATACTACTGTACTGTTCCTGCACCTCCAAACTATTTTTAAGTATAATACATACATTAGTGTGCTTAGTTACTTTCTACCACTGTATGGTTGTAGCAGACTCATGATACTTGTTTGATCTGCTTACCATGTAGGTCTGTTTATCCAGTGTCTCCACCACCACCATGTCTCCAGTCTGGTCAATCCTGTACACTGGAGACTGCAGCTTCACTTGGTCTCCCAGCTCCCTGGCCATGCACTCACTGATCTGACTGGAGCCACCAACAAACTTCCTCTCCTGCAGAGGTTTGACACAAAGATCTGGGCTAAATCACCACCGCCACCAAACCTACAGGTCTTTAAGCTTCACTTGCAAGTCAGTCTCAATTTATATTGGCTAAAATTGCTTTAACCCAGTTCTGATCTTGCTCAGAGAACAGCTCCGGAGGCTGAGAAAAGACTACATCTAAGAGACAAGCTGACAAAACCAGTTCCTGGTGTTCAAATCTGTTATCCTCAATTAATTCCCTTCCCTTCACTGCAAATTTAAACATCTCAGACCAAAGGGAAACGATGTTTGTATAGCTCAGCCCAGCAAATGCTTAATAATGTAGAGCACTGCAGGGGTGACTCTGATACACAAAGTTAAATACAGAGATTGTTTCCATATGTTTAGTGTCAATATGTCTGTGTTCTCTGTAATCAGAAACATATTGTGCATATTCTACATTTGGATGACTCTGCCTGTTAGTCGTCGAAAAATTATAAATCTGTTAACCTTAATCAGTCCTGGCAATGAAACAGGGTCAGAGTTTGTTTGTCTTTGATTTAAGACAAGTTTATATCTTCAGTTTAAGGGGAATGTTGGACTAAAAGTGAGGAAAAGCATGTGCCTCAATATGCAAATACAGCTTTTATGAGTCTTTCCGTTGAAAAAAAAAATAGCAGTCCAGTCCATACTGCACACACCCATGTACAAACCCAAAAAGAGTTTTAAATATGAGGGTCCAGCAAATGGAAAATAGCCACAGAGCTGGCTAGAACACTGTTTGTTTACCTAAATACAATCCTATTTCTCAGTGCCTATGGCAACTGGACCACTTGGCTTTAGGAAGCATCGTGGCAGAACGTGCTCCCCCAGCACTCCAAAAAAACAGCTTTTGTCAGGCGGATAATTATTCCACACTGATCAGCAGCAAACTAAGGTAAATGAATCAGGGTTAGGCTTGATTCAGGAGGCTTTTGGGATCCCTAAATGATGATCAACCTCCTGCTTTGTATGAGTGAGAGAATGCATATCTGCTGGCATGGTTAAGATCCAAACCACTTCTCGACAAGTTTGTCCAGCACTGGCACTGGTCCCTCAGTTTGCCTTTTGCAGACAGATTAACTGAAGAGCTGAAATATGTTATAGCAAAATTCTGTTTCTATTTTCTATGTTTCTAGGTTTTCTGGGTATTAATTGAGAATGATTACTTGGTTTGGTTTCTTCAAATCTCTAACTCACATTAAGCTCTGATATAGATGTGCTGTCAAATTAAGTGGCATATGGCTGGGTTGGGCAATAGAGTCCACATGAAAACGTACAAATATCTATAGTGTACACACATTTATGCATGCCTACCTGTCCTCCGTTAGTAGTGGAGAAGATTCTCATGGTTCCTCCACACTGTTTCACATACCAGAGGAACCACAATGCCGAAACCTCGTGGGGCTCAGAAGTCACATTCACATTGACAAACAGAGTGGCGAAGCGACGAACAGTTCTTAAGATAAGGGAGAATCATAAAACAAATAAACTCAGTGCTAAACAATGCTTGTGTAAAATGTCCTACGAAAGTTGTTGATTCATAAACATTTCTTTTTTTCTTGCTAACCTGTGTGGGAGTACTCTGTATTTACATTGTTTCACTATGTTACAGGGATAATTCAGGAATTTTGTGGTATATTCTGTATTTTAAAAGAAAGACAGCCGCAGTAATGAATTTGTTATATCTCTGTGAATAGCTTGAGCATAAAACATGAGCTTTGCAGAATTTATGCTCAGTTATGTGGATGTGCATGGATACACAACTTGAATCCGTGGAAGGAAAATACATACATTTGTCCAAAGATGGGTTGGTCTGTGTGAACTACATGATTTACTATGACTCATTTCCTACCTGGAGCTTTGCTTGTGTTGTACTTACTCCATAATGTCAGGTGCTTTGCATAAGAGCATCTGCTAAATGATAGTTTTTATGGTCCTATGGTCCCTGAGACATGGTCCTATAGCAGTTACCAATTAAGGCTTTGTATGTGACATAAAAATGACCTACACAATGGCTGTCATGTATGAACATAGGAAATATATGGTAAGTTTTAAAGAAATATACAGTAATATGTTTCCCTCTGTTCTCTGCTACCTGGTCCAGCAGATTTTTTCGAAGAGTTCCAGCATGGACATCTTGTCCCACTCCTCAGCATGGGGAGCTCTCCAGGGAGCCTCTTTGGGAATCTGAAATACATGACAAGAATTAGCTCGGGACCAACATTTGGATGACAAAGGTGACCCACAACATTGAATGTAGGGTGAATGCTGCTTTACCTCCTTGCCCATTTTATCCATTGTCCTCCACAGGTTGTTGAAGTCCAGCAAGACGAAGGGATTCCACATGGGAGGGAAGGAACCTTTGAATGGGTAAGACTTTCCCTGTTGGATAAATAGCATCATTATTATTATCATGAAGATTCTTCTTATAATCACCAGCTGCCCAATGTTCACTATCTCATCTGAAGGGTCAGATGTGAACCATTTCTGATCCAAAACAATTACAAACAGCCACTTTGCTCAGTAACACACAGGTGGAGGATGATTATACAACACTGAATTGTTTTTATGATCTTTTGTGCTGATGACAAATTTGGAAGCAAACTAGAATTTCTTCTTTATAATTGGAATATTGAAATAAGCCTTTTAAAAGCCCCATCTGTCCACCTCTAGCTGACCTTTAGTTTGCTTAGCACAGCATGATCAAAGAGGAGCAGAAAGTATATGGCCAGTTGTGCAACATTTTATAGCAGAATCAAAGTTATCAGATGTGATAAGTGTCTGACGTCCATGTCCTCTTTGTATGCCTATACTATTGCTTTATTTCTCAACTGCATAATTTGATATAATTCTATATATAATGCTATATAATTTACAAATGTGGGGTTGAGCAGGGTGTTAGGTGGGGAAGGGATGGCTGTTTGTGTGTATGTGTTAATGGAACTGTGCACAGTATTTCGAGCATAACATCGCTGACATTTAGCTTGAAAGTAAATTTGTTTCAAACCAAATTTAACACCAGCTTCCCCTGAAAGACACAACGCTCTGCTACATATAGCGACATCTTTGTATGAGTGCTCACTGTGAATCAGGATTTGGCTGTGGCTGCAGGTCCAGAGCACTGGCTTAATTCAATCACCCTCATACTGCTGTAGTGGCTTGTGCTGTGCCTCTATTGAGAAAATAATTCCGTTATTATAGACAATATATCTTACAACCATTTTATTGTTGATGATTTCCTGACCCCAACCACACAAATCTGCCAAATACACAAGTTTATTGTGTAATTAAGTATAGTGTTTGATTTGTTGATTTAATTGTAACAAAGAATCTGGCCTTAACATTACTGTAATTTGTCAATAAATCTCTAGTGTTCATAGTGAATTAGTGTCTTTTTTGCATGATTTCACTTAGATCATATTGAAGCTTCATGTGATGTCACACACACACACACACACACACACACACACACACACACACACACATATATATATATATATATAAACTAAAATTAAAAAAAAGGCCAGGAAAAGTTAAGGATGCAATTTTTGTCATACAAAAATAACATGGTGCGGCTATGTACAGGAAACTGTGTGTGTGTGAGTGAGTGCTTGAAAGTTTAGCTTAGTAATCTGTGTTCAGATTTAGGTTGATGTTATATCTGACTGACCGAGATCAAAAACACTTTGGCAACAACAATAGAGCCTATATGAAGTATCAGTAAATCAGAGATCAGGTCCATCACCATGTGTTTGTGTGCTTTGTCTCTTATGTCAGATCCTCTTTCCTGGGATGAACTGTGTGTGATGAGGGTTTTATGGTTATGACAAGTATCAATCACACCTCTCTTTGTAAGTAGGTAAAAACCTCTTCCATTTAACAGTTAATAATCAACATGTATATCATAATACACAGTTAGCAAACAATACCAAACCGAATGAGGTACAGTAATACCCCAGATATGACTAAATGATTGATATTGAAAGAAATCAAGAAATCAAGTGAATATTGAAAAGTGTTTCCTTTTTACCCTGACACCTAAAGCCCTGCTGCTCTACAACTCTAGATATAATATTTCCCTACAACAGCTAAACCTCTGGGCACTGTAAAGTCAAGACTGCACTTTATGAGGCATAATCAACACACAACTCAGTACATAGACATGAACAGACAGAGAGAAGATTAAGTGTCTCACAACGAACAGTATCACTGCCAAGCTCAGAACTGTCCGTTGCCATGTAACAACAGGTCTGTCACCATGGTGACACTGGCCAAGCGAATACAGAAGAAGGAGTGCAAAGCAGGGGAGGGGGATTGGGAGAGGAGAGAATGCACGGCAGCATCCGTTTCCACATCAGTGAGCAGTGAGTCAGCTTCACTCAGAGGAGAAAGTATAAATGTATTGCAATATGGACCCACAGGTCAGTGTACTGCAAAATCAAAGGTATATTCTGTAAGACAAATAAATGGAGTAACAGCAGTCATTGATTTCCTTCTCATTCCCACTCAAACAATATGTCCCCTTTCTGAGTTGTAAACAAATCTATTGTCTATGTTTTTCACTTTGACTTCATCATCATATACTGGGTTGACCTTCAGCTACTCTAATTGGTAAATGGACTGTAATTTTATGTCACCTCTCTAGTCTTCTGACCACTCAAAGCTCTTTACGCTACATGTCAGCATTCACCCACACATTTATACATTGATGACTTAGAACTCTCAGCTGAATATAAATTAAGCTTTTATGCTTACTTATACACTAATGGTACATCAGTGGATGAATGCTATGAGCATGAATGACTACTCTAATCTATATTTTTATACTAACAATCAGCCAAAGACTTGTTGTAATATCAAAAGTGTTACTTAGTTAAATAACACTGGGGAACACAATTTTTGTTGAGTTAGGTCTGACAGCTGTTTTTAACTAATTTTTGGGTGTGGAATCCAAAACTGATCTCAGTTTTTCTCTATCATGTCAAGTTTTTGAACTATAGGATCCCCGTTTTCTTAAAACATATGAAAAATACTGTACTTAACAGATATGTGCTTGTTTTATAAAAATTTTCAAATATTGACATACAATGAAATATGAAAGAAACAGGCATGACTGCAATGTTTAACAGTATTATGTTTTTAGGATATGGCTACTGTAATTATAATTGTGTGCAAGTAGTTAAGGTAAGAATTTACATTTATAGCTCTTTCTGGAGTGTTCAACTTGAGGACTATCACGTTTGATGCTCCAACAATAGTCAGCCATCATATGTACACTACTACTACTACTACTACTACAGCTAATCAGTGGAATTTTGCTTATCTTGAGGGTAAGCTGTGGAGAAAAAACTTGACGTGCTAGAAAAAAACTGACTGCAATTTTGGAATCAGCATGCCAATTTTAGTTTTAATCAGCATAAAAATCTAACTCAACAGAAATTTTTTTTCAAATTGTTCCCCAGTGTAATAATTATTACCAAAATGTCCTGTTCCTCTCTGCTCTATGAAGTGTTTAGTGTCTTTCAGCAACCACACATGCATATACAGCAGGCAATACACTGTACAGGTACTACTCAGAAAATTAGAATGTCGTGTAAAAGTTGTTTTAGTCAGGCAATCCAACATAAAAGGTGAAACCAATACATTTTATAGACTCATTACATGCAAAGTGAGATATCTCAAGCATTTTTTGTTGTAATTTTGCTTATTATGATTATGATTATGATTTTAAGCAATATTCTAAGAGTTTTTGAATTTGAGGTTTTCTGAAGCTGCAAGTCCTAATCAGCAAAATCACAACAAATAAAAGCTTGAAATATATTGATTCGCATACTATTTGTCTATATAATATGTACATTTCACCTTTAAAGCTGAGTTACAGAAATGCATGCACTTTTTCAGGATATTCTAATTTTCCGAGTAGTACCTGTACATTACCTGCCCAGCACCAAAGTACAGACAACACTTGATCCTGCAGTCTGTCTTGCTTTTATAAACCTTCTTTGCATCTTACCACCAACAATTCAACTGTTTCGGATCAGTTAAGTTATATCAACGTCATTTCTACCAGGCAGCAGACCACTGCCTGTTGCTTTGTTTCCGAGTGTTCTATGTATTCCTGCTTTATTTTGTTACCTTTATTTTGTTTTGCTTCAGATTCTCTACCTCCTGCCCACCTGTCTTTCTTTCCTGTATAATTACCTGACTCCACCCTGATGTGTTGCACCTGTGCCTCAGCGCCTCCCTGGACCTAAGGTATGTATTGTCAGTCGTCTCTCTCTTCTGTGCCAGTCTGTCTTTGTCCTTGTGTCCAGTGTTCCAGGAGTGTTTTTCCTTGTGCCTTAAGCTGTTTTTGTTCCGTTTTTGGTCTACCTTTTGTCTGTTGATGTTGATCCTCTGCCTTGAGTGACCTCTCATGTACCTGCTTGTTTAAATAAAGGACTTTGTATTTTGTATCTGTGCATGTGTACTTGATAAGGTGACCCACAAAGAATTATCACCCAACTCTGCAGTCCCCACTCACCAGTTTCGTAGAGCTTCTTAGTGTATTTCAGCTCATTGTTTTCATTTTCATACAAAAACTCTGGCATTGATTACTTTTCCAGCTGCAGCAGTTGGTTGTTTTAATCACAAAGCTCTGAGCACTACCTGCCCATCACCAAACAGCAGACAGACAAAGGTGGCCTCCAGCATAAAGCAGCCATAGCCAGATATTATCCTGAAGAGTTGGTAGAGACCAAAAATGAAACTAAAAGGAGATTATATATTGGATTTACCTTCATCATAATCCCAGATATACAGCTTGTAGTGAACACTACTGCAGGCTCTGTGTCTATTATTTATGCAAATAGATAACTGTCCACAACATCTTTATATGGTGATTCATTGCCAGATGTTGTATATCTTAAGTGAACACAGATTAATTTACTTACTTACCCATTGCAGGGGAATTTAAAGAGATTTTCATTATGTTTTATATTCTGGTTATGACAAGTTCAAGGAGAAGCAATAAAACATAATGTTTTTATGTTTTAGAATTATTATAGTTAAGACAGTTGCACAATCAGCAGGCATTTCAGTGGTCCTGTGAACGTGCAAACAGGCACGATATCACACTGTTGGAGGAGCCATGGGACAATTCCATGCCCTTTGTCAATCTCTGATAACCAGACAGTATTTAATCAAAGTCTGTTTCCCCATCTCTGATACTGATACCTCATTAATAAATCCAGTGCTGAGAGCTGCAGCTGCCTGTAAGGCAGTAGTTTGCTGATAAGGGAAACCAGCACTGGCCTTTTGGATTACAATCTGCCATAGAAAAGCTGATTAGCTACGCGGCTTGCTCTAATGCTAGCCCTAATTACACAATGGCTTGGCACACATGCTGGTTTACTATTACTCTGGCTTCTGTCCTGTGAAGTAATGTAGACACTATCATTAAGGTAAGATCAGTGGAATTGCCATCCAGTATGCTTCCCTCTGTTATTAAGTTCAGACTGGTACATAATTAGGAAACTCTTCCATGCCTTGTCTGTTCAGAGTTAACTCATCTGAATAGCTTCTGGGCTAATCCAAAGCTACTTACAGTCAAAACACAGTGTAGTGATACTCACAACAGCAACATACATGTTTGAACTTCCATGTTAACTTCCATATTAAATAAGTAAGCACTAGAGGCTTGCTGACTAAATATCTGACTTAAACTTGAACTGTGTGGTACAACCTTGTTGTACCCCAACCTTTAAGCATATATCTTACTACAAAGCACCCATGTTCATTTTGTGTGTCATTTTTATGGCATTGTCAATTCCCTCTTGCTGATGAGGATCATGTCATCATTTCTATGTCATGACAGTGAGAGCCACATCTTTGACAGCTTCATTGTAAGATCAGACCACCTGCTGGTAAAAGATAGATAACTAGAACCTCGTGTCCCATAATACACTAACACAGACAAATACACTGTCTGACATTGATAGAGGTGAGCAGCTTTTGATGAGGCATGCTGCCATGGAAACCAGCCTGGAAGCTACGAGTAGCGCATGTGTGTGACTGAGTCTTGGAGTGGATCTTAGAGTGATAGTAGCTAGGGAGACACACTCACATAGGAGCTCCCTTGCAGAGCCCACAATACTTGACAACACCAGGGCTGCCCAGTCAAATCCATTACAAAACCAAAGATTTATTTATCTTATTCTTCTTCTTGGTGCCAGATGACATGCTGGTGACATTTCACAGCACTGCTTAAGTAGGTCATGTCAATAGTGCATCAGTGCTAGGAATGCTGTGATGATATGGCCAGCACACTGAAGACTATGAAGCCATGCCTCAACTGGATTAGTCCAGATTGCAATACAGCATGTTTAAATGGACAAAATACATATTAAGCAGATAAAAATTAAGAGCATGCTGTGTCTGTCACAGTCATCTCTGTGTGTTGTGTGTCAGCTAAGATCTGGGATCCTGCCTTTGGCTGCAAAACTTGGATCCTTCTTTTGAGTGCCAGAGTCACCCGTGTGATTGAATCTGATTCAATCACATAATGCACTATTAGTTACATTCAATGGAAGTCTTGCATTTTATCAGTAACCTGTGATGATTTTACAAATTGACCATAGGTACACTTGGGGCAGGTCAGGACACTCAGTGGGTGCACAATCAATAACTTTGCCTCTACAGTGAAAATCCATTCTGTAGGAGTAAAGAGCAGTGGTCAATATTTCCAGTGTACCTGATGATAGACACTGAGTGGCCACTTCTCAAAGCAGTCTCTTAAACATTATAAATACAATGTTTAAATCCAGGTGTTGCAACTGATATCCCAGTCCTGCAGTGGTTAGCTTTTCTAAGTGTGTTGACACTGACACTGTTGTTTTGTAGGATTTCATTATTTTGAGAGTGTTGGGAACATTTTGGTTTTGGCCCTCATGTAAGAGTTGGAGTTGATGGACAACTGGTTACTACATAATGCAGTGAAAGTTGAATGTGAGACTTTCTGTACACACCTTCAAGCCAGAAGCTCAAAGTCCATCTCTAGCGGTATAATTCAATGACTTGACCACAGCCTATGTTAGATAAGCTCTCCCTATCCCCATTTTGTACCATCCCCCAACACATACAAACATGGCGGGTGCCAGGATTTTTTCTGTCGCTAAGGTCAAGACAAGGTCAAGATATATGATGTGCTAAGATAACAGTTGATTTTCTTGACTTCAGAGTTAGCTACTTAGGTACTACTTAGTGAAACTGTAACATCCAAAGTGCAACCACAATGAGAAGTGCAACACATTTAGCCTATGCCTTGTAATCTGATCTTGTTGGCAACAGCATACACATGTTCTGCTGAGCATTGGTTATAATGGTACAGATTAAATGTCTGTCACAACATCAGAAATAAAAAGAATAATATCCATAGTGCAGCCACATTGAGACTTGTGATGAGCCTTGATGTAGCCATGTGCCTGTACATTAAGCTGCCAGCCACACTAGCCACTCCAGTGATTTACAGGGTAGTTAGAGCAGGGTACTGTACATGTACATGGCAGCAACTGCAAATCAAATCAGTTAGAGGAACCCAACTGTGTTAAGGATAGTGGTGCTCCTGCACTAATGAGATATGGAGCAAAGAATAACAAGAACAAAGATGGCCTTAGCGTCTCTTTCTTCCTTCCTTTTTGTTTACTTTTTCTATCCTTTCAACCACTCAGAGAAAAGAGAAACTGCATTACAGAAATCCCTCAGGCGAAGATTAGCATCTCCAGTCACTAATGCTGGAAAGGAGAGGGATGGCTGGCTGCTTGGCTAACATGTAGGAAGTCACAGAAAGGACACAGTGTTTGGTGTTCTTTTTGGCCTTCCCTGAGCACCACACCACAGGAAAGAGTCAGAGGAACAACACTAATGCGGCTGTTGATAAGACTTGTGTTATTTCAATTGAGTTTGACTGTAAATCACTCATCATGTGAAGCTGAGCATGAATGGTTTGTCTCTATGGGCCAGCCCTGTGATAAACTGGTGACCTGTCCTGTCCTGTTGACTGCTCTGAGATCATTACACTGATTTGACAAATTCCCTTCATGTTTTTACTATATATATATATACACACACACACACACTTTAAAAAATATTGTTATGTTATGATTGCAACTTGGTTTTCTCTGGAATCTTTGAGTTGACAATTTAATAAGCCAATTTTAGCCAGGACCAAACCTCCACTTGGAGTACAGCACATTGCTAAGTCCTTATTGGCTGATTCACTCAACTTGTTTGAACAGGCTCATGGCATGTTTTACTAAATTAAATTAAACCACCATCACCTCTTTAACATTTTTTACATGATCAGTCAGTAGCTCATGGCTCAGGATGTTTACATCTTGTGGAAGTAGGTGGAGTAGGAAATTATCTGCCATCCCTACAAACACACACAGACGCTGAGACACTCACATTGACGTAATGCACCAGGTTCTCCTGCTCGTTGACTTTGTAGGTCTTTATGCCGTATTCCTTGGCCAATCGAAGGATGCGGTTCTGAGTTGGTCCCACGTAAGCCCCACCCAAATCAACCCACTTAGTCTGCTTATTCTGTAAAAAACAAAACAAAAACAAATACACACATTGAAACATAAAAACACAAATGTAAAAAAAAATACTGAAAAGTCTAAATATGAACAATGATTCTATGCCTCCGGACCATGGAGCAGCCTTTGATGCGAATGATCAGAAGAATATCAGCACAACAGCATCATGTGGCAAATTCCCAGTTCCACTATTTTTGAGTCATTATACTAGGAGCAAGCATTCATAAGAATAATGGCATAAAATGTACCTACACTGTAGGACTCTGTCCCAGCACATTGTACTGTTAGCAGAAAATCGGGGTGTTATCATCAACTTTGATTTACTCTGGGGCTGCACTTAACGATAGCCACATCAGACTTTTTCCAAGAGATGCAGAATGTGCATAGTTTTAATACAAGGAGGCTTGATTGTTTATGAAAGATAATGAAAACAAATGTATTATTTGTATTGTTATTGATAATAATGATTGTGGTATAACAGAATCCTACTTTACAAAGCATCTTTTTTCAGCAGCATCTGCAGTAGAGTTAATTCCCCTGGTCTTACCTGCACAGTGAAGGTGCGACCTCCGACGCGGTCCCTTGCTTCCAGGACCACAGGGTTCAGCCCAGAGGCTTTCAACAGCTTTGCTGCACTTAAACCTGGAGATGTGCAGATAAACAAGACACAGTAAGTAAGGACACATGCAACACAATGTCAGCACTAGATTACACTTGTTTGTGCATGATTATCGTGTGTTAGTGTATACTGACATCTGTTTGAATTGAACTGCTCACTGTCACGCCATTTTTAAAGTATTGTAAAAGCATCACATGTAGCTTACCCTCAAATCATAAAGGTACCATTCTTAAACCGGTTCAGACAGAATACATCAGCAAAGGCCATTATTTGGAAAAATTGACAAGAGTTTTTTTTAATATAGAATCAAATCATGTTTCTTTTCTGCTTATCAGCACATTATCATCCAGCTATGACCGTTTGAATTGTGTTTCTTAAGGCTTTTGTAACATAGTGTGTATGTATTGTTTTTTTTCTTGGACACTGGTCATTCTTGAAACAGGACGTTGTTTAAGTGAAGGATAAGTGACAGGACTCATTCTGCCATAAGAGAGCTATGGAAAAGATAGGAGAGCAGGGAAAAGGGAAACTCTTTTGCAGGCACAAGAGGGAGAGAGAGTGACTTTCACAAAAATCACAATCCAGCTGACCTGCTGACCCTGGGAGGAAAAACAGGGCAGAACAAACAACTGAGTACATGGCACACATATTTACCAACTGACAGAGTCTTTGGCTGACAAGCTGAGGCAACAGCTTTCGCACACTGACCTAAGGCAATCCCTGTCATAACTTTAATTCAGTGAGACATAATGTAAATGCACTTAACCATGAATGCAAATATGCAGAGGACTGCAATATGCAGCATGTGCCTCAGCAGCTCTGGACTATGTCAGTGCTGCAGATGCTGAAAAAAAGCTGTTTAAAACAATACACACACACACACACACACACACACACAAAACAGTGATTCACATGAGATAAAGATCATTGGTTACTTACATGATTATACCACCAAAAGAATGTGGACAAGTAAACATCATAGCAATACGTGAGCATGGGTTTTGATGCTAAAACAGCCTCATTCATTTCTTTGTACTTTTTACTTAAAATTTAAGCACAGTCAAACACTTAACAGGGCTGCAGCCTTACAAGTTAGCTTCGCTCAATTAAAATCTAAAGCCCTAGTTATTTGGCCAAAAATTCTTTTAGTCTAGTGATCTTGTATTATTTAACATTAAATAAAGGCACATAATATGCCTAAAAGCCAGGTGAAGAAGTCAATCCACTGACCCACTGAGATGCAATGAGTGGGAAAAAAACTGAACTTGGACATCAAGATCCTTAAGTAAGTGAGATACTTTTGGCAAAAAAGGTGAAGCACTGGGAAATCAAAGAAGACACAAGACAAAGGGTCTAAGCAGAAAAGGAGTTCGAGTCCCCAGAAACCTGGGCAGAGAGGAACAGTGGTCGACTTGGTGCATATGTCCCTGTGGCAGAGACTGAGATATCTCTGCTGCACACAGATCCAAGTTAAAGACAAAACCTAAAGAGAAAACCTCAGCACCACTGACCAAACAGCAAGCACAGAAAACATTTGTTTGTATGTGGTCACGACAGACCAATTTATGTAGTTCAAATAAATTCAGTTCAATCTCACGAGGAGCAATCATTTCTAAATTATCTGCATTGTAAAAACCAAACAGGAATAAATTAATTTGGAGATAAAATAAAAAGGATAGGGATCATAAAACTATTTAGTTCTGAAGCATACTGCAACCAACCACTACTAACCCTGCATCAGTTACAAAGGATGAATTGTATAAATTCAAAACCACAAACCTGACTGGTTTAAGGTACTTACAGAACATACTCACATACTGATGAGGACATTTAATTGGCTGCTACAGAATGGGGAGATATCCTCCAGGTGCTTACATCGATTATCTCCAAGCAGGGAGGAAATGGACTGGGCTGTTCAAATTATAGACCTCTGAGCCAGGATTATGAAATTTACTAGCGAAAAGAAAAAAAACATTTCTACCTGATAGTAGACATTAACCTCCTAGGACCTGGCGTCCACATATGTGGACAACACATTTTGGGAATGCAAAAAAATAATTATTTGTTTTTACACTTAGCAGGTCCCAATCAACCCAAATAACAAAGAGAAATCAATAAAGCATGCCATGCAAGAGTTTAGGTCTTAGGAGGTTAACACAACCAGGGTTCATAAAATACTATCAAACACAAGACATCAGACAAATAGTACATGTGATTTGCCTGGGGCAAGTGGATGCAGCTTAAGAAGTACTGATGCAGAAGAAGCTTTTGACTCAGTAAACTAGTCAAGAACTTTCATACAGACAATCTAACGACTTGCCAGGGAGAATGCAAATTATTAGCTTTCTGTCAGGGTTCTTTGAGTTGGTGTGCAGCAGACACAACTGATCAGGAAAAGATAAGAGAAAAGATAAATGAAGTTTCACAAGATAGCTCTGCAGACATTATCCATGTGTGCTTGACAGCCGCCCCACTCTCTCCCTGACTTGCTGCAAACACTTGAGTTTGTGTCAGGGTACAGCTGAACATTCATAAATCACAGCTCTAGTGAGTATATTCTAGTAGTGAGGTAGATGTATGAACTGTAACTGTTTACACTCAGGATGCTGTTCTGTAGATAACAAGAACCCCGCACAAGAATTGTGCTTTCTGAAGTTTACTTAATAAGTATGTCCACTTCTGTGTGTGATGTCCATATATGTTTTTATGATGTTGATTCCCTGATTCCCCTTAACAGTAAACCTGCTTTACATTAGCTCCACCTGATGAGAAGAAGTCTTATTTGCTGTTTTTTTAAATCAAGCTCCTTGACCTTGTTGACACTGAGAAGTAGATTCTCTTCTTTTTCTTTTTCTTCTTCTTCTTATTGTTGTTGTTATTATTATACTACTAATAATAAACTTTTAACATCACCTGCCTCGGGTCTCTCCATAAGCCGGTCACCATAATGGGCTGTCAGGGAGAGATGCCGCTGGGCATGGGGCCCAAGGTCAACCCACTTCCCCCACCACACAGGCCACTCCTCACCCCAGACCACCACATTAACACTTACCCAAGAAGACCACTGTTGTGTTAATGTGGGTGATTTTTTTAATTGATTGCTCCTCTTCTTTCTTTTTTGTAAACACAGAATATTTTTCCTCTTATTAGTGCTTTCCCTGCTTCCCACAGGAGGGAGACGACACCTAGGAGTTATTCATTTCTAGAAAGCATACCCACTCGCTTTTGTCAGATTTACTCCAGGAGAAATGTGTTACAGTGCCATCTGGTAGTGGGTCTACGTGGACTGCTTCTGTTCCATTTGATTGTTACAGGAGCATGGTTGCTGACTATTGACTACTGGGCAGAGCTTAGATTTGAAAATATTTGATATGATAGTTTTGCTGGAGAGAAACAAGTGAAAATAACCGAATTGTGAACTGGTGAGTAGAACGAGTATTCATTAACATTTGTTTGCATCATGCTGTTGCTCATGAACTGCTTTTTCCTGCAGATCACAGATGCGTTTATTGCTTGAACTCTTTGCTCTATCTATTGCTGGGTCGAGAACTGTGTTAACATCACCTGCTATTATGACTGGACAGTTAGAAAAGTTTGAAATAGAGGAAAAAAGGTCAGAAAAAAGAAAGAATCATCTGTGTGTGGGCTGTAGAGATTATCAATTGTAACTGGGCTATTGTTTATTGAGATGTTTCTGATAATGAGACGTCCTTCAGAGTCTGTAACAGTGGTGTTGTGTGTGAACAATGAGATATTTTAACTTATTAAGATCCCTAGATTTAATGAGACCTGGGAGCAAAATAAGAGGATATCTTGTGGTATTAAGTGAGCGAGAGCGAGATAAAGAGAGGCAGAAGGGTTGTAAGGGCTATAAAAAATACCCAAAGTTCACAAAAGGTATTTTGATTCCATAACCAAGTGTGATAAATGCAGAACACTACAGCAGCAGCTAGCTGCTCAGAGCTTCACTGTCAGCAGGTACTGACATCTGTGCAAATGTTTTCCTGGACTCTCTTCTTAGCTTTCCATCTTCACAACTTCAGCCTCTTCCAAGCACAGCTTATTATTTTATCTTACTGTCATCTTATTCTAGTTTAGTTTATTTTACTCCTGTTGTATTTGATGATGTTTTAGTATTTGTTTTAGCTCGTACTTATTGTCATTTCTGAGCGCATGTATTATTATTTATTTTATTTATATCTAACTTTTATATATTTGTATAATTTGTACAGCACTTTGGTCAACTGAGGTTGTTTTTAAATGTGCTATATAAATATACTTGACTTGACTTGACTTCTTTCAAATCCTGCTAAGCCCTGCTGAAGCTAGCAAGGTATATACTGGTTCAAACATGGTTTATTCAGCATTACCCAACTTCAGCCTTGCCTCCCTATCCAAACAAACACACTCTGCCAGGATTTGGAGAAAACATTAGCCCTGACCAGAGAAGGCTCACAAATCTTCCCCAGTTAAACTGATGCTATTACCTGCGCTCAGCTCAAAAGGTCAGTCTCTATCTTCGAAAACAAAGAGCATCTGTCTGAATCTTTAGTTTATGCCTACAGCAATCGCCTTAAAAAGCTGCATCCTTTTAGGCTGTTGCTTTGATCAAAGCTGTTGTTTGTCTTCATTGAGACATATTTTTTTAAATAAAAAAACAGCATAAATATGACTGAATAGACATATAAAGCTAACATTACTTCAAAGGATTCAAACTGAGCTTTCTCCTGCTGTTTCTTCTGTTTCCCCACCGCAAAATGAAGAAGAGGAATGAGCTGCGCTGCTGGGAAAATCAGCATGCTAAAACTCAACATGAGCTGAGAGGAGAGGCCGAGGGGCAGACTGAAATTTAACTCGTGCAGCAAGGGGGCAGAAAGACTGAAAGAAAGAAAATTACATGCAACATCTACAGTCCTGGAGTCTGTCGCATTCCAAAAGAGAAGCTGCATACCACACACTCAAAAGCATTCATAGCAACATTCGGTGCAGTAGGTGTGTCTGAAATGGTCTGAAAATTAAAAAAGTAAGTAAGACAGTTTTGAAGGGACACTTACCAGGCTGACATGCTGCAGTATGTGATCAATGATTCAAAGTAACATTACTAGGTAGTCCGTCTTAAAACTAGTGGTAATGTTCCATAATTGAAGTCTTTTGAGTATGAAAAGCCTCCGTGTGTTAATATCCCTACAGAATGCAACAGATTAAGAGGGATCCAAAGAGGGAATGTCATTCTAAAAAGTCAGTGATATTAGAATTTATCCATTTGATTTTAATAACTCCTTCAAATAAACATCAACACTTTGGAATGCATTTTTGCACAGGTCATGGGCTTACGCTGCATCTCTATCTCACTTACAGTGGCAATGCATTTGTTTGGAATATTTCAGTCTCCTCTGGTCTTCTGGGGCTGGGACAGAATATGGGCATTTGTGTTGGTTTTTACAACCAACAACAGAGCAATTTGCATGTCTGGCTCTGACTGACGACATCGTGACACACCGCTAGCTTATCGCTGGAAACAGCAAACTTCACTTAGTGGGATGAATGCCCCCCTCTCAGCTGTTTCACTCAGAGGGGGACGGCCTATGGAACTGATTCTGAGCGGCCTGTAGGAGCCCCATTTTACCAGTGGGTGGGCTGTAGAGACGATGCAGGATTTGTTTGCCTTCCTCATTCTCTGAGTTGGTAGGCTGAGGGGGGACTAGTTTAAATATGTATAGGCAAGAAAAAATGTGTTTTTCATATGCCCCCTTTAACATTCTTTGAAAAACTTAAAGTCTATATTTTAAATAAACCATTTTTCTATACTACCCACAACCATGAAAAATATACCTGAAGGAATTACACACAGAGGAAAAAGGTCAGCCAGCCAGGAAACCATGGAGAAGGAGAGAGAGAGAGAGAAAGAGAGAGAGAGAGAGATAGAACTCAGATTTCTCCTCTTCCTTTACTCTCTGTCTGCCAGATTTCCTATGCTTTTGCACCAAAAGACATACTTGATATTTATGAAACAAATTACCTGACTTAGGTGCACTCATTCTACCATCTGTTGCACATCTGGTGTGCATTCAGCAGTGCATCTCCCTACTTTCTGCATGTAAGGAAGAATCGGAAAAGAAAAGAGAGGAGAGATGAGAAGTGAGATTAACTGGACTGTAAATCTATGGGTCACACAGAGTGCATGGGGACAAAGTTCCCTGCCTATGAAGTCTGTGCAGGTATACTGAATATAAAGTTGATATGAGTAATTGAACTGACCTGTGTTGCATGAAAGAGAGTAGGGAGAAGTGCAACAAAACACAAAATCAGACAGAATCCTGAGTTTACTGTTTACTAAGCTGCTAATAATGCACCTTTACTGTATTGTGAATCTCATGTCATCTGTTTCATTTTGGCAGAAGTGTGTTTAATGATTTTTGACTGCATTCGTTTTAGAAACCTTTCTGCAACTGTAGATTATTGTTGCTTAATAAATAATAGAAAACTAGATGTTTCTCTGAGACAGACTTGGATCTTACATCCTTTGTAAATGTTGCACCTTTGCTGATACTTGCTGAGTTTGATAATCTTAGACCAACCACACTCTGCTGCTCTTGAGGCTGTCAGTGTTGCTTATTGTTTAAAGCTGTCTAAAGCTAAAAGGGCACAAATGTAATGCAGTGCAAAACTGTCTGGTGCTTTAATGTAGATATTCACTCTACTGCAGCCATATTATTCCCTCTAACGTAACTCTTTCTACTCAGTTATCTCTTTTTAATTTCTCCCTGTCTTCTGATTCCCCACCACTGCTCCACCACTCTCCACCATTGCAGCTTGAGGCTTCAGCTGACCTAATTGTGTAGTCTCTCTGAGATGTTTGAAAGGAAAAACCGACTGTATTTTTACTGGACCATAAATGGCTTGAATGTAAGTTTCAAAAACACTGTTATTTAAGTGTTTGATTTAAAGGTATTCCACAGTCAGGAGTAAGTTTCTGGACATTTTTGTCCAGATCCACAATGCGGTAAAGGCTGCTCTGCCAAGTACGTAGACACACACACACACACACACACACACACACACACACACACACACACAAAATCCTTTTCATCTTCTGCCCTCTGTGTTGGAAAAAAAGATTGACACTGTTTCCCTGACAACAGTAATTGTTAAGATGAAGCCACTTGGCAGGAACTACATTTGTAAACTGTGTGTGTGTGAGTGTGGTGTCTGTGTGTGAGTGTGTGTATGCATGTATGTGTGTGGTTAGAAATTCCCCAGTCCCCCACTGTCTCTGGACTGAATCTCTGCCATCTTGGACTATAATTCAAAGTGAATACATGCACTCACAAATGTCCCCACCACTCAAGCACAGTGTTCCACCAAACACAACGCACATGCATCCATGTCCGTTGTGTGTGTGTGTGTGTGTCTGTGTATAAAAACTCATGTCTCTTCCTCCAATAACTAGCAATTTACATACCAGTGTAAGGTATTTTATAATTGATTACTGTTGCCATGAAGGCTCTAATGATGCCATCATTATAGAAACATATTTGCAATGCAGCAAAATTATTATCTCTGCTCTTTTCCCTTTTCTGACTTTTTCCCTGTTCCACCTGGGCCCACCACCTGTTGTTTGTCCTTTTACTTCCAATTGCTCTTGCTGTCTTTTGTCCCTCAGTGTTTCCTTTTTGCAATCATCTAAATCACATTAACTGGCTTGAACAATGAAAATAATGACACGTCAAGCCCTACTTCTTGGTTGGTGTTCACTTTGTTTCATGCTTTTTGTTCACACTCTCCTGTTTAGTTTTGAAAATAACTTTCTGCTTGTTTTATTTCAGTGCACTTTCTGCCCTGATTAGTTACACCTGTTCCTTGATGCTTTTCCTTACCAGGTGCATTTTTCAGTTTGTGAGTTTGTCTTTGAGTAATTTCTGTCTTACTCCTTGTGATCTCACTGATTTTTGCTGTTACCCCAGACTTTGATTCTTGCCCCTTGATGGATTTGTCTGTGTTCTCACCTTTGTTTGCCTCATCATTGCAGTGTTTTTGTTTAACTGAACTACACCAGCTCCACTACAGTGATCTGCACTTGGGTCCAACCCTTGGTGATTTCTGCTGCACTGATATATCTGATATAGTGTTATATCTTTACGTAACAGTATATACATTCATGGATGATTTGTATGGGACATGATGAAATACCTTTATGCTGAAAGGAATAGTACGATACAACCAGCAGCTGGTTTACTTACTATAGCATTTAGACTGGAAGCAGTCTGACACTCTTTTTGTTTTATTTGTTATAAACATGTTCATTAAAAATATGTTAAGCTAAGCTAAATAGGTTAAATTCATAATTTAGTTTCTAGATGGCAAATGCTTTCAAGGTATATTAGTGTCTCATGCAGATTATAATAACTTTAAAAATGTTATTTACAGAGTCTGTTGCTTCTCACACGGTGGATGATTTCTGAAGACCTGAATGTTTAGATGTCTGGATAATCAACAGTCTCGTTCTAGCAGCCTTTGCCTCCTCAAATATTCTGTTTTCAAGTTGTCATTTCATTACCTTCCCTGCCTGAGCACTAAGAGTATGAATTAAACATGATTTTTGTTTAGTTCTCTGAGAGGAGTCACGTAATACTACCAAATAAAGGTAAAAACACATACAGAACATTTCTCATTATTTGACAGCTGCTGTATTGTCTTTCCGCATGATGCCAAGGTCTTACATACAGTCAGTTTTATCGTCTTTGAAAATGCATGTATGTTTTAGTGTTTTTAACATTCTTTTCAAAGGAAAGCTGAGTGACAACTGAGCCACTTGAACTGAGCCCAGAAAGGCTCTATATTGATCCACAAGGGGAGACATTTACAAGACACGTAGCAATCAGATTTTCCCTGCCTCGTGTTTTCATCATGGAGACGCTGATTGGCCATTTATTTGCAGCTGAGTAGCAATTTGGACAGGCAATTATAAGAGCTTAAAATGTAGACACAAGTGAGAAAGACCAAACAGAGCGATATGAACAACTATTTTTGTTTGATGATAGTAATGTTTAATGATTTGACTTCAAATTATCATTAAATGTTGAATCTTGGTGGACTGGTGGGAGTATTTCTTGGCTGGACTTTAGGTAGGAAGAGTCAAGCACATAACCAACCATAAATTGGCCACCTGTCATGTATACACTACACTCTTTAGACTGTTGATACCGTAGCTTCATACTGTAGACGGTAGGGACAGTGTGATGTCAATCTTCTCATTTTATTCTTTGAAAGAAAGAAAAAAACATGTTTTCAAAAGTGCAAAACTTCATTTTAGAATAAAAAGTAGTAGAAAAACACTTGCTGTAACGGGTGTGGCCTGGAATAAGCTTTCTGTTAACACATTCTTGCACTGCATCTTGGTAGTTGTGCATCTCCTCAGGAATAAGGCTCAACTGAATGCAAAATGCAGTGTGCACTTGAACAACAGGGATGTGTGGTGGCATTATAGGGATAGTACCAAATGCCTGTTGCAAGAAAGTAGAAGGTGACAGCAAGCTAACTGCTACACTGACTGGCTCACTGGCTGTGTGTGTGGAACATTTATAAATACTGTTAGTTCTTCCCATCATCAATATGAATATCATTTACAACAACACTGATTTGTCTTCCCTGGCAACAGATTTAATAAAAACTGTTGGCCTATGTACTCTTTACATTATGCAAATGTAACTAACTTATTTTTCTTGTGCACCCTTGAGTGATATTGTCCATGTAGTTAATAGATAAGTAAGTGAACAATTGTGCTCACAATGCAGCAAGAAAGCAAAGTTCAATTGCCATTATCAGTTATTCTGTGGCTGTAGTGAAGCATTTTAATGTTACCTTTATGCAAACAGCCAGAAAGGTAATTCCCTCTGACAACAACTGAAAAATAATTATGCCAGACAAACACTAGGTGAGGAAATGGGAACATTTCCCACAGATCACCTGTCTCAAATCCCGTGCTCACAAATATCACGGATAGAGATGAGAGATTTTCTTTGGGCAAACATCCATCAGCTTTGTGTTTTTTCCCCCACAATTAATATTATAATTTACAGCTGAGATTAGTGCTGTACAGTTCACATGGCTTTACCTTGCCACACAAGACAAACACAGAGGTGCAGGCTTGGGGAAAATTACAGAAACACACAATCTGTCCATTTAATGATTATATCAGGCTGCCATCTACCAAGTTCTCTTGTTTGCACAGCTGGACAGGGGAAGAAATGCTATGATTCCAGCTATATTGATGGTAATTAGAAAAGCTGTCAGAGAAGCTATGGCCTTAGGTAAGTAAAGATACAATGTGGGTTCAACTTTAATTGGAAGACCAGCAGTGTACTGCAGAGACTCAACCGGGGCACGTGAGTGAGTTTAAAATGTAGAATGGGATTCAGCAAAAAGCACAATGTTTGTTCTTGAGAGTAAAGCCCAAATGCCCTGCAGTGTTTGAGACTTTCTTTGAAGGTCACAAAAGAAAGAGGAGTTAAGGACACAGTGTTGAGGATTCAAGGGGTAACAAAAGTCTCCTCTAGAGATTAAAACACATTAGAGTTGTAAATGGAACCCATGTCTATAAGGAAAGCACACTCAAACAACCACTGAGGTTTCCCTCATCCTTTATCAATATGGACTTATGGATGAATTAAAAATAAACAGGCCCCAACACAGATAAGACTAAAGTAAAATCATTTAAAACAATTACAAATTGAAGCAGCAGGTACAGCACTGCTTGATATAGCGTTTACTGGGGAAGAACTCGGGGCACTAAAAGATTAAAAGGCTGATTGTTGAAATTCAAGCCTTCCTCAGGACCTTAAGCATAAGCCAGTCATTTGACCAAGTTGGATATGGCCCTAAGTTCCAATCCCACCTTACTGTGATGTACTGAGTATAGAAACCAAAAGATTCAGAAATGTTGCACATTCATTTTCAATGAGACACGGCAACAGAAGGCTCAGACACGTTGGGCAGGAGCAAGCAAAGCAATGACAGCACCAGGATCCATGGCCTAAGCTTGAACAGAGTTTAAGTTTATGTAAATTAGCAGCAACATTCTTCACTAACTGAAGTTCTGGATTTGATTTTATTCCAGTAGTGACCATTGTAGGCTACTTAAGTCCCCAACATCTTTTCATGTGCATTTATTTCTACACTGTCTAAATGATGCAGAAGAGAGGGATCCCCCGAGTGTCTGGTAAAGCTGATTAATTGGGTGAAAACCAAAGCTTTCATTTGTCTTTTAATTGCTTTTGGAATGGTACATGTTTGTTAATATCTGAAAGAATTTTGTGAAAAATTTCAGTGCCAACATCTGAGATTTCAGATGTATAATGTATGACTTTATGGAAAGGGTCCATCTAAAAGTATATGTCGCTGAATTGTTTTAGATTTCTTTTTGTAGTCTGTCTTAGATGTTGGAGTGTTTCTCTATGTTTATCAGCTAGTTGCTCATTTTGTCTGTTTGCTGTTGAGCAGGTAGTGTACAGCTAGTGTAAGGCTTTTCTACTGAAAAAGCTCAAGGTGGCCTTGTAGAAGCAGTGAGAGTTAACCAAAATAGTAGATTTATGAACAAGGCAGCTTAAAAATGAGATGAAACTCACTATGAATCTCAGTAAAGCTGGAGAGCAGCACATTCAGGTTGTAATTTTGTGCAGGTTCATTGACCCTTTTCATTTTTACATTGTTTACATTTTTACATATCAATTAATGTAATCAAAAACACATGTTTGTAAATGCTTTGCAAACTAGACCAAGAAGTATTATATGGATTGACCAGGATGTGCTCTCAAGTTACCTACAAGTAAAGCAAAACCAAACAACTCACCCAACACATATCACATCCGAAGAAACATAAACCCACACGTACAGCATCCAAGTTCATATGGCTCATCCAAACAATGTCACACTAGACACTGTGTCCTTAGGTCCTGAGAAATACACCTGGGGTGAGCCACGTAAACAATGCAAAGGTCTACCCACAACAGCCATCTGTACACCTTTTCCCACACACAAAAGAATACACAGTGTGAATGTGCCCACCACACCACAGTGTCTGTGTAGCTGTGGGGAATGTGATGAGTTGTGCATGAAATAAAAAGCAAGTAAATCCTTGTTTGTAGAGGTTATTTGCTAGGCTTACTGATTATGCTGTGTTATTGATTATGCAATTTACACGACGTTCTGTAAATGTCATGTAGCTAGACATGAATTCGGTGTTTGTATTGATAAAATTTGGAGCACCATCCTTAAGGAGGAGAAAAGAATTCAAACAAATTCATTGTTAATTTGAAGAGTCTCATAAGAAAGGATTGAATTCTTAAATTCTCAGATACGTTGGCCTCAATCTTCTTGTTCAAAGAAAACACACAGACAGCTCCTTACTGTTTAATGCTAACATTTAATCATAGCTGAATGTCTAAATGTGTAATAAATAAATGATGAATAAAGTATATTACAATGGCTGGATGTCAAATAAAGTTATTCTGACATTAACTAGCTAGTGAAGACGCCAGCCCCCTACCCCCAGGTGAGCCCACACACCAGTACAGTCTTCCTAGCCTTAGCGTGCTCAGTAGCATGCTTGCTAGAAAACATGGGTAATGTGTTAAAAGGTATTGATTTCAACCAACTATAAACTATGTGCCAGTCCTAACAAAGGTGAATAATTAGCAAATGCTTACTACTAGTAATGTCGAAGACCAATTAAAGGATGGGCTGGACCACTAGAAAATTGTAATCTGAGTAAATTAAGCTTGGATTTGCTGGCTGGTTGTGGCCTGGCAGCTCGATATGGTTTTGCAATTGTTTGCTTCCTGGCATTGGCTGAATGATGAATGATGAAGCCATTCAAACATGTAGTATCATGCCAATTGTCTATCATATAGGGACATGACCTGTATATAAAGTTATTTTCTAGTATACAGAGTTCATTTCTTTTCCTTTTCCTTATGCCACATCACTGTTTTGGACGATGCTGATGAGACTTGCTCAAGCCAACTAAAGCTGTAACATCAGGCTTTTATCTTTAATGTAAATGTTTACAATCAACATTCAAACTTGTGTCAAATGACTGTGCAATAGGTGTTTATCAGCTCAGCAGTGATATAAACACTGTTGGCATGTAAACAGCTGATTAATAGGGAATATAACCATTTTGTACATTGAATCATGCAAGATGCAACACTGACACAAAACGCATCTACTGGTAATATCAAATGAGTTCATCTCTTTTATGTAACAATGTTTACGCATGTTTAACTAAATAGATAATTTTGATATAAAATGGTGTAAGTGTGAACCTGAGCATAAGTAGCAGTTCAAAAACATGGTCCTGCTTTTGGCAACTTTCCAATGCAAACATGGTAAACATCATCCAGAGGAATGGCCAGTGAATTCTGTTAAATTTTACAGTCATTCAACTGCACAGTTGACTTCACTGGGTAAAGGTCAGTGGAATAGAGAAATCCAGCAGAGTTTATGGGCCCACAGCACATCATGTGTGGTCAAATAATCTATTGCACAATTGAGAACAACTACATTGGACTGCACAGCAATACTGAGTCAAGGCAGGAGAAGTAGGTCCTGTTAACCACTTACTTCTGCAACCTCTGTGTGTCAATGCTTTCCTCTTTTTCCATTTACACAACCACCTCAAGTTCCCAATTTACTTTCCTTGCCATCACTCATTTCCCTTTCTCCGTTCCCAAATTCTCAGACATCATTTTCCTGCCTACCTTCGTCTATCTTTGTTTTCCATTTTGCCTCATTTACCACATTCACAGCTGCTGAGACAAAACAGGAGGAAGTGGTTCCCTGCTTCTCTTCACTATTATTTCTGTTTTCCATTCCTCTGTCTCACCTCCCCCCTCTTCCTCGGCATCCTCTCTGCAGCTGGTTTGATAACAGGCTGTCACAAGTGTTTAATGTTTTCTGAGAAAGTGCTGGCTGCCCCTTAAGGGCCACAGACCTGCCAGTGGGTGGCTGTCAGGAAGGAAAATGACAATTGCATTTGCAGGCCAATGAACAAACACACATCTCAGTAGAAAGGGTTATATAGAGGCAGAGAGAAGAGCAAAGAGAGAAAAGAGCACTCCGTCTCCCGTCTTGTTTCATCTGTCCTTTAATTGGACAGTGATTGTTATATGTGGACCTCATTGCCACTCAGTAAAGGGCAGCGGTATAAACAAATGGTGTAATTACAAGACCTTAATGTGACAAAAGAGGAGAAAGGAGGAAAACAACGGGTGGCCGTCTGCCATTGGTATTAGATTTACTTTTTGGGTACCATTTGTTTTGCCAGTTTGACTGGTATTTGAACTGACACTGACCTAAATTCTTCACTGTCTGACAGACAGACAGACAGACAGACGTGCAGGCAAGCAAGCAAGCAGGCGACTGACCTGTCACTCTAACAGAGAGAGGATAAAGGTTAAGGCTGGGGGAACAAGGGAAATAGACTGAGTCACTGTCAGGCTGAACATCAGTCAACACAACAACTTGACAGGCGATTCGATCCGTGTTCTACACTTTGCAACTGAAAAACTGACTACATATCATCTGCACAAGTGTCATAGTGCTTTGCGTAGCATCAACTTTAATGGTGTGCAGCTGAAGAAATGCTCATGACAGCAATAGTGACAAGGTAAGGTAAGGACAATGCAATGCTGTGCAATCCAATGTAATCATGTTCCAACCCCAGAATTGTAGTAACACTGAACAAGGCACAGTGTTACAGCATTTTCCCTGTGACAAGTGCATAAAAGGGGCAATATAATAATTTTGAGTGTGCAAACGCCAATAACAGATAACAGCATTTTGTAGTGTCATGAATTACTGACAAAGGTCAAACACCATGACACCTGCTTGGAAATATTCCCATTCCAGGAGCTACACCTCCTTTTCCTCACAGGAAATTACGTGCTTCTTAAAAAGATTGCTTGCTTGCAAAGGAAGTTCCAGAACCATTGGTATTTCCATTAAAAAATATACGTCCTTCTCTTTGGTGAGGATTTTCTATTTTCTGCAAGATTATCAGGTGAGAATTAAAAAAATCTATAGCCTGTAATTAATATGCAACAACACAATAACAAGTATTGGAAGAAGTGGGGGTAAACAAGATCATCTGCAGTGTTTGTACTCCTTATCGTGCAAACGAGTGGTGGTGTAATCCACGCGTCTTTGATGACAAGCCTAACGAAACAAGTGAAGTCACATGTCAGCCTTACAGATGCGACCAATAATAATTTATGAGACCCCCCTCCCGCCCTCTCTTATGTAATACGAAGTACGCTCTGGCTGATTAGCTGTTACTTAACAGCCACTGCTGTGGTGATACAGCGGTTGACAGGCGGAGGGGTAGCAACCTCACGGAAGAGACGGGAACGCCGAGAAAATGGATGGGAGATCGTTAGGAGGGGAAAAAACCATTCATTCTGCCAAACAAAAGTATCAATAATCGTCAGATAAGTGGAGAACAGCAGCAGACAGCGGCTGCACCACTTATTGACAACAATACACGAGTAGCTTTTGAGCAACAGTTGTCTGGTCACCTCACACAATGCAGCAGCCCGCTACAGGAGGCGTGCGATGTTTACATTCATCATTTTATGGACAAGTCAGCAGAGCAATGTAAAGTTTTACTGTAGAGCCTACCTGATATCCCCCCGCCGACCACTATTACATCGTAAGTGTTGCTGGCTGCAGTCATGGTGCTGTCTGCCCTGGTTCCGTCCGCTCTGCCGTGTCCGCTTGCCGCTGAACGCAGGGAAGCATGGAGAAGCGCATCTGTATTAAAAGCGCCGGGCAGGCCCACTCCCTTCAGACTCCACCCACCGATAGTAGCTGGAGCACCGATCTGCTTTGTAGGTAGGGGAGATTATTGGCGTCATAAATGAGTTTTATCTCATTTATACGCAGCATTTAACAGCATAGGGCACCGACCTCAATATGACTCTGTTTCTATGAAAGCATTCCCCAAGATCTTCTCTTATCATTTTAAAAGTAGGTATCAAAGGTACAGCCTTTATCAGCCACTGTACATATTTTATCCATGATATGTTCATTATTAAGCTGCATGCAAAACATAGCCCCTCCCTATCCAATGAATCTATCCAGAAACTAGCTTGGATAGATTCCAGTTGTGTCTATGCTAAGAAATCCTGTCTACCTCGTAACCCAAATATCAATAACCAGACCTGTAACAGACAGGTTAAGTTAATGAGCAGCCAAGTCACACATGCAAGTCACATCTACTTCAACCCAAATAACAGTTTTGTAATTTGGCCAAAAAGCTCTGTTATCAGTGGTAACTGAAGTTTCGGGCTGAAATAATTTGATTTATTTCCCTCTCTAGATAACACAGTCACTTAAGTCCTGAATCTGCAAACAATAACTCAAAAGTTTTGCACCTGACATGTTAATCTTGTAGTATAACATGTTGTTATACTACACGATCAGATGGGTTAGAGAGTAGAAGACCTGGGCTTCCATAGACTGGCTTCACATTTGTATTCTTTAGTTTCTGTGGCCCTCTTGTGGTTGGGCACTGCTAGCTGTATGTCGCGCTCATAGGTCATGCTCATGTGCTGTCACCAGGTTTGTAGAAGCATTTTGAATTGATGCATTCAAGCATCTGTTTTACCGCTCAGTTTTGGGCCGTTATGGATATATTTTGGTTATGTGCTTGAAGCCTAACAAAGATTGTTCATAGAGCTGTAATTGCAATAATGTTTGGATTGTATCTTAACTGACAATTAAGAAAGGTCCATCAGATCCGTACATGTAGAGGGCCCACATAACCTGTGTGTTGTTGACTTGGTTGATTTATTAAACAAAGATTTAGTTAATCAGATAATAAGTGATTTGCTGATCAGCTGATATTAAGCTACATAAAATGTGCTATAAGATGTGATTTACAAATACTTATTCAATGCAGATTTTCAGATGCGCTGGCTTTAAATTAGGGCCCCCTGCAGGGTTAATCTGACCATGATTATGGTTAATCCAACTCCTCATTTAATCTAATTTATGGAATAAGCTACTAAAGTCCCATGCTAGCACATCCCTATATTTACAAGGACTAGGGCAGTGTGGAAGAGACTGTGAAAGATGGGGGAAGTGATTACATACCTTTAGTTACCTTTAGTTACACACTTGTACAAAGTAATGCAATCCAATACAAATGCCCAGGAATAAAACCTGTCATTGTCAAGCCCTTAGTGTTGGATTTTAGCGTCTTACAGACGGTCTTTTTTAAGATCTGCAGGCACTGGAAAGTGGAATGTGTTGTAGGAATGTACCAACACTGACGTGTCACAGTACTTCTGCCTCTGAACATTCAGGTGTGTTTTCTCCTCCATCCTTCTATCTGTCTCCTCACTGAGATGTACCTTGAAGGAATGCCTGCTCAAGGGCTTAATTCTCTAGATCTATTTTTACAAAAACAGTTATGAGTTGTTGTGGCCGAGTGGTTAAGGTGATGGACTAGAAATCCATTGGGGTCTCCCCGCCAGGTTTGAATCCTGCTGACAATGATTTCTGCATGTGGAAGTGTAGCTCAATGCTAATTTACATGCATTTTGTAATTAGATTATTATTAATTTGAAAAGTCCAATAAATACATCCAGAGGATTGCATTCATATTACATTAATTTCCTTTGCATGCATTTGGGTGGAGTATAGTACAAGTACTCAAATGTATTTAGTTAACTTGTATTTCACACTGGTTTTTCACAAAACCCCAGTTGCTGTGCTGTAGCTACTGCTGCACCAAAGCACAAAGCACAATGACAGCAGGAACCAAAACCAGAGTATGGAATACAGCCAAAATAAGTTAGTGTCTTGAGTTATTTTTCCAATTATAGACTGACAACGTGATAGATTGAGAAGTAAGACGATGTAAGGGTTTTACTACGTGATATACTTCACGTCCTACATTTTCACCTTATTTTTCTGATCGGGCTTTGCAAATTTCTGTGCACTCCTGGGTCCAGCTGTGTCTGTTGTTTGTGCTCTTTGATACTTAAATTACCACATACTCCTTTGTGGATGAATAAATTGTTATCTCAATCAGGTGATGAGCTTCAGCTGTGGAGGCTGATAGCAGGTCATGTCTGATGAGATAATGATGCAGAGGAAACTGGATGACAGGTGAAGGGAACATAACATACACAAAGACAGGGAGGGGGCACAGAGATCTCCATGACAATAAGAGTGGGAGGTGAAGTTTAGAAGCACAGTTTAGAATAGCTGCAGTGCAACACAGAAACACATTCTCTGGCACTATCTTTTTTCACTGTGAGGTGTCTGTATTAGATTTTGTACAAGACTCAGTGGGAGACCAAACACAACAGAGTACATGCTGTTAAAAGTGTGTGGAGAAAATAATATCATGCATGTTTTAGCATAGAATGTACTGTTCTCCTTTTATGTGAATCTTTACTGTGTAATGCTTAGGACCACAAAGGAGATAATGAGTTCACAGTAAATCCAGCTGCAGGTGTATAAAGTGTGGGTTGTCAGCAGAGGGCAGTAGGAGTATTACATTTACAGAGCAGAGTTAGCAAAGAGTTACAACTGTGATAAAGTATTCTATTTTTGACAAACACCAGTGGTTACTAACTTCTAATTCAGTCCACGGTTGACTCATATTCCTGCTCACCTTTTGTAGAGTGATGCAAACATTTTGCTTTTTATTTATAGCTCTGGGTGTCATTTCTATTGTGAACAATGACACAGCTTTATGTACAGGTTTTTATTGTTCATTGTTTATGGTGCACAAGCTGGTACCCTGCTCTGCCATTAATGCATTGCATCTCTCTTGTGTCTAAACTAACAACCTTATTTTACAGTTTTTATTACATTCACTATGTAAACTGAGCAGTTTTGGTACAAAAGATCCTTTGGGATGATAAAGGTCTATCTTATTATTCTTCTCTGTCTCAGTGCATCATCCAAACATTAAATCTTTTTGGGAAGGTGTGAAGCATTTATTCTCAGGGGTCCTACACCTGAATCTGACTCCTCTTTTGCCTTTCTGTATCTTGGAATTATTCCTAAAGACCTCACTAAAAGTGATACATACCTTTTGAAGATTTTTATGGCTACAAGCAAAAAAGCAATTACAAAAAGCTGACTCCAGAGGAACCCTCCGACCGTTGCCCTTCTTATCAGTATAAGCAACTCTATTCGCTCAGTAGAGAAAATTACTTTCGCTCTTTAACTACAAAAGGAGAAGGGAGATAAATACCAGGACAAATTGGACTGTTACATCATCCAGAGTTTTAGCTCTTTTCATGAATGAATTTTTTTAAACTTTGTGTACTGTACCTGTGGTAAATTGTTCACCACTGTATTGTTGTGAGCTTTGGGTATACTGAAGTAAATAAAAACATAGCTGATCAAGCTGCTCCTCCAGGCTGTGCAGCTTCGTTTATTTGTTGTCTAAGGATCTAAAGAGTTTCAAAGACATTTTACAAGGCATTCCAACATTAGTGCACCACTAATTAAGACAATGTTTTCCCCTTAGATATTGTCAGTATGTTATCAATTGTTTCCACAGACATATGGGTTTTACTTTTGAGAGCATTATCATTTAGGTCTTGTGTTGCTGTCTGAGGTGAGACGTTAAACATTTTTCTAAAAAATGCACTTTGGTGCTGTTTCACGGTAAAGTGTGTGCTGACAGCTCAGCTGCAAACCAGGACTAGGCACATGTGAAGTCAGTGAATAGTCATATTGTTAACCTCCAGCACCTGGCTGTTGTCCATGTTTCACCTCTGGCAATTAAATGGAATGCTAAACACACAGATGTGAATTTTTCCTTAATAAGCTCTTTTCAACAATTTTTATGAACATTTGGATGGTTATGATTAGGATTAATGATGATTGCATGTGTGTAACGTGTGCTGATAAGGGTTATAAAAAAGACCACGTGTGTGTCTGTCCCCCTTCCGCATGGAAGTGGATTGAGGTTGAAACTGCATTTGATTAATATTTTTCTCCTTTAATTAGAAAGTTTGCAACTCGCCAACATCTCCTTCACGTTCCTAGAACACACATAGAAAAGCACATTTAGTATTAGCTTAGTGATCATTAGCTTGCTGCTCAGTCATTCTGCTCACACCAGTTCCCCAAATAGTTATACCTCCTGCTACATGTCACAAAATGCCTCCTCTTTGCTAATGTTTGTGTGTGTTGATAAAGGAGCAACACACTAAGAGGAGACAGTAGAGAAACACAGATTAATCTCCATATTCGAGGGGGAAAGGACTTTATTAGGTTCGCATGTGAAGCAGCTGGCTATGCTGTCAGTTGTAGTCAGGACTGAAATGTCTATAGAACAGCATAATGTGCAGTTTCACTGGAAAGGTAACACATCTGTACAGGGTACATATTCTGTATGTATGTATGAATGTGAAAACTATAAAGAGTCTGTGAGTCATAGAGCTCTGTCTCCTGGCCGTCATGCTTTCACATCCAGTTTGAAAAGGATTTTTGATGAGATACTTAGTCAGTCCACACAGGGAGATTCAGTTTGTATTCTCCCTCACAGAAGTCAGAGCACTGGGAATGCAGCATCACCGGAACTGATGGGATTCAGTTCTTGCTAATGGACCCCTTAGCAAAATAGGTCAACGACTTGATTGTTCAAAGGAGAGGGTTTAGAGTTCTCTTTTTTTCTTTTGCTTCATTGTATCACATGTGAGGCAAGTTGGTTGTGGATAAGTTAGTTACAAGTTTCACTAACATCACGAGTAAGCCATGATGTCACAAATGCCACATCTATAAGCCTGCAGTTATCCAAATGACCACCTGCTGATCGACTTTTTGTCATCATGTTACATAAACAGTTTTGCCAGTAATTCTAGTTAAAACTGCATGAAAGCAAAGAAATGCCTTCACTGCCTACTGAAATGAGTACACTGTGAATTAAAACCACCATAATGGAATTATAACCATTATAAGTTCCTGCTTTTACAACTCAACATCTCATACTGTTCTGCTGATGCTACTGGTTTCACTGAAAAATTGTACTTTTAAAACCCGAATTCATATGGTTTGAAGACCCTTAGTATGAGTTTTCCTCAAGTGGTGTAATTTCAAACTTTTTGGGGGGGGAAGAAAATGTGTCTGATGTGTCCAGTCATTCATATAAATCATTCTCTATTAGATTATGTCACCAGGTGGACTTACTTAATAGAAATCTGAGTGATTCCTTTGGTTTGGTATTTTCATCATGAATTCGGTGCCTGGAAGTGAGCAGTCTAATTTAAAACCACCAGTGAGTTTTTAACCTCACTTTAGTTTTAGATCAGAATTGAATTAAACTGAACTTGAACATGCTTTATTCACCTTACCTTTCTTACCTTCTTGAGAGAATTCCATCAACCTGAAGTCAGAACAATGGATCTCAAAGTAAATATTTCAATGCTATAAACTGAGTAGTATCTAATAGATGTTACATAAATTCATTAGTATTCATTAGTTGCCCCTTTTTTGTTTCCTTTGTTTCTTAATATTTTGTTCTAGTTCAAACATGTACAATGAAATTTTTAGGGTGTGTTAGAAAATTTGACTTTTCATAATGGAAGAAACCACAACAGTAAAATGAGACACATTCTCTACTTTTTAAATTCAGATAAACTGACCACCAGAACTAATGGCCACTGATGTTTAATAGCCCGGTACACACGCCAAATGACTTAAATACAAGTTCGATCTTTTCATCATTATGTGGTAAAATCAGGGGGAAAACTGGGATGGGGCAATCCGGGGCTCAGCCCTTTCACATTGGTCTGTGGTCTTCTGTGTTATCAGAAGATGGTTAAATTTGGACATCTTCAACAATCTGTACGTTTTCTTAGTCTTAATAATTCAAATGTTAACTAAAACAAAGGGTTTCCTTGAAAGCTACCTAGCAGATCAGCAACCTCAGTCACTGTCCGCTGGACCGTCAAATAGCACAATGGCTGAGTGACACAGTACGTGGATGGCAAGGAAGGTGACAGGTTTAAGAACAGAATACTAACTACTCTAATTTTCTGCTCTGATATGCTGCCGCCAGTCTTTGGTAGCTAACTGTTGTATATCTGGAAAACTTGAGTAAAACTCGCAAGCAGTCTAGCATGTTTGAAATCTCCTAGCTTTGTCAGGACAATTGTAGCAGAATATCAGAATAACTCAAGCTACACCACTGTGTGGTAACGAAGTCTAGTTTGACCATTTTATAATTATAACATTACTTAATAACAAGACAGTAACCCAATAACCTTGAAACCACAGCACCTCCCCGCATAACAAGCCTCAGTTTAGCCTCTGGTGAAAATGGGGGTATTACAGACACATACAGAGCAACCACTGCTCTGTTTTGACATGAGTGTTTCCTCCAAGTCAAAACACTGGACATATCATTAGAAACAATACATAACAGACTAAAGTGTCAGTTCCATTAATCTGTCATGATAGTAGCTACAGTTTCAATAATGTTGACAGAAACATCACAAATTTCAAATAGAATACACTACGTTTAAATTGAACACTGATAGTCTTGACAGTCTTTTAACAGTCCACAGCACCTCCCAGCTGGTGGCTTACCCTTTATCCTGCATCTTCTTTCATCTTCTGAGGTCCTTTTAGACTGTCTGCCACTTCTCTTTTACTCAAGACCTGATGAGCTTTACTGTCGGGGTTGCTCATGTTTTACACAGCAAGATGAAAGTCTGCAGGGAGTGTGTAAAATGCAATTGAGTGAATAAGCACACCGCAGGTGCTTCTCTGTAGATCCACCACACGTCTGGGCTCATGTAGACCTGCTCATTCTCAGTAAGCCTTGTCCTTTCCCATGCTGCTTTTTCATGAGGTATGTTGTTTTGTTGTCAAACACATGGAAGGCGGTTTTATGGAGATGGCAGAAAGCTGTTACAGATATTTGTAATGAGTTCTCAGACTGTAGTTTGTGAGCATGTGTGTTATAAATTACGGAGGCCTGAGTGAGTGTGAGTGTAGTGCTTCTCCTCAACAGGTAGAGTCTGTATCTGGCCCATCAGAGCAGCACTGTGTCATGTCTGGCCATGTGTGCTGGAGAAATTGCTTTTGTATTATTTGTATTATTATGTGGATTGGTTCCACATAAGAGACTGGATATAGTCCCAAATGCTGCAGGTCAATTCAAAGGCCTATGTGAGGGTGGTACGATTGCTCCAGACTATCACTCCCAAGGTAACAACAAGCATCCCTAGCCACTGTCCCACAATAATCAACCAAAATGTCCTGGATAGCTTTAGAGTAAGGCCCAAGGCCAAGAGGAGTCTGGCTCTTGAGAGTCTTGAGGGTTTGGGAGGGTGCTGCTCCTTGCTCAGCCGCACTCCTCACAATTGCAGGCTAAGATGTATCTGTAAGTGGCAGTAATGCGAGTCCCACCAGCGCAGCGCAGCCTCACTGCCTTCAGCTTGGAGGTGTGTGGCCGGCAGCACGAGCAGGTGCTCTTAAAAGGTTGTTTGAGCACTGAGCTGAAGGAGATGAGGGGGTCTGAACGGGTTGTGTGGCTGCAGTGGCCCTCGCAGCGTGCCAGCAACACCATCTGTAACACAGCATGCAGAAAACAGAGTAAAGAGCATACAGATAAGTCATTTACACAGGGTTTTCATGATGTTTGGGCTCTGCCAGAGATGAGAAAAAGGTCTCTGAGTACAATGAGGCAATATTTGAATATCTGGTCTAAAAGAGAGTGTTTGGGTTTCAGAATGTCTCCCAGCCTCAGCCTTGCACCTGCAAACTGAGAGATAGAAATGAGACGAGTCATTCACTCCTACACCTGCTACAGATCAGAGCTCAGGGTCACAAACAGCCAAGATTTACGTTTGATGATCTATATGGCAAACTATCCTGTGCTGGGACGTGGAGATAACAAAACCACCGCATCGAGCTTTCCCCAAGGGTGAGTGACCAGCGGGTTCACTCACACATGCATGCACATACAAAGCACAGGCCTGATTAGTGTTGTTACCATCTGATTGGCATTCCTCTGTGGGTTGCTACATTCCTTTCGCCTCCCTAAACAGACTCCTGTGTCATGTCCTTCTGTCAGCTGCTGTGTGTCGCCACCCATGTATTCACTTTGACCAAAGCCTGTCTGGGGCCATGGCAGGGTGACAAACACACATATATACACACACACATACGCATCAGGAGGGTTGTCACCACTTTAAGACCATTTTTCTTTGTCCCGGCTGAGGATTAGGCTGTCAAACAGACACAATTCCTGTTCTGTGACCCTTCTCTCCTCATCCACCCACCTCCTCTCTGTCTGGACATTTTGTGCTCCTCCTTTCATTCGTCTATAGATTTAAAAAAGCTGATACAATGAATGTTCATTCTGCTCTTCATGCCATGTATTTTCTAAGTGGTTGACAGAGAAAAGCTCATTAGTGGTGTGATCCAAAGCAGGATATAGCAGCCAGAATTAATTTTTCTACATAGATAGTTAGGTAATGATTACTTCTAAGGCCTGTACTGTGTGAGTTATCATTATAAATGATGAACAACAACATTCTCAGAAAGGAAGGTCTGTGACTATGACTCCTAAAGACCACCATGATATGTGACATCCAGTCACTAAGGTTGGAACATTGTTTACCTGCAGCTTTTGGCATTAGGGGAGAGGTTTTGCTCTGTGAAGACTTGTTCTAACAGTTGCAAGTTAAATACATTCCATGTCAGATTGAGGGTCAATTGTGGATGAAAACAATGTTTGGTTTTGACTGCAACAATGAAACTGATTAGAACTGAAACAATAATCAAGTCATTGAATACATCAATACTCAGTTACCAAGCTCAAATGCCAAATATTATCTGAGAACTTGTTATTTTATCTGTGTAATTTAATTTTAATATCTTTGGGTTCCAGTTTGGTCAGCTTTCTCAACATTCTTCAATTCTTTTGGAGAACAAGAGAGAGAGAGAGAGAGAGAGAGAGAGAGAGAGAGAGAGAGAGAGAGAGAGGGGAAAAGTTCATGTGGTATGTACAGTAACCATGACACTCCTTTCTTACGATCTTATGTCAACTTTTGATCTAATTTTTTTTTTCAATAATGAAAATAAATGTTGCAGTTCTAATTCATTCATTTCCAATTTGACCAAAACCATGACAACCACCATGACATCTGAGCAATCTCAGTTGTCAGTCTCGGTTGTCATGGATATTTTCTTTCTGTAATCCAGAATTTTCTACAGCATTTTCTACAAGATACTGAGGCTAATGGGAACCATAGTGTTTTACCACAGTGCTTCAGAGACAGTCATAGGAAGCTATCTGAAGATGTGTTTACATAAAATTACAAGAAAAGGTCTTGCACACTGAGCTGCTAGCTTCAAAGACATCTGTTGTCTAAGTAAGTATGTGCAGTATGCTGTGTCTACATGTTGGCTTATTTTTACTTGATATATAAAATGCTCCATAATGCTCCAGAACATAGCTGTTCAGTCAAGAGTTGATTTTTAATACATTGGCCCATCACTTCTTCAACACACCTAGGAATATCTATATATCTGCATTAATACACTGAGTTGACGTAACAAGATATTTTTAACTGCAGAATCACTAAATCTATAGAAAAACTTCAAATACAAATTTGAACAGCACACACACGTACATACTGATGAGGAATGAGGAAGACTGTGAATTTTAATGTGAGTTCTTTGTTTACAGTAATAGACAGACCAGCTCAAACCCAGCTGTGGATGTGTTCAGCCCTCCTGTTCTTGAGCTGAGCTGGGGTTTGGCCACCTGCTAAATGCAGAGTCAGAGTCAGGATATTAAACAAAAACCAAAGCAGCGATAACTCACGTGAGCTGAACAGCTACACAAGTGCACAACAAAAGGACAGAATTTGACAGCCCCTTCTGCAAATAGTGTTCACGCTTGGTGTGATTCAAGGGATCATCACTCTCTTTATACTATAAAGAAGTTGTTTGAAACCTCATAGAAAGAAATGCATTTTTATCATCTGGTACTCTTTCATCACCCTATCTCCTTCCCTACAGCCTGTGGCAGAGCCAGGAGAGAGCCAGAGAGTCCCAGCTGAGATGCAGAATATGTCTGCATTGTGGCCCAGTCCAGCGCTACACACACACACACACACACACACACACACACAAAAACCAATGATGATTCGTCTAAATGATAAAGAGATGGAGATAAATAGAAAGAAGGAAAGAAACACACTGGACTGGCCAAACTGAAGAGAAGCTGCAGGATTGAAATTAGTATAAAGAGAAAAGTGATTGATTATAGTTGGAGTTGGAGATTTTTTTTAGCTGCTGCTCTGGGGTTCTCTGTGTCTCTGGGGCTTAGTTTGAAACAAAATGTTTCCTGATATTTGTAACATATTAGTAGATTTGTCAGGTGGACTGGCACTGATACTTTTATACAGTGTTGCTCAGTTATGGTCCTGGGAACCCACTGCGCTTAATATTTTAAATGTTTCCTCTCTTACATCAGACCAAATTCATATGATCAGACCCTCGTCAGTTTCTGCGGATTCCTGGTAATGACCCATTTATTTGAATCAGTTGTGTTGCAGCAGGCAAACATCTAAAACATGCAGGGCAACACTTCTTTTAACACCTTGTTAGTAGAAATGAGTAGGAGACCATGGTGAAGCAGAACGGCTTACAATGTGTGTCTGTAGGTCTGTTTCCACCTTACCTTGGAGTTGCACTTATAAATTGGATGTGTGATGGTCTCCACAAAGTGATGCCTCATGCATCTGTCTGGGTCAGTATCTCCCAGGTGTGGGTGTCCGTTATCGCTGGCTTTGTTGCTGCTGGCAGACTGGACCAAGCCCAGCATGGGGCAGCAGATCAGGACCAGTAGAAGGCCAGAAGGGGGGCCCACAGAGATTGATGCTTTCATGATCCAACCACCCAAAGGCCCTTAATCTTCACAGGATCTCCAACACGTTACGCTGTCTCTGTTATTCTCTCTTCTTCCTTCTATTTTTTCTCACTATCTTGCTCACACTTCTTATAAAAAATTCTCATAAAAATTGTATTTCAGGGTCTCACAAAGAGGAAAGAATCTTTGCGTATGTATTCTTCCTGTTAGTACACTGAAGGTTCGAGTTCAGTGAGCTTTAGGGAGAAAGGCGGTATGAGGGCTGCTTCACCAGGCTGCTCCATCCCCCACTGTCTGGATCCACCACAGTCTGGAACAAACAGAAAGACATCAGTGGGAACATGAACTGATAAAGAACCGAGACAATATTGTGTGTGTAGGCAGTATGTTTTGTCTATTAGTCATCTGAACATACATGGGAACTACTATAAATGCTGTAGAGATACTCCTTTTGTGCGTGTGTGTGCTGTGGATGGGACTGCTTCCAGGGAGCTTCTCATTTTGCCAGTTTTTCTGGTTGACTGTTTGATGAGTGTGTGTGGGTCTCCAAACCTGGCTGCCTACTTCGTCTCGTTTATTTCATGGTCGCCCCTGTACACCCACACACTGCACACACGTAGAAACATAAGTCCTGGTGCTTTTATTACAGAGGAGAAACCTAAGCCATGCACAAACAGCCTGCAGCCAGGCCCTTTCCTCTTCCTAGGAATGACTTTTTCATTAAAACAAATCGCTCTCCCAACAAGCCCTCTCATGGCTGCAAAACCTCTGCCAGTCCCACGGCATATTTTCACATGTATTTATGTAGTTTTTTTTCTGTTTCCAACTTCATAGTTTTATTGTCCTCCTGACAATAGGGTTCGTGTTGAGGGAGCTTGGTGCTGGCTGAGGCATTTCACTAACAGGCAATGTGTTGTGAATTAGGAAAAGGTGTGTGTACACATGGGGTCAAGGAGTGAGAAAGGAGTGTAATGATCTGGGTTTAAGGTTCTTAAGACTTAAGACGTGAATAAAAAGGATATATTGAAACTTATAATGTGGTTGATGGTGCGCTGCAGCTGACACCTCCTCAGATATATGACAATTTTTGTAATTGTCACATTTCTTTAAATTTGTGACAAGATACTTACCATTTACAGTTTACAGTTTGTGGCGTGTTTTTATAATCTCTCCTTAATAAACACTTACACTAGCTACATTACAACTAGGCCACGTTATTAATGGCTGTTTGAACCGGCTCATGGTCTACATGTGTCTTGTGTGTACCTGTGCAGGAACGTAAGAGTCACTGTATGTAAAGCCGGTTGTACCCTAAGTTACATGGTAGGAATAAATGCTCTTAAGCATGAGTTTAATATAGGTAGTATTTTGCATTTCATCAAAGCTCCCTCTTTAGCATTCATTTTCATTGTTGCACAGCGTGATACTGATACTTTCATTGATTAAACTAAAAATTGCAGAATGCATCAAGTTAGCTTGAAACCTTTTTATACCTCTTCCCCCTGCTCTGAATTCAACCCTCCCAATTCTAACCCCAGTGTTTTTCTTTCTAAGGGGAATCATTTAACCTTAACGTTCCTCTTGAGAGAAATAGAAGTATCATTTGGCCTGTTTAAATAAATACTCCCCAAGATGTTTTGTTGGCCCACTGAGCCTGTGCTGCAGGGTTTACATAGCACACAGCCCAGTCTTCTCAAAGCACAAGGCTACCTTATACAGCCAGCACCCATCAGCACCTCCAGCCCTTCCAGCCATACCTGGCCAAGTGCTATAGTGGTGACTGTTATCTCCATCTCTGCTGTTGGTATCACTATCAGTATCATTAGTGTTCTTGTCTTAGGAATTACACATGCAAGGCGTTTAAGATGTGTGGGCTATAGGGTGTTCGCCCTCAACCTAAAGAAGTTCCACATGGATGTATGAACAGATCTGAGAGGGTTTTGCTGCACTCCAATCAACCCCGCATTACAAGCCCACAGACCCAGAAAACAACCACTATGCCTAATATGGAATAATACTAACTGGCCCCAGGTTTCTGCTTGTCAGTTTAGTCTATGTTACCCCACTTTATTTAGGACATATTCATATGCACCATGTGAACAGATTATATACTGAAGCTATCAAAACAAGTATGGGGTTCCTCTACAAACTAATGGCACAAGATTAGCTGTTATTGCAAGAGCTGCTATGATAAATGTTTTTGTAGCAACGTTTTCAAGCAAATCAGGGAGTGCCTTGAAAAAGCTCTAAAAACCCATAGTACACTATGTTCCCAGCACCAAACAGTAAGCAAAATTAGCGTCTGGTCAACATAGTGAGTCATAATTGAGTGAGATATTTTCCACAAAACTTGGTGGAGACCAAATACAGAGCTAAAAGGAGTAAATCCTGCACATACAGATGCAACACAGTTATGACAAACGTGAGATGGTAACCCAGCTTTGCATGGGGGATTACTACTAGAAGTGCTATAAGTGTAGGCAATATATGCAACTGTTGCATTAACTTAATTCAGTAAATGCATTACATAAAGGGAAAATTTGTTCAGCTAATTCAGACCATGACAATGTGACTGTACTTCATTTTGAGTTATGGTCAGCTCTGTCCTCTCTCTGAATATCAATCAGTTAAGCTAGCCAGACATTCTCACTAATAACTTTTTATATACAGCAAAGAGATGATTTTTATTGATTGTCATCGGCCCATTTTGAAGTCAGCTAAAGCAGCCCTGCTCTAAGTGCCGTGCTATGCATTCCTTTCTCTAAGCAATCGGTGTCTGTTAGAAACTCGTGTTTAATTTTAAAAACTGGTGATATCAGTACATACCTATGAATTGTAGCTGGCTGAGACATGAGGCTTTTAGAATAATATTAAGACAGTATATCTATGAGTTCATAACTGCGCTCTGCAGTGCCTATACTGAGTGTGATGCCTTGCTGCCCGCCTGCCTTGCTGCCTGCCTGTCTGTCTGTACTGCAGCTTGAATCAGACGAAAACAATTTTAGTCAGTTGGTGGCATGGTAAGAGCTGTGTTGTGGCCTCCTTTTAGCCAGTTCCCCTATACCTGGTTGCAGATTCATAAACCTCCCTTATTATCCAGGTGTAAATACCAGTAATCCTGAAACTGTTACAGCCTGCAGCATTTCTGGATCTATTGTTTGGAATTAACCCACTTAATCCACTCAAACCATGCTTTCGACTGCAAAAATATGAAAACACATCACCATTGTTTTTCAGTTATCTCCATTAACTATGCTTGGGGGGAGTGTTGGAAGTCACTGTCACTTTGGGCCTCTATGGTTTAATTACTAAAGCAGCTATGTTGGCAGCAAAGCTCCACAAAATACAACAAGTCATTCACTCTGATTTACCCGTGAAATTTCAGCTCATTAAAGTAAACAGCTTCATTTGATGACAACTGAAGAAAAACTGCTTCAAGGCCCGGCTCCAACCAGTAAAACTGACCAAAATTTTCCTCATCAAATTTTCCATTTGACAATGCATGAGAAATTAGCCATCATAACCTTCTCATTCGTATCATGCAATGAGCAACCAGGGTGACTTCATTATCAAAGGTCAGTGGGGTGGAAGAAGACTTGCTGCTGCGATTTTTATGTGAAAATACCTAAATAGATACATAATAGATAAATACTTGGACCACTGGAGGCAAGATTCTTCAGATGCAGGCAGACAAAAGCAACCTTCTTATTTCCAGCCTTCCACTATTGAATGTGTTGTCTGAAATGACAACTACCAACTTGCCAGTTTCATAAACTGTAGCTGTCTAGCTAATTAGGATAATGTTTGCTATGTGCTCAGTGTGCCCAGCTGACTATGATGATCTTGTAAAAGGGTTTCAAATATGCACTGAACTGCAATATGTATGATATTCATCATTACAGCTGATAATGATGTAGAAGGTGAAATTCAATGAAGGCGCATTGTTCTTGTACTGGAACATGAGCCTGTTTCTACCACCACCCTGGTTGACTGCTTAGCTTACTTGCATTATTAGGATGCAAAACGTAGCCCAAACTTTAACAGCTTAGTTTTTCCAAAGTGTGGAAGTACTACACATTAGTTATGTTAGTCAATAAAGAAAGCTGTAACCCCAAAAATGTAGAGTAGATAGACTGATCCTTGCTCCATGACCTTAGAAGAGACAATTGGTAATACTTAAAACAGTAAGTTAGATAGAAGTGTGCTAACAATTGCATTTTGCATTGGGGGGGATAAACAACGCTCCCCTCTTTTTCCATACCTATTTATGTTTGCTTTGTTATTATTAACAAAAGCAGTTCAGAGCATGGGTTTAACAGATGGTCTAGGTCTAGATTGACCCTCATCAGTAGACGGTCCAATTACCCAATTTTTTGAAAAACAAAAAAACAAAAAAACCCCAACAAAAACCTGAAACAAATTATAACTTCAATAATTTGGAACAGCCATCCATTTTCTTGTAACCACTTTATCCCTTTTGGGGTTGCAGGGGTTCTGGAGCCTATCCCAGCAGTTACAGTCAGGAGGCACAGTACACGCAGGACAGGTTGCCAGTCTGTCGCTGGGCTAACGCATAGAGACAGACAAACTGATGCATACTCATATTCACTCCTACAGGAAATTCAGAATTCCCAGTTCACCTACCATGCATGTTTTTGAGTGATGGAAAGAAGCTGTAGTACCTGGTGGGAACCCATGCAGACACGGAGAGAACATGCAAACTCAACACAAGGTCTCAGGTTCAGGAATCAAACCTGAGACCATCTTGCTGTGAGGCAAAGTGCTGACCACCGAGCCATCGTGCTGCCCTAATTTGGAGCAATGCCCCCCAAATGTAGTCTTTTCTCTATAGCTGGCAAATGTGGATTTCCAGGTAAACTATCTAGAACCCAAAACTGCAAACTCTTTAAACAGATAAAACACAATTATATGTAACTGCACATATTTTAAGTGAATTCACAGCTTATTAAGATATCAATATCATATAGAAAGTACAATAATGTAAATCCCCCTTTATTTTTTGTAGATACTTTTAGAACCATAGCCTTGGAGCACATTGTTTAAGATGGGCCAAGTATTTGCAAAAAGATCCAGTCTGGATGAAGAATATCTGGGAAGCCAAACCATATAACCACAACACAAACCTCTCTTACATACCACAATCCCTCTGGTTTGAAGCTTTAAGACTTCGGGAGTTATGAGATGGTGATTCCAAGCTTAGGAAGTGTAGATATTGTAGTGCCTCTCCCAGAGGGTACGGTGGGAAACATGCCTCCCCCACACACATACAAACGCAGACTGACCCTAAAACTTTCAATATACTTTCTATGAAGTGTTGAACAACATTGTTCAAGCTTTTTAATTTGCAGGGATTTTCTTGTTTTAGACTGTTGGTATAACAACACAAGTAATTTTGGTGATTTAACCTTGGACAGTGGATCTTTTTTTTATTACTGTACACATTATATATAAACCGAATGATTACCAAAATAATACAGTGATAGAGTGATATATCAATAATAAAAAATAACTGATAGTTGTTGATATGAAAATAACAAACCTCAGTGAAAACCTCAAAAGACTTAGGATGCAAAACAGTCATAAAGTCATAACTGTTTATGAGGTAAAAGTGAAATAATCTCTAAATCTGTTCAGAAAGCAACACCATGAGGCCTCCCACCTGTTCCAGCCATATGCTGTGTGGAACAGGATTTCTCAATCCACTTTACTTTGTTTTGCTCTGAGCATGTATAAATATTCCCTGCCCACCTAAATTATGGGTTTTTGTTCTCACTCATGCAAACCAACACGCATATCTGAACATGGGGACCGCTTGATGTTGTATCACTGTGCTGCAGCTCTGGGACTCTAAAGATTATTGGGATGCTAGTGTGTGATGGCACACAGGCCTGGCTGAGGAGCCAGATTTTCAGAGAGATCCTCTGCTTTATTACCCAAGCCAGCCAGCAGCTGAGTACACAGTTGTTGTCCAGGGATGGCTCTGTTTGTGGTGGCAATAGGCAGCTCAGTTTTGAGCCTCCAATGCCCCCACACAGAAAACAGGTGCATTAATGGAAACCAGTGCAGGAAGAATTAAGGAGAAGTGACAGAGTGCGAAATGTGTCTTTTCTTGAGCCATCATGAATGCCTTTGCTCGTCTCTCATCTCTATCCCTCCCTCTTTTCTTCTTTCCATCTACATCATCACACTCTTTTCTGATTTGCCCCATTGCCCCCCCCCCCATTGTTTCACCAGCTTTTAATAAACTAAAGGGCAGATTCCTGACTGAAGCAAGGGGGTGGGCAGAGCCATAGACCTGTGGGCAACCACACACACAGACACACATGCACAGTTTGGCATGCAGAGTGCCAAGCTCTTTCACTGTCTACTGACGCCAGCTCCTGAAATGCACACACAAACTTACTCTTTCCTCTCTCTCTCTCTCACACACACACACACACACACACACACACACACTACACTCGCTCTCTCTTACCCTCCCCACGCGCTAACCTTCTAAAAGCTAAGCTCCTCACTAAATATATCCCCCCTAGTAAAGATAAGACAAACACTGTGGATTTGAGAGCAGTGTACAGCCAATGACAGACAGCCATGTGATCCGGAGCTTAGCTTGTGTTAACTTTACAGTTTTGGCTTCTCAGAAACAGTTGAGAGACAATGACAGAAAGGGAACACACAGAGGACATATTTGTATGAATAATCTCATATTTCTGTTTCTTTCTGGCTATTTCTCTGTCCATCATAGTGTGTGAACCAACCAGAGTGAGGTTTTCAATTAACTAAATTGAACAGAACAGGACACAGAACCCCTACTTTTATTGGGATAGAAAAAACCCCCAGTTCAAATCCTAAATCTGCCTCCTGTGTTCTCACCATGCGTATCAGAAAAAATAACACTGGGGACGTGTTGAGCTGCAGGCGAAAACCAGTGTGTGAAACTAAATCAAACCTCCATTCAGCATCAAGCCCAAGGCACTTTTGAAACGGGCGAGCAAAGGAGTCATAGGTGTGTTTGTTTATCACGTCAGACCTGGTTTCTTGGGACAGAGATCTGTCACATGTTTGTCTGGCAGGGCAGTGTTAAGGATCTTTTCAGTCGTCTGCGGTTTGTGCAGAGCATCCATTTGTCAGAAGCACATTCCTGTGGCAGTGAGACATTGTGAACCGCTATCGGAGCTTCAACACTGTCCAAATAAATACACTTACAATGGGCCCCTGTGTGTGTGTATGTGTGTGTTTGCATGCATGTGTGAGAATATGAAACATGAGAGCACAGACACAAAACCAACCCTGCACTGCTCTGCCAGAGCATTGCTGTCCATCTGCACCTGGCTGAATGTGCTATCTTTCAAGCACACCTCCTACTCTTCTTCTTTGCCTTTCTCTTCACCAAACAGCTCAAAGGTGATTTTAATTATGAGGCGAGGACGCAGACACCATCAGTGCAGAGAAAAGAAAACACAGGCATTTTCTCACTATACAAACTGTTTCTCATCTGGTGTCACTGGGAGTGGAGAGGGATGTCTGGAGGGATGTTTGCATCACAGTCTCGATCTCTTTCTCTCTCTTTCTTCCTCTCGTGTCAGACTCTCTGTCACTCTCACCTCCTCCAGCTGTCTTTCTCTGAGCACGCATCTCAGTTTCATTCTGTTTCCTCTCTTTATTACGCTGCTCTTTGGCGCTGTCTGTCCTCCGAAAGGTTCTCTGTTCCTGTCTCATTCTCAGATGTTTTTTCTCCTACTTGGACTTCATTCTTAATTTAAACACCTTCTCCCTCTTTTTTTCTCACACACATCACTTTCCTTCTTAGTGAGATGGAAGTGGTAGCTCATCTCCTCCTTCTCCTACCTACCACAGAGTCCATTATGTCTGTCATCATCTCATTCTAGCATAAGCCAGCAGCCTCAGGGTCCAACAGAACAGGCCAAGTCAATCATACAATCACACACATAAATGCACACGCCTGTAAAACACATATACATATATTTTCAAAGTTATTCACACTGCTATCAACCTCATGCTCCAGCACACACACTCTACAAGCTCTGCGAGTCCAACTATCCTTTCAGCTTCGCTGTCAGTACCTGATTAGTGAATCTACCCGCGCCAACACAAACATGTTTCCTAGCATTCGACATCGTGTCACACTGCTTCCTAATTATAACCACCTGCAGTTTTTAAACACATGCAGAGCAAAAAATACCTGCAATAAAAGAGGAATGCACACCCGAGCTTAGAGTTGTACAACAGAGAGAAAGTGAGCAGAAGTTTTATTTAAGCTCTGTTTGGGAATGGCTGTGTACATACAGCTGTGAATCAATGCAAAAAACAAACATGTATCACATTATCCCTGAATCAGACCACAGTCATTTTTACTGAATTACTGAATTTACTGAACATCTGTCAAAAAGGAACCTTAGGTTATAATTGGACAGAATAAATCTTCAGGTATTAAAAAATGGAAGACAGGTTCCCCCTGCAGCTGTAGTGTGCTGATCCTGAGGTGTGACACCCAGGCTGTGGTCTTACCTTTAGTCCCCAGCAGCAGAAAAATAGCAGAGGTATCCAGAAAGAGAGGGTGAGATCCTGCACGCAGCGCTGCATATGCTGGTTAACTATTGTTTCCCAGCAAGCTCCTTTCTCCTCCTGTCCTTACCTCTCTCACACACACTGATTCTCTGAATGCTACTCTCTCCTCCCTCTGTCTCTCCCTCTTTTCTGTCCCACAGTCACACTCACTCGCTTCTCTTTAACAAGGAAATCACCAGAAAGAAGGCGCAGTCTGGATACTCTGCCTGCAAGGATGGTCACATGTGGATAGTGACACAGCAATCGTATATCATACGCCTTGTCTCTCACTCTCTGTTTCTCCCTCTCTCTCACACACACAAACACACACACACCAGCTGACGCACCGACACGCTCCACAGCGGCAAATGGGAATTCCAGCCCTGGACGGCTCGCCCCATCAGGAGAGAGCTGACCAAAAGCTGCAGCCAGTTTTACGAGGTCAGGGTTATAAAACTGTTAGCAGATTTAGTTTATTTAAAAACAACTGGCCCCGGTGGCCTCCTTCACACGCTTTCTCTTGCCATGACATGAGGGCTGGGGGAGTGCAGGTGGGGTGGGTGAGGGGGAGAAAGTGAGGAAAAGAAGAGGAGTTAAATGGCAGGTTAAATAACTTACCTCATCATCTTCTGTGTTGTAATTACAGTTAAAGCAGTTGAATAGGTGATGCTAGTAAACCATGCAAGGTTAAGTTAAATAAAAAGGATGAATGTATCCTGAGGAAAGCAAAGAGCGAAGAGCACGTTAGACTTCAATCATCAGGAACGAGTTAAACGAAAAAAGCCATGCATTCATAATTCAATTTTTAATAATATCCAGGACCCAATGGGTCAATTTTTAGCATGAGGCGCTTTATGGATGTTTCAGTTTGGATTTTTTGACTTCATCTTTAAACAATTAAATGATTTTGTTGTGCCTGTGTGTTTGCAGATGATGAAAACAACAGCAATAGAGCCCAGCACAGAGCAGACCCTGTAACTGTAACAACCTCATCTGTATATATAGCTCAACATGAAGAAAGACAGAGTGAACATTAAAGGGGACAAACTATGATGAATGGAGAACTGACAATGAGGGAGGCATCACTGTTACCCTGAGACAGAAGCAGCTCTGCCTTTTCCAAGGCTTTGCACACAACTGCTGCCAAATGATTGCAATAAATTACATCAGTTGCTTTGTTTCTATCTCAGTATTTCTGGAATGTGAAGGGTTGTTGTTTGTTAAATTGTTTAAATTACCAAATTCGTGTGAGAACTGGCACTGATGGCCAAAATATAATCCTGTGGAAAGAATTAAAGAAACTGAAGAACAGAGAGTGACATGAACAAGACACATCATCTTGTCAGTAAAGCATGACAAACTGATGTCTTTTTCATTGCCTGAATAAATAAGAGAAGAGCAGTAAAACAGTGTGGGAATAGTGCAATGCCAAAATAGGTGAAAAAGAATAACATGAAATGTGTGAAACTGACAACATATGTTCACATACACATGTCCAGTACCCACAAAACGCAAATACACAAACACACACACACATAGTCTTGGTATGCAAAGATCAAAACTCTCAGGGGAAATAAGGGGAGCGAGCTGCACCATACTAAGAAGGGCTTAGTGGGTCAAAAGTTTAAGAAGCACAATTACCTGAAAGACCTCGGCTGACCCCCAAATTTCTCACCTTCTGTTCACACACACACGCACACACACACACACACACACACACACACACACCTTCAACAGAGGCAATTTACAACCAGCAGCAGGAGAGGGTGAAAACTTATACACCACCAAAAGAGAAGGAGAGCGAGGGACCCACGTAAGCAGTTTGTATTTTGATTACACTTTCAGGCATTGTAAGTGATCACTGCCGTGAACAGTGTCAAATTAAATGGTCATAACTCACCTGGACAGATTCTGACTGCCTCTCCTTGGCTCACTCAGCCTGTGTCCAGATGAGAGGTGGTGACAGGGAGTGAATGGCTTCAGATAATGTATCATAATATCACATTAAGAAAATGTTCAGTGAAGCCAAATGTGAATCCCATATGTGAAGAGAGAAGGGTTGGGTAAGAGGCAAAGAGTGGGTGGGAGCCAGGAGTCAGAAGATATATTGAGAGAAAGGAGGGGATACACTGGGATGACAAATCACAGCGTCTGAAGCTTTCTGATAACTTCAAAAATCCCCCACTTTCTGTAGTGATTCTAAGTTAATGGACAGTGAAAAAGCAAAGTAATTCTGTCCTTATGTGACAGCTGTTGAGAGGTTAGTGGCTAAATGATCCACTCCCTCCACTGTTTATCCCAAAATTCAACTTGAATACAAGGCCATCTTACTGCTACTACCTTTTTAGCATTTTGGATGATACCCTGTGGCTGCTCACACCAGTGATTAGGCTGCAGGTCTGGTTGCACCCTTATTACATCAGCATATAGGCCAGTGATTTTAAGGGTGGGATGTGGCAGCTGTCCCTGTCTTGATTAAGTCCCACTTTAGCTGTAGGCAGTCCGGCATGCTCTCCCCATGAGCACCAGCAGCTGAGATGTGACTGGACTTGACGTGACATAAGTCTTCTCCTCCATCTCCACTAATCCCGTTAGTGGGGTAGGGCCGCATCAAAACTCATTCACACCTGATTCACACATCCATGGGCCTATGGGCGTGGAGACCTAACAGCAGTTACATTTATCTTTTCTCTGTTGTGCAAGAATTTCAGCTGATGCAAAAGTAAGGAGTTAAATATCCCTGCTAGCTTTCAACCAATGCGTTCTGTCCTTTGCTGTGGTGCAGCAAAGCCTATTTCAAGCAGGTTTGCATTATCAGTGAGAGGCACAAAGCTGTGGGCTGACTGACGGTGCACATATTCAGTCTTCATTTGGAAGATTGATTTCAAGCCTTATTCTAAGCTACACTGAAAAAAGGGGGCTGTAATTTGGGGAGATTTATGTAGACTGGTGTGCAATAGAAAAACGGGCATGTTACACTTAAAAAGGGTCGCCACTGGGAACCAAAACCCAAACAAAAACTGGTCCCATAGTTGTAATTTACAGCTGGTTTAGAATAATTTTTCTCTTTTCTTGACCAGGTAAAGTAATGTCACAGCTGTTGCCAAAGACAACTGATGTTTGATGAGCGTACCAGGTCCTGTCTTGGAGTTCAGGGGAAATACAGTTAGCCAGTACAAGAGCTCAGAATCAAGAAATAATGTCTAGTACAGAAATAAAACACTGCTATCAAAGAGACAGGATTTCTCAGATGGCGCAGGGCACAGTCAGTGCAGACCACAGTGTAGCTAATGATCTTAACACTCATTTACACACAAATACACATCGTCGCGGGCGTGATATTGCATGTGAAATGAGAACAGCAGCCCTGAATGAGGACTTGCAGAGGAAGATCAGATAAAGGACAGAAAGTGAAAAATTCTGAGGCAGAGATAGAGGGAGATATATAATAATGATGGAGCGGCTAAGTGTTTCCGTATGTGCACCTGGGGCAGTGGATGACCCTGTAAAGCAGGGTCTAAACCTCAGCCCTCTCTACCTCCACCCTCTCTCTGAGTGCCAATGCCCATAGGCAATGAGGAATCACTGGAATCCAAAAACAGTCTGCTAACGTCCCCTCATCTCTAGAGAAGTGCCATTACAGAAGGCCTCCAGTTTAGTCCAGATGAAGAACACTGACGAGCTTACAGGCTGCTCAGTCTTTTGATTACCAGTACAGACTTCTGTCTGATGAGAGGCCAACTGGTAGATAAACACCAATTTTTGCCATAGTTGAATTCCAGAATTTGTTTCAATATTAACAATACTAACACAAGTTTGTTTTCACATTTCTCATAATGTGAAAGAATGAGTACATAGATTTTACTAAAAATGTACCGACTCATAAAAACATAATCATGCTCAGTTATCGCTGGGTTGGATCAGTTATGACCCACCAGAAGTGTGTGGGAGTGTCTGCATGTGCAGAGACCCTGCTGTACTGTGCTGCTCTAAAACAATGTAGAAACTAGGTTACATCACGGTCTCCATCTCTCTCCGCTGCTTGTTGTCTGTGTCATGGATGTATAAAAAGCTCCAGGTCCATGTGTCTGTTAGACCCAGGGTGGAGCTGAGTTACAGACACAAACACACAGCAGAGAGGCCAAGACAAACAGCACTTTGGCTGCATTCTCACAAAATCTGCCAATGTGTCATTAATTATACAATATATACATCAAACCTTTTTAAATGGGAAAATACATACAACACTGATGAAAGAATGTTTCCAAATCAAGGTTTAAATTTCTGTAAAAATCTATTTAAACAACTACATTAAAACATGAAACTAACACAGTGATATCAATTACTATTCAGAGTGAACATTAGAGCCAAAAAGTGCTGCTCTAGGGGGACAGTTCTGAGAAAAACAACATCTGAACACAGGTGCTCTGTGATGTGTGTGTCTATGCTTCCAGGTTTAGGATTTGTTGTCATGAGAAAAGAAAGGCATACAGCCAGTAAACAGAAACGTTTCCCCTCTTGCTCTCAGATATCTGTTTAGACTTCATAGATTAGCCATGACTCCATCAGACTTGCATTAAGCCCATCACGCACATTCCCGTGCATGCCCAAACACACTGCAACTATCATAACCCCAGAGACATTTATGACCTTCCTGTGTATCAGCTTTTACAGCGCAGTGCTCCTGAGCAGAACAACAGTAAAGTGGAACGAAGACAAAACAAGAGAAACGGATTCTTTACAACAAGCCCGTACTATGTGTGTGCTGTGCTGAGACAGGGAGACAACAGAAAGCAGTCAGTCAAAATGCACCAGTGAAACATTGTGTGCTAAAGGGACACGTCATCACAGAGTGTTATCCATAATTATTTTATCCACATTCAGCGCAAATATCAATACACATGTTGGACAACAGGGCAGTTAAAAAAAGAATTCATTGAACCCTGAAAGGACTAGAATATACCTGGTGCTACTCAGACATGTAGACCAATTTCAGTTGAATTCAATCAGAGCAAAGAAAAAAAGATATCTTGTTTTAAGTACTCCACTGGCCTTGTTTAGAATATTTAAGAGGGCATATTAACCTTAGAGAATATAATAACTGGCAAGAGGAATGTTGAATTTATCTGGTATAATCCACTCAACCAGCTGCACAGTGATTCAAGGTGTGATCAGAATGTTTTCACATGGTGTCTGCTATTCCAACCCACCCTGTAAAAAGGAAGGAGCACCTGCTAGCTAGAACCTTTGTGAGTTAGTATAGGGAGTTACATCTGAAGGTACCAGCTGACCACTTCCATGTGTGTTTTCAGCGCCGCCCGTGACCATTTGCGCATTGTCACTGTAGCAGCCCCACCGGCTGCCATGCAGCAATAGTATTCCTTTATAGTTATCTCTGTTACACATCATACACTTCCAAATAATGACACTACACATAGTCGTTTGTGTTCTGACAGTGCATTCTTTATTTAGGACAGTTTGTTTCTGAGTGCACACATTTTAGTTATATATTGTCTCTTTGTTTAATTTGCAATTAATCCTTACCTTTGTGTTGCTCTTACCGAGGCCTGGACAAAAGATCTGAGTCCTGGGAGAGAGAGAGAGACTCTTATGCCCTGCCACAGGAAATGGGAGAGGCCAAAAGTAAAGGGGAGAAGGGTATGTGGAAATTCTTTGCACAGATTATTTCGTTTTTGTGGTTTATTGTTAGAAATTAATCTTTATTTGTGTGCTTTGTTATTTTGATGGTTATTTAGTTGTGGGATTTTGTTGTGTTTGTTAAATGTTATGTGTAATTGTCAGGGTTGTATATATACCTCCTCTTGTGTGTCTTTTGTTAGGTCAGGTCTGTTCAGTCAAACCTCAGTTGTCTTATTGTTAAGTTGACCTGATTTTGATTTGGGCTCTAGTCTGTTTTATGTTTATAACTACTGACTTTTATTATCAGCTTTTTTAAATCAAATTAAATCAGAATTTTAACCTTTTTACATCCTTTTACATCAACCATGCACCACAAACTATAGGAGACACTTCAGATTATGCCAGACATCACAATCCCTGTGGTATTACACATCTTCATTGTGACAAACAAGGTGTTTGAATTCTGTTCTGGAGACAAAATTAAAACATTTACTTTAAATATTAATTATCACACTGGAGACAACAGGAAGATGCAATTCATAACTTATTAACTCTGGAGAACCAATGCAATTTAGCTCATTCTTTAAAGCATTAAAGCATCCTTTTTATATTAAATATAATTTGAAACACAAAGAAACAATAGAAATAATATGAAATAAAGACAGACAGTTGACATAATTAAACAGTTTATGGATTTAAGTAAGGAACAAAAGGTGTCTAGGAAGTACATAATTAATCTGGATCTGTCAAACGGACATTCCTGTTGTGTCCTCATGACGAGATGCATTATAGGCCATTTTCAGTCTTTTTGATTCTGAATGTTCTTTTAAATGAGAGAGAAGTAAAGTAGTAGAGAGCTCTACCCACTCACTCGCCTCTGAGGGAGGAAAATTCAGAATTGTGCATGAAGGCTCTTTGGTTCTCAGTCATGGGACACAATGTGGGCACACGGCACATTTAAAACACTCGCTTTTTTTGTTTGGCCCAACACAATTACCACTCCCCACCTGCATTGCTTGCTGGAATTGGAGATAGCAACTTCTTCCTCTTTACCAAAATTAAGTTCTAGCTGAATGGTCACCGCTTTGACGGCGGAGGAGGTCCAGAGGGCATCCAGTGCACATTGCAGATGGCGCTTTACCAGTGTACAAAGCATATGGTTCTTTACAAGGTTACATAACAAGACACATGAACACACAGGAAGTGATCCAAGTGTGGCACGAGACTGAAGTAGTGCATTACTGCACAGAGTGACTAATTTGTAGGGGTAAGTGGGCACATTTAAATCAGGTTGATTGATTGTTATCGAAACCATCAGAGAACAATCTGATCACACCACATATATTCAAACAAAAAGGATGGTGATATTCTGCTTTCCCTTTTTTGGGATGAATAAAGTAATTCTTCTCCCTATTGTCAACAATTCCCACAAAAATAATAAAACCAAAAATGAGCTGATCCTACTAACAAGTGTTGCCTGTGCCTGTGTGTATACAAAGCCCAATAAATCTTATACCCCTGTCCATAGAGCTCCATTGTTGTCCTAAAACTATTTTAAAAGCACATCAGTGAGTCATAATGCTGTCTGGGCTCAGCGCTGAAAACCACAGACAGGCTTGGGAAGCTGGAAACACTGAGAGACACCAGTGTTGGTTTAAATCTTTTCATGGATTTGGTGTGCAGTCTTATCCTTTCATTAACACTGTTTAAGAAAGAAAGTGTACTATAAGTTGTCTAATCCCAGTGGATGTTGTGTGCATCATACAATGCATCCAAATTTCAAACATGAGTGATGAGGATGAAACTCATCTAATTTGCCTTTGCAGTGCCAGAGGGCGTGACAGGGCAGGAAATAGGATGTGTGGGTGCTCACAGGGGGAGGAGCGTTGGATGTGATGCAGAACACAAAAAAGGCCAATTGTGTACTCACTGTCACCAGTGACCGCATCGACATCAGCCTTTGTGTTTTGCTGGTGGGTGACTTGGGAGCTAATATTTTAGTATGTGTGAAAGCAGACCGAGATGACCTGATAATGCCTGGGGTGATGTAATGCGCCATTTCTACGCTCAGTGTGAAGGGGGTGAGACAGGAGCTGTGTGTGTATGACGTGGCTGTGTGTGTGTCTGTGTTGGTTACACAGAGGGGACTGGGTGGTTGATTACCTAATGTTTGACTTATCCCCTTACTAGAATTTGCAACGGAGGCTCTGATTACAGTGGCGCCTCAACCTGAACAACCTGTGCCTTTTATAGTCTAACACTGGCAAACAGACAGCCGGCTACATAATGACAGTGTCATTTCTCCTAACCCAATATTTGACTTTGTATGTTTTTCATGCATTGAATAGAAAAGAATCCATCCTATGACTATTGCCAACAATAAAACCCCTGATACTGCAATAAGCCTAAAGATCATCATACAGGTGCTGTAGAGTGATAAAAACAGGACATAAAATACTTACATTCTATTTTGGCTACTTTCCTTTTTCCTTCTCTACTTGGCATGTGTGATTTAGAACCAGATGATAAACATATGGATGCTTTGTGGCCTAGACACACATCCTGACTTTTGGACTCACTACAACCCAACTTTATCTAGAGTTTCCACAGCTGTTGGCTGAAACTATGAATGGCTTCTGTCTTTTTGGTAGATGTAGCCAGTGTGCAGTCAAAATATATGCACATCCTTCATTCCAAAGACAATTTCTATCATTATCAACTCAATACAGTGCAATACCCTGTAATGTTAATGTGTGTGAGTGCACACTTTCTGCTTTAACATCTCTCATCTGTTACCATATTTTGGGGGCATTCACACCAACTCATGTGAACACAGGAGAACACAGACACACATGCACATCAAGCTTCTCTCTCCTAAAGCATCAGTTTTCCAGTTAATTGGATTGTGGGAACTACAGACAGACCATTACAGCCAAAAGTGTTCCGTATTCTGTATAGATACATTACACACCCTGAGGTTTTTCACATTTCCATCATGATAAACAATACAAACACAGATGCTGTTTTGCTGATGTACAACATTCTTTAATTGATGAACAGACAGTTTATGTGTGTAAATTTGTGAGGCAAAATTGTTTCACCTCCCATACTTTGTTTATGTTGAGCAGGCAGCTGGTGGGTCACCATTGTTGGAGGGAAAGATGAATACATCACCCAGGAGGGAAGAGTAGTTGACGTTTTTCACTCTAGCTGCATCGGCGCCAAACCTAGCATTCACATCAAACTGGAGACAACAGGAAAATACAAGTCACAACACAGCTCTGGCAGAATTAAAGTACTTTATTGCTTACAACTTTATTATTTCCAATAATTGAATATTTTAGTATCCACTTTGGTCTAGCTATGTGTTGATGTCATTTTAAACATTGATTATCTGTTACAGGTGGCTCCTTTATTATTCCTTTATTGGTCTTACTCTGCTCTGTACTTTAAACAACAAAGGCATTTTGCTTTTATTGTGTATTGAAAGTGCTATGCAAACAACTCTGCATTGCTTAAAGAACATTATAAACATTAGAAATGTCCTTAAACTCCATTAGACTGACTACAACTCATGTACAGACAACAAAGGGACTTCTTAACTCTTGAGAACAAATGCAATTTAGCTCATTCTTTAAAGCATTATAGCATCCTTTTTCATGTTACACATAACACACAGAGTGAGGAGTAGTAGAATAGAGACTGAACAACTAGTTTGGGCTTATATCCCAGTAAAGCAAAGTGGAGCTGGAGCAGTGATAGAGGGTAACTAAGAATTAAGCAAGTGCTGCATTGGCATTCACACTCACACAAATTCAGTCTATTCATTCTGTTCATGCCATGGTGCGTATCTCTCCTGCTCACCTGTTTCTGTTTAGATTTATCTTACAGTAATGGCATGCTTAATCAGCATTTGGGCTGCAATGATTTGTCAAATACAAAAATTTGTCAACAGGGATTTTTTGTATTGACTAGTTGTGTATGATAAAATCACAATTTCTCATTTGTTACTGCAATGCACTTCAGAGAGCGCTGGGGCAGTATTGCCTCCTCTGTGTGCTTTCACTCTGCAGAACAGAGAGATGAGGCAAGTGGTGTAGCACTTGCAGCAAAAGCAAGAACAAAATTTTCCAAAGTGTGGGAACATTTGGATGAAGAGGAGCAAAAGAAGTGAAAGTGGTGCTATCATACCACAGCAGCACTACAGCAATGCACAAGCACCTGAAACACAAACACCCAGGAGCTGTGGTGTCTGCATGTCCAATTTCAGATGGGGTAAGTTGGCCAGTTACACTGATACCTTATTTGCTAGATCTCACCTATTAGTGTCTTAGCCAACTGCTTACCATGTCAGTATTTACATGCTAACATTTGCGTCACAGTCATACGTATATCTTTCAGTTGGATGATCATGTATGATGTGGATGCTTGTCAAATGTTCAGACATCCTCCTGGTCATGTCAGTGTCTAACTCAGTTTACAATCATTGTCAGAGCCAAGCTTAGTGACTGTGCAGAGCTATAATACGTAGCATACAAGTTAGCCCACCAATGTCATACAAATCACTGAGCATATATACTACTTCACAGGTGATGATAGCATGGCTTAGTTTACCAGCCAAAGTCATATTACCAAGATAACTTAAATTAAAAATATACTCGTTATATTACAAACAAATGTGTCATGAGTCATTGTTATAATTTGATTTGTGAACTTATTTTGTCAGAGACTGACAACAGGGTCACTTTCACAGATGGGCAGTCTTGAGCAGGTGGGGTAAAACCAAAGCTTGAAATTGATGCTTCCAAAATAATCGTGACTAATCGACTAGTTGAAAAAAAAATCGATAGATTAGTCAACAACACAAAATAATCGTTTGTTACAGCCCTAATCAGCATTACATAGCGAAGATTAGAGTTGAACAGAAGAGCTTCCTTCCTTTTGACCACCTCCATGCACATGCATCTTTCCCTCTCTCTTTCATATTCTTTATAAAATAAATTGTCGTCTTGTCCATTTGACCATTCTTTCCTACTCACTTGATTCTGCTTTTGGCTAACTTATCCACTGAGTCATCAGAAGTAGGGGTAAAATGGAGATTGATTTTCAATTACAACTATTTAAAAATCTGTGCACACACTGTGAAATCACTTACTGAGCTCTAGACAAATTGAGTTTTAGACAAATTGCTGTCATCTCTTACCTTTAAGGTGTCTTCAGGCAGTACTGGCGGAGCAGGGTGCTCTACCCAGTTAATGCCAACCAGGAAGGCATGGTAGTCAACCTCATCCCCATCTGTAAATCTATAGCAGACATGCATCCAGATTAGAAACAGGTTAACAGATACTATTTAGAAACCTCCAAAAACAGAGATAACAGACTAAATTTGGTTTATATGAAGCTATTTTGCTCTTCTCTAATGCGGACCTTTTAAAGGTCTTCAGCCAAATGCTGGTTCAGAGATTTTTCAACCACTGCAAGAAACATCTTTGGGTAAAGAACTGGGTTGTACTTTACTATGAATAAAATGAATCATCCAAAACCACTCTGAAAATACCGTGGAACCTTGGAACTGTTCTAATCTGAATTACACAGTGGTTAATGAATCTTACTTTGTCAGTAGACTTGCCAGCAGGTTCTCAGGCAGAGGAAGTTGGAAAGCCTTGCAGATGGTTCTTGTCTCTTTGGGGGAGAGATGGTCAGTTCTGGGGACACAAATAAAACCAGAAACACAGGTATCCAATGTAAGAAAAACCCATGATGCTCCTTAGATATTAGTATTTAGTCTAACCTCTCTATCTAAAAACTCAAAACAATCCATACTTAGGATATTTTTATGTTTTCATAAGAACCACTGAGCCAGATCTAATCATTAGTAATTGCCACTTGAACACATATGATTAGAGCAGCCTTTTCAATCAGCAGCACATTTACTTATATTTTTAAAAACTCGTTTATAATCATATTGTTGACAGAAAAATGTCTTAAACTGTATGTTTGTGAAGGCGAGTGTGTGTGTGTGTGTGTGCGTGCGTGCGTGCATGCATGCATGTTTGTGTATGTTAAACAGATGATGCTTGTCCTGTAAGACCACAGTTGTTTTCCACAGTGATGCCATTCAGTCCAAAGTCCCATTCTTGTCATGCCATCATCATTACAAGGATGTTGATGAGCAGTCTGACACTAACTGAGAGTGTCAACACAGCCACACAAACTGAAGTCAGCTTAACTTTTTGGCCATCTGTTGACCATCCGTTTCAGCTAATCATCAGTGTACGTGCATTAAACTTTTTATACACAAAAAAGATGGAAGGTGACAAGCAGAGAGAAAGACATAGAAACAGATGAACTATGTGCATGTCCTCTAGCCTGCACAACTACATGCCATACAGGTCTTTAGAGTCCATCTGGTTCTAATGCTCCACTCTGACACTGCTGGAACTAATTGCTGCTCTGAGATATGGGGCCACTGGCTGCACGATTGATGTCTTGTTGTGACACTATTCTGCCTGTGTGTGTTTCTGTTGCAACAGTGTTTTGTCTTAAGCAAAACATCTGTGTGTGTGTGTGTGTGTGTGTGCGCACATGTGAGCACCCGCCTACTTGTGTCTGTCTTGGTGTGTAAAGGCTCTGGCCATGTCAGGGAACTCTTCAAATTGCTTCTTCTTGAGAAAATCCTGGGCCACAGCCAGCATCAGTCCCATGTCCACCTCAGGCTGCTTGTGCTCCGAGAAACATCGGCCCAGCACCAGCACCTCATGCTCTGACAGACCACAATCCAGGCCCATCAGCAGGCCTCTGTGGTGCACGCATGCACAGACATACATAAATGCACATACACAAACACACACACACACACACACAGGCATACAAAGGTAAAGATTTCTCTTTTCTTCTCTTTATCTCTTCCTCTCATAATAATCAGACCAGGTATCATTTGTATCTCTATCTTCTTCCTGGCTGTACAAATGTATGATTAATAATTATCATTTTAATGCATTTTAATGCATTTAATATATTTTAGTTTTCTGCTTCAAGGGAGTAGACTCTGATAATCCACTTCAATACAAATTAATGAAAAGAGGGACAGAGATTGAACTATACTTATTATTACAGTAATACTGTACCTGAATGACTCATAGGTGATAAAACCAGTGTTGCCAGGGTCACTGAGTGCCAGAAGCTTCCAGATCTCACTTTGTTTCTCCGCCGAAACAGAATGTAGTTTACTGAGGATGTTGCCCACGTTGGCTTTAGGGAACTAGGGGACAATTACAGACAAACAAGCTATCTTTAATCACAAACGGAATCAAGTTGAGCCTCACTGATTTATTGGTTGGCTGATATTCACCTATTGTCGACATATCTGTATCAAATGGGTATACGTTCCTCATATAAGCCAATTATATAAATAACAGATTGTTTTTGGTATATAATGCAGAAAAAAATAATATATTTGGTCAAGTTATATAAGAAATATTTGAGTGCAATATATATTCCTTAATAAAGTTCTTTATTATCCAGTGCCTTAGCATAGTATCAGAGATCAGATTTACAGAGAAAATCTTTTTTTATTCCAGCTAAAAAAATCCCATATAGGTAAGACCAAAGAAAAAAACAGCTGCTCCATAGTAATACACAGCTAATAGAAGATGATTTGAGGTAACTGGCCCCTGTATCAGGTTGGGTAACCATGTTAGCCTCACCTGTTTCATAAACCATCACTGAAAACATCATCGATACAACACCCCACCTAGACCTTAGAAAACTTAGATTCCTCTGTACCTCTTCAGCATGTTGCTCCATGTAGTTCAAGGTGTATTCATCAGCAGTCAGAAGTTGGAACTGAATATTGTTGAGGCAGAGAGTAGCTCCAATGTACAGATCCTGAGCTGTGAAGTACTCAGATAGCTCACTCTTAAACAACTCCTGACCTGGCTTCTTCACACGACCACGTTCCATAAACTTCCCGCCAAGCACACCTAGTGCACGGAGTGTGAGAGAGGGAAGAATATTCTGTAGAAAGCTTACTTGGTGCATTTTTCTTAACGTTTTAATTTTAGAATTAAAACCAACATTACTCATAATAAATTAAATTACTCAGATTGCTCTGTTACACCATATGATTTTTTTGTAAAATACCTATCTATCCTAAAAAATGTCAAATATTGACTTACACTGACAGGAATGTCTGTACAGCAAACATTATCTGTCTTTAAGAGATTCTGGAAACATAAATAGATCTGACAAACTTGTTGTTTACCACGAGAGTCATTGATTCTTATCTCAAAAGCAGTTCCTATCCAGCTTTTACCTGAGTTCCTCTGTGGGCGTTCATACACACTGATGGAGTCATCGCAGAGATAGAAGGAGATGATGAACATCCTATCTCTGACCACTGAATCAGTGGTCACCATCCTGGCACGGAAGTTCAGCACATTACTGTCTAGGCCGCATCTATGGAGATATATACAGAGTTGGCTGCTTTCACAAACACAAAAACATTTTAGCATACTTTTATTGTCACTGCGACTATAACTCATCCAACCTGTCTTTCTCCATAAATTTCTGAAAGTCTTTCTGCGGGGGCTTGAGCAGGAGGCCCTGGCAGGAGCTTAGTGAGTCCTCTTCTGAACCAAAACCGTTGTAGGGGGGCACTGGCCTGGGGGGTTTAGGCGCAGTGGGAGCTTTGTACTGCACTGGGGAGAAGTCCTCTGAAAGAAAGCAAAAGAAAGAAAAGACAAAACACCTGAAAGAAGAAAGAAACTGAAACTGGGGAGAGTGGGGAGAGCTGAAATGATCAGAGGGCAGCAAGTAATCCATCCATGCAGGAGCACTACAGCTTGGGTCTGACCTCTAGCTGTTCAGAGTCAGACAGGACTTTCCATCACAGTGGCCTGTCACTAGGGGCTCCATCTGGTCTACTACTGTGACTAATGCAGCGAGCCCCAAAACCTGCCCAAGGTGGCACACACATTCAGGACGAGCTTGGGTTTCTCCTGCTTAGGAGGTATATGCCTTTTGCGACCAGGACCTTTAACTGTGGAGGCATGGCGACGAGCTGTTCTGCAGAGCCAAAGTAGATTATATCAGGTGAACAGTGGTGCCAATCCCTGCAATTGGTTCTTAAATCCAATGACCAAGAAGTGGAACCAGAAAGATCCTGTCTTACGTTATGATAGAAAGAATCTGAAATAAGACTTTTCACAGTCAGTATTATAAAATCTTAACTAATGTCAACAGTCCCCATCTTAATTCATCCTATCTTATCTCAGTTAAGGAAATTGGAAATTACCCAATGTTGCTTATAAACGTTTGTCTTTTCTTATCTCACTCACTTTGCAACTGATTTTGTCATTGACATACAAAAAAGAGAGAAAATGAGAGAAAACAAAAGGCACTTCAAGGTTGAACCTGGATGAGCAACTGCAAGACTGATGAGTTAGTGGTCGTGGTAACATTTGTAAAGAAATCCAAACATGGTCTATTTGGTCAATTTAAAACAACACTAACACAGAAGACAAAAGAAAGAGAGTGGGCTAAAATAGCAAACGCAGTGCTAAAGTTTCATGTGTCAATGTTTTGTTTGTGATTTGTATGACTGCAGTTAAAGAGCAGTCATACAATTAAACAAGTTTGCTGACACTACCTGACTGAAAAGTGAAAGTTAAGTGTAACAGTTGTCACACATAACAACAGACTTTTCCTATCAAAAGTTGTAACATTGACTTCATAACTGTTTATCTGTAATGGCTTTTTTTCTAATTCAAGACCTAACCCCTTGGTTACGAAACAGTATACCACCAGTAGGCCCCTGAACATTATATAAGCTACCATGAACCCTCAGTTCAGCTTAAAAATATCATACATTAATCAGAACATTTCAGTTGCACTAACTTTGCTTCTATGCTCAGGGATCTGTTCTGTACAAAAGCAGTCAGATCAATTGCTTGCTGTTACTGCCACTAAGTGTTCAGACAAATGCACTGCAGGGCAGGCATGAGCAAACACAATCTGAAGATTAAAACTGTTCAAATGTGAACCTGAAGGGGAACTAAAATGTCACACTGTCACTGGAAATGGAAAAGCTGGGGTGAATGTGTATATTATTCAATCCATCTTATTACATTGTAGTGATTATAGACGTAACAACATTAATAACCCAAAAGCATTGGTTACCTATGCCATATTTGGAGCGGTAGTAGTCTTTGGTGAAGTCATCGCAGTCACTGATGATAACTTTCCTGCCCCACACATTCACCTCCCCACCCACAACCAGATCACTGTCCTTATAGAAGTCCTCGTGGACAGCTCCTGTCTGTAGATCAGAAAGAGAAGAAGACAAAACTGTATTTAAGTAGGAGCTTCCTGTATGAGTAAGACTATTAAGTACATTAAGAATTCCTTTAATTGCCCCATAAGGGGAAACTGCAAATTTCATGGGCACCCACACATATACATATGTGAGTACTAAACATCTTATTCCAAAGTTATGGGCATCAGTAAGTTACTATATCAAGTGCAACTATTCTGTGAGAGGATCCCGTGCTATCAGTACTGCTTCCTCTGTGATCCCCTAAATTAGTATTTTATTTTTTTAATTTCCATTTTTTATTGTCATGTTCAGCATGTTTGCAGTGTTATCATATCATTAGCAAAAGACAGGACATACTTTGAGACTGTCCAGTATGTAATATTTTCCCTGACTCGTGGAGGCAAACACATTGAGCACTGTGCGGTCCGTGATCTCTCCAGGCTGCTTCATTTGAACTGGACCACACTATGGAGAAATCACAAACAACTGTGGGCAGGAAAAAGCTAAAACTGTCACACAAAACATGATATACAAGATCTTTACAGAACTGCATGCAGTCCCAGATGCACGCACCTGGAGAGAGAGACCAGAAATAAACCCACAGACGATGTCAACAGGGCTGACATTTAATAAAAGGCATCAGAGAAAACAAAATTACCCAACTGACAAAACACACATGATTGAGGTCTGGATGCCTTTCAAGATGAATTAGGTTTCAGTCAGTAACTGGAGGAGAAAGCCAAAATGCTTGAGGGAGACAGGATGCTACAGCACTCCTGTCAAACTGAATGAGGTCTTAGTGAGGGTAGGGGAATCATGGTGGGTGAGATGAGCCTTTCTCTTCAACCAGCTGAACAGACAGGCACTACAAGCCTTTCAGTTTAGAATTACTATCTATAAAAGTAAATGTCCCAATGAACAAGTAAAGTGAACACACTAAATGCCTGAGACAAACTATGAAATACATCCTGCGAGAGCCTTGAAAAGAAAATTCAATAACCAGCAGAATCAGTGTTTTTTCTTTGTTCTCCTTGGTAACAAAAACAGAGAGACTGTACCACACTTACATATGCTATCATGAGGCCTCACCTTGGGTAGTTTGCTGCGGCGTAGGAATTTAGGCATGGCATCTCTCCCAGAGTTTGGACAGATAACTTCTCTGATCTCTATGGTATCATCAGCCAGGAAGTAGTGCAATACGAGCTCCCGGAGATCCCCGAACACATTCTCTGTGTCATCCCAGAAGCAGTAGAAGCGTAGAACTTTGCGGTCATGGTCAAGGAACTGTTTGAGTGTGTCACGCCTCTCATACGGCCGAAGGGGCTTCATACTTTTCTCAATCTGGACGAGGAACCATGTTGATTTAGAAGAATCAATAAATACAATCATACATGCATAAGAGACTTAAAATGTTTGCTTAGACAATTATTTTCTCTTTATGGTTATTAGATGGTTATTAATTAGGCATCAGTACCATTAGCTGGATTGATAAATTGATTAAAAGATCACTTCATGCAAAAAATACAAAACAACAACACAACTTTAAAACATCGGGTTGGAGGGTTTAAGTTATTATTAAACAAGATATTTATTCAAAGTGAAGGAAACTTATTATTGGTATTTGGTAGATTAAATTATTAGTAGGTAAATTTAAAAGAAAATAGGTAGATTTTAATTGAAGTATAGTTGTAATTAGAAAAGTTGAAACTTCTCATTCTGTATGTGTTCTTGTTTTGGTCCTTTCTTTTTGATTTGGAATTGTGTTACAGGCAATACTCTCCCTGTTATTATTATTTTATGACAATGCCCAAAGAAAAACAAAAATCTGAATTACAAAAAACAAAATCAATTTAAAAACTCTTACCTGTTCCCGAAGGTTGCTGTAGGGGTCAACAGGTACAGTGGCAGGGTCATTTAGGTGCACCCCTAGTTTTGTGAGAAAGTTTCTCGTGAAAGAGTCACAGTCGGTCACAGTGAACGTGCGTGAGTGCAGCACCATCTGTTGGTTAAGGTTGAAATGGAAAATGTTGTAGAACTGGTCGTCATTTGGAGCAGGCAGTGGGATACGCTGGCGACGAATAAGTTCTCCTGCCACAAAGAACAACACAGCAATGGCAAGTGACACGTATGAAATTGCTCATTGTATTTCAGTGAAGCGTAACACCTGGTAACTTTGGGTAATGGGTCATCAGAAATAAAACAAGACATTTCCTGCAATTTCACAGACCTTGAGGGATGCCACTGTTCTTGTACTCTGGCTCTACCACCTGTATGGTATCATCTTCCAGGTAGAAGTAGATCTTACACTTTCTGATTCTGTATGTCTCATTTTGTGCCTCGGCCACAGTTTCCTTAAAGTATGCTTCAAAACACAGAGCCTGGAGGGAAAATGGGATTTTTAGTCAAATTATGAATGGATCAATAATAAAATCCATTGGAAGGGTTGTGACATAGTCACTGAGTGAAATAATAAACAAAATACACAGTTTTAAAACCACTGACAATTATTATTTGGGATTTGTTATTATGAAACATGATATCAATCCATTTCATAACAATACTCCTACAACTGTTATAGGACAAAATGGTATAACGAGAGGTAAACTGATCAATCTATAAACAGTTCACCTGTTTGTTAAAGGCGATCCATGGTGGTAAATCACTGCCTTGTCCTTTTGGATAGATAGAATATTTTGTTTTAATTTCCTGGCCACTTAAGAGCTCTCCTCCAATGCCTGGCTTTGCAGATCCCACCAACATGGGGACTCCGTTAGAATAGTCAAAGTGTTGGGATTTGTGAAATCTCTCCTTCCCCAGCTGTAGTGAGAGAGAAAGCATTTTAAATTTCTCAAATATCAGCCTTAATAGAATTGTCACTGTCTATCAAAATTAGAAGCTGACGTCCGTAAAAATCGTTTATTTATAATCATGCCAGCCAAGCAGTCATGTGACAATGTGACAAGAAAGTGACAATTTAACAATGATTCACTGCCTTGATTCATCAGAAACAACCAACAATAAAACGTAGAGGCATAATTCCTGCCTAGAAAGATATTTATTTACTGGAGCAGTGATTACACATTCAGTTTAATTACGCGAAGAAATGTTTTAAACGGCCCCGGCCTTATCTCCACTGCAGGCAACCCCGTGATTCAACTTTATGGTTAAACTAACGTTGACGTCATCTTAATTTGAATAAAACACCGGTCATCATTCAGTGTGTATGTTAGCCATATCAGTTTCTAGCGAAAATGATTATGTTGTAACTTTATCTGTCGCCTACTCACGTAAACAAAGGCACGTTCTTATATTACTGTACACAAATACATTTAGATTAGGAGCTAGTCTGCTAATGCTGGCCAATTTACCAGTCTGGCATTAGGTCCGGCGAACTATTTGTCTAGTTATGCAGCGTTAAACCTGACCCAAACTTAGTACACCAATAGCAGTAATCTTACTTGTTTACTGGGAGAGTTTCCAGGTAGAAACGGTAACGCCATGGCTGTAATACTTAGTTTGATTCGTTTCCTGATACAACTCAGCTGCAGTAAATTTTCAACGGTCTGTTGTCGGTTACCATAGAAGCGGTTTGCGTGGTGACGTCACTTGGCAACTATCTTGACAAAAAGAATAGTAAATTATGGGGTGCTAAAAATTAGAATCGTTTCAAAAACGAGAAAATGTGAAAAAGACACTACAAAATATAGAAACTTCATATCTGTCATACATATGCCATGTGTCCAGAGTAAACTTTCATTTTCTCTTTAATTAAGGCACAGAGATTGATGGTAAACTTCGAGTGAAAAGCAAATCCAAGTGCATATTATTGAACATATAACGTGCAATGAAGTCATCCATGGAAACCACGGTCCAGTAAGTGACAAAAGTCAAATAATGTTGTAATTTTTATTTGCCCATCATACTTACATGGTAGACAAAAAACAACTTGCTCAAGCATCAATTTCCTGCTAAACAAAATACATAAAAAAGAGAAGCAGGGAAGGCTGAGATAAGCCATCACACACGAAGCACCTCTACAAACATTTTAACAATACCATGTCTGTCAGCACTCAAACCCTGCATATAACCAATGACAATGTAAAAATGGATGAAAGACAACACAAGCAATGATGGAGTCCTGTGAACATCATCAGCCCTGTAAAGTTGAATTTAAATCTACTTTTAGTTAAATTGGTTCAATTGTGCGCAACAAGGCAGCAACAAGCAGTGCATAATCTTCATTGTGGTACAATATCAGTTTGGTAAAAATAAATAAAAAAAATTGCAACATTCGAATGGCCTTTACATTTTTTTCAAATAATCTTGCATGATATGTATCATTATTTGGCCTGGAAGTGGAGTATTTTATGGGTGAGTGTCATAAGCAAGAAGTCCCACATTTCAGTGCTTTTCCCATGGAGGTACAGTATTTAAATAGGCATAAGAATGTCCAGCTTATGTAGAAAGACGACACTAATAACTAATCTGAAATTGGTTACTTGCTGTCATTTAACACTTAAAACCCATCCAGCAATTATTTATAACTTTTTTCCTAAAGTTTTTCATGACATTGAAGACACACAGACTCTTCTCATTTGGCAGACCCTAAGATGCCAGGCCAAGCAGGAATCCTCCGATGAATCCACTTGTGACAACAATGTTTTTCTTCACAAACTCTGTGGACTGACAAAGACAGAAAATGTTGCAGCAAATAAATTAGCTACATTTCTTACTGGACGGACATTTTTCATTGACATGTATACAGCTGAATTAACCTTTAATGTTTAGCATTTTTGTCTCAAGAGACAAAGCCTCAATCGCACTAAGGAAAGAATGTGATAGTTCCAATATATAAAGCAAATATGCCTTTACGGTGACTGCATTTAGCTACATGCTGGTGTTTGTAGCCTCAACATACAAACATCAAGCTGAACCTTTGGTAAATATGGAATGTCATGAATGAAAAACCAGCATGTCTAACTAGCTGAAGGTGAGTACACACATTTTACTGCCTATTGGCCACACAGGTTTTAAGTTGGGGTTAAGAATCATTCATGATGACAGTGTGGAAACTGACAGAAAGATGGATGTGATATGCATTTATCTAAAAATCAAACCAGCGTACCTTCTCAACAAATGTGTTTAGTTCTGGGCCTGCTTGATTTGTGCCCTTCTTTAATTGCTTCTTGGCTTTGTTGACATCTTTCTCCAC
>WARS01000036.1:480000-656591 GCA_008933995.1 Datnioides undecimradiatus | reverse complement strand
ATTATTATTATTATTATTATTATTATTATTATTATTATTATTATTATTATTATTATTATTATTATTATTATTATTATTATTATTATGTGGCATATTTATCCAATTATAATATCTAATATCCAGCCATTTTAATAACAAAACAGTAACAGTTATTCTTTTAAAATTACCCAGAAGTCATTGTTGTACAGTAATGGCCTGCATTAATTCTGTCTAAATGTCCTGCAGACTGAGGCATATTTATCTAATGAATTTGCCCACGAATATTACTTTACATATTACTGCTTGGCCCTGTTTTAAAGTGAAACGGATTTAATTTTACTATCAGTAAATTAATAACTAGAGTATCAGTAACTGAAGTAGTTATTTTAAATTCGCAACCACGCGCAGATACGGCAGTCCAGCCACATATTATTTAAGAACTCAGGCAGTTTATGGATATTGTGAGTTTAATATTTCAGGTTATGGTTTTGTCTTTGTTCCAGCTATTTTGTTCCCACTGGCACATTTAGAAGAATTCACATCAAAACGTTATCGCTCAGAGTCAGCCTGTATATGAGAGTTTGAGTGTTGCGCTGGTCGTGTGTCTGTGTGTGAGAGAGAGTGTGTGCCTGTGTGTTTTCAGATTCAAACACGGATAGGATCAAAGTAAATCTGAGTGGGGAAACAATCAAATGTGTGACAGCATCAGTTCGGCGCTTTGGGACTTTTGAACTTTTTTAAAAATAATGAATGAGACGCTGCTGCTACAGCGGGGCCTCGTCAGCCCTGCGCCGCCTCAGACTGCACATTCACCAGTAAACAGGACCAGCGATGAATTAAACATGCCGAGGGGACAGAGAGGTGTAGAACACACACACAGTGTTTGCGGCAGCTACAAGGGCCCTTTAACCTCTGCAGCACACGGGACAGCACCACACTCCGGGAAGGCTGCAGCTGCCACAGCGCGAAGACACCTTCACTGTAGGTGAACTGTTCCCAAAACGCTCAGAAGTTTGATCCCAAAGCTCGGGTCTGTGCGGAGGCTTGGGGCTGAGAGGCCTCCGGTCTGCTGCGTGGACGCAGATGAAACTGAAGTCAAATGCGTTTGGCTGCAAATGAGAAACAGCCCCTGTGCAGACCGTCGAGTCAAGAGCAGGAGTTTGTCCTGCACTAAAAACACGAGATCCAACCTCCATCCCCGTGTGTATTTTAGAATAGATCGTGAACTTTGTATAAATGTCTCACACACACGCGTCATGCGAAAGGTTCCACGAACGGAGTGGCAGAAAAGGCACGGCCGTCTTTTTCCACTCGTCATTTTTAAATCCGATTTGTTCAGTTATTGCTTCTCTCAACGCGAAAGAGTCGCTCCATCGACAGCAGCTACTTTCAGCCCCACGCTGGAGCCGCTCGTCCTCCCTGACCTTTAAAAAACAGCAGGCTGACTCAGTTCGCTCCTCTTTTCCAAACCACCAGGAATCCAACCCATTTCTTTTTACAGCCCCTTTCCTCGGGGAATGAAACACGTGTGAAATGCCAGCTCCTGTCCACAGAAACGTCCCTTTTATACGGGACTTCTCACCTGAGCAGGTAAAGCGTGGATGGAGAATTCGGATCAGCCGGGCTTCAGATTAATATTCAGAGCAGACAAAGCAACGTTTTCAGACACGCCAGTAATTGTAATAGCACGAATATAATTATAATAGGCCGAATAATTCATTCAAAAATAATAGCACCACCGTGACGCAGCGTCAGACAACACGGTGACCAGTTTCTGTCGTATGAGACGTTCATCAGCCCGACATTAGGTAAATAAATAATTTTAAAAAAGAAAGAAAACACGGGATATTTTGAGTCAACCGCGAGGAAAAACCAATTCGTTTCAGTTGATGTGATGGGAGACTTTGTGCAGCCGCTCCAGGTTCCTGGCCTGCCTGTCTGCTTAAAGTTACTTTCAGATCCTAAAAAAAGCTGACGGGCCGCGCAGGCTCTTTCGGGGCGCGAAACGAGGGCTAATGCGCAAAGAGTGCCCGTGTCAGGAAGAGCGGGGAAATTCCTGTTTTCTTTGGCTTTCACCGAGCTGGAGGCTAAAGACGAGCGCAGGTCTTTGAGGCTTTTTTTTTTTTTTAATTTTGCCGCAAAGCGTGGTGCGGAGAAAATCAGAAGCGCCGAAGTGATGCGCAAATTTTTTATGGTCTGCAATTTCACGCATGTCAGGAAGTTTTTCAGCTCGACTTTGTAGTTTTTCTCAATAGCTGATAAATCCTTTTATTTCTTTAGTCATTCATTGTTCGTTTATAGTGCGTCTCTTAAAGGGAAAGCCACTTTCAAATTATGTAAAACAGTGTAATTGAGTGGCAGTTAATGTAGAACAGGAATCAAACCGAGCTCACTTTAAATGCAGCATTTCAATATTTCACTAACTCTCCCTGTTCAGCCTTACTGCCTCTGTGTGAACCCAGCTATCTGTTCACACGTAATATGGGTGTGTCCGCGCTATTAAACTGCAGATTAGATAGTGGAGGAGCGCTGTGAGCAGAGAGGAGCTCCACTGATGATGCTGCTCTGTCAGGAGAGGACACCTACAGAACACCACGCTGTCTCTTATTCGGCCCATCGACAGCTCACAGTGACTGTCCATCATCAGTTCGTTTCTTTAAAAAGCCTAACTGAGAAAACTCCTGCATGTGGACCTGAGTCACACACACACACACACAGTTATTTCCCTGTCTGGTGAGGCTGGTGTGAGCTGTGGTGGAGGGTTTGGCAAGCGTACGGCCGTGCGTTGGCTCTGTAAATGTCTGTCTGGCCTGCGTATCTGTGTACATTCATGCCTGTGCAGGGGTGGACACAATAACAGGAACGCCTTGTGATACACACTGCAGTTAGGATTCACACTCACAAGCGTCACACGAGCTGCATCACCCTCAGTGTGTCCACTCCCCTGCACTGCATACATGCACGCGTGTTTGCACCTCATGCTCTTATTTGTCCCTGCTGTGTGTGGCTGTGTTCTGAATCAGTGTGTGGTCCCTGGAAGTGTTAAAGCAGAGAGTCTGTGTAGCATGCTGGCTGTGGTTTGTGTGGCTTAGTGTCTGTCTGTGTGCGACTGTGTGTGTGTGTGTGTGTGAGCACGGATGAGTGTGTTTCAGCATGCGTGTGCATCCTCTAGCTGGAAGGGTGAGGCAATAAATGCTCGCTGTTAACTCTTCATTCCGTATTATCGAATGAGATGTTTACGAGAGAGCCAAGCGTGTTTGCCAGGAGGCCTTCGTCTGGCCCCCTCACCCCGCTCATTTTCCTCTGTGAGTGTGTGTGTTTGTGTGTGTTTGAGCCCGTGGAGCCTCTCCAGTTCTACAAAAAGGAATTGTGTGTGTGTGTGTTTGTCATAAAGGTCTCTCTCCCCCTCACACCAACTCTCCCCACATCACAACACTCTCACAGTAACACATCTGATGGCCATAAACGGCAAATTCCACAATAATGTAACCTTCCCTAACAGCAATCATTTCTCATAAACAGCCACATAAAAAGTTTCATGTTGTTCCCATTTTGTTTTCAGACTTTTAAAAAACAAATTTGGAGAATCATAATTTCTGTGCTTCCTCTCGAATGTTTTTTCTGCCCATTCTGTTGCACATTAATTGTGACGGAAGTGGAACGGGCATTTCAAAAACACCCCAGCGTCGTTATGTCTGTCCCTCCCTGTGCATACACCTATACGTGCATTTACTATGTGCTTAGTTGACAGCAGGACTTTTAATATCATCCCACCCCGCCTCTTGCTGTCTTCTTTTATCTGTGCTGCAGAGCCAAGCATTAACCAATAGCTTGATAACCCTGCTATAAAAGTGGATCTCGAACGGGAAGAACAGCCCTATCTCAGTATTTTCCTATAGGCGACGCCTCTTTCATTCTCCCCAGCTATCAGTGCTAATAATACCCTCATAAGTCACTCTCTCTCCCTGTCTGGTTTGCATGTTAAAGGCACAAACCTTGCAGTGGCAGACACGTATCATAACGGTAAAAGAGATATCGGAGAGGCGGTTAGAGCAGGAGAGGCTCAGAGGCGATGTAGCTTTGGCTTCAGCTCCGCAGTGTTAGAGGTTAGTTGTATTTCTTACTAACACTTTGAGATCCATTGGTTTCATGCATGTAAAGAGTGGACATTTCGTCCTGCTGTTTGGCTGATTGCGTTAACTTTTCACCCTCAATTATCCCTGTCATATCTCGCTCTTCTTTGAAATCTCAGAGGGTAAGTTTTTGAGTGAGTTTCGGAGCTGCAGTGTTTACTGCTCTCTGCTTCCTGTACACTTAGAACTTATCACAATGGGATTGTGGTGGAGGCTTGTGTGTGGGTGTGTGAGGTTTTTGGGGGAGTGGAACTGGAAGGCAGGAGGCAGCATAAAAACAGTTTTTTTCTTCACTGCATCTTAAAAACATACATCAACCCAGGAGTGGGGTTTTTTTTTTCACTTTTCCTGCTCTTACGTCTCATTTTTTTACATTTTGTGCACGTCTCGCTTCATCAGAGGCCCAACATTAACACAGCTGGATGTGACTAAAAGCGTTTTTCCAAACCTGATTCAGGTGAGGCACAAATAAAGGCACAGGAGAGAGCGATGAGAATAAAGATAAAGTAAAAAAAAAAAACAGATGGAGTGATAGAAGGATTTAAAAAGTAGAAAGCAGCTGGTGTTGACTGCTCGCTGTTCCTCTGCCTCAGCTCCCACTCCACACTTCCTTACACCCGTCATTATACCATATGTCTTTCAAATGGATGGGACTACCAATCAGTGTTTGTCAGCCGTCTGATTTGTAGAGTTTAGACTGGCTTTGAATTACATGTTAGCCTCTGTTTGTGTGTGTTTACGTCTTTGAGCTGGACATATTGTTTATAGGTGTGTTTGTTGTTGTGTTCTACTCTTCTATTTCTTTGGGTGTGCCTACATTTTTGCTCTGCAATCTTGTCTTTGGCCCTCAGTATGTATTTGTTATGTCTAGAACGTGTAATAATGTGGAATTTGATAGTGGCTTATCATCAAAACATGAGGTTGTCCCAGTATCAAACGGCATGCGGGACAAACAGAGCAGAGTGGGTTTCTCTTCGCAGGTCTGACGCTGCCAAGTAACAAATAGTCCTTCAATAATTAACAGGTTTGAAAAGAAATTTCTTAATAATTAATTGAGCAGTTTCTCTGACAGGTGTGACAGTTGCCCAGACAAGCAATAAATTGGGAAATGTGTCATGACCCCCTCCTTATCAAAAAGACATTACATTTGGTCCCTGTTTCCATAGCAGACATGTAACAGCCCCTCTTATCGCCTCTGTATTAACTGTTTGATAAGGCGTGTGATAGTTAATATCGCACACCTTATCAAACAATGCAATGCAGATGGATTTAGGATATAGATATAACGATCACAGCGTTTGAGGGCTGATATCACCGTTGCTCGATCCATGTGTCAGCGGCCGTCAGAGTCGTGAACGTGTGACGTACTGCACACGGTCATACGGTTCTCAAGCTGTGCCCATTTTGTTTACAGACGGCCTCTAGAACAAAAGGTTATTGCACAACACACCCGTAATAATTGCATAAATAGATTAACATTTATCAGTCTGTGGCTGTGGCTGTGACACGCACCTCCACAGGCGGGTCATTATTTACATGCCTTTCAGCACTGTTTTATGGTTTCAATGAAAACATGAAGGAGAAGGTAGAAGGGACGTAAGACAGCGAGCAAACAGTTTGTCAGTGATTCATCAATTAATTAATGCAGTGATCCAGTGAAATACTGACCTATATTTAATGGCTCTCTCAGCTATTGGACACAGTTGCATACTTGTACTCAATGTAGTATTAATAACTCTGCATTACACAGTGCTTTACGGCTGAAATGAGATGCCAGTTTTTGATGTGAACTCATCATGTGACTGTTTTGCAAAGGAAGACTGAAAAAGTCCAAATTCAGTCCGAGGAAAAGATAACAAACCCTCCCCTGCTGACCCCAAAACAGCTGTAACACTGGAATGTCTGAACATGCTCTATATGAAAACTGCCCTGAGATCACTTCTGTGGTGTTTTGGTGCTTTTATCAATAAGACAATAATAGGCGTAAACTAATATTAGGACATATTTAGTCTTTTAGCAGCGTTCAGTGTTTGTAGATCACATGCTCTCACATGGAGAAATACTTGATATTGTTATAATATGACTGTCAATCATTATCTGCATATTTAGCAGGCCCCACTCTGCTTTAATAGTCAATACATTAATAAACCCATTCATACATCTTATAATGCGCTTCATCTGACTGTACGTGACCTGGTAATCATTGGACCTGGTAATACCTGTTGAGGTGGGACATCTTATCTCTGGGATGGCATCAGGTGAGCGAGGGTGGACAAAAAAAAAAAAAAAAAGCATAGTCCGATAAAATTCTTTATCTCTTGGGTCAAATACCAAATGAAATGTAATTGATGCAGGATGCGCCCGGAGATCAGATGGAGCTGGGAAACTGCTATAGTGTGCGCGTGCATGCGTGTGTGTGCGCGCTCCGGGTTAGATGGTGAGATGTCGGCGCGGGGCCGGGTCTTGATAGGGATCGTCAGCAGTGTGGGAGCTACGGCAGGTCAGGACGTGTCGCTGATAAAGGCAGACTTCACGGAGGGGGGGGGGGGGGTATTTTTTTTAAAGGAGAGGTGAAACATGTGAAAATAAATGATTTCTGCCCGGGCCTCAAAAAACCTCCGGCCCGCTCCTGCCGCAGTCGCACCGTCCCGGGGCAGGTACGGTGACGCTTATCATCGCGGCTGAGGAGCAGCGCCGGCTGTAAATCGCAGCTTGACAGCAGCCAGCGACTTTCTTTCACTGTTCTATTATATTCACTGTTCTTTATTGTAGCTACAACATTGTTAGCGGTTAGATTTATTTGCAAAGCCTCCCTTTTTCTCAGCAAGCCTCACATTGTGAATTATAGCTACCACTCTACTCACAGTTAGAGCCATTGCTTTCCACTCTGTAACTCTTTGAACTTGTTTTCTTTTTTTTAAGCCGCTTTTATTAAACTCTGCCACTTACATTTTTTGGCCTCTTTGTCTCCCACACTTTTTAATCATGCCAAAGCTAATGTTTTTAATTTATTATTCATTTTGAAATTTTGCCCGAGCCTCTTAATACTTTTCAGATTGAGAGGGGGGTTTTATTTTTTTTTCTTTCTTTTTGTGGTGGATGGTGTTTTTCAGCTGTGCTGTTGTGTAAGAGTGAGGCTCGGTGTAGAAGGTAGAGAAGAGGCGAGGGGGAGGGTGGGGTGGGGAGAGGGAGAGACACCACCACACAAAACAGTGTCTTTTGTTCAGAGTTACAACAGCTGGGGCAGTAAAAGCTGCAGAAATATTAAAAAGTGTGTGTGACTGTGTGTGTGAGAGAGTGTGTGTGTGTGAGTGTGTGTGCAGTTTCTAATCAAGCTGTGGAATATGCCACACTCAAACAATAACCATGGATTCTCCCCCATTTGTTCTGCTGAATTGCTGGCCAGTGTCACTCGGTAAAGAGACCCTCTGTGTTTTTCCACTCAGCTCTGGTCACTAACTTGATTTCCATCCTCCAGCATGAAGCCCTCGCTCTCTCCTTCCTCTTTACCATTTTTCCACGGACAGTTTCTAATCTCTTTCTCTTCACTGAGGGTCACACATGCTGGCCGATATTGTCCAGGGGCTCATATGTAAATAAAAGCAGTCCATTTGGCCTGAGCGAGCTGGCTGCTCTTTCAAACACTGGCGCTTGGGTCCTGTCTGGCCTGGCAGCATCTCTAATGCCATTACCCTGTATTAGACGTTTGGCTGACGCTCCCTTATCAGGGGACACTGACCCAGGAGGATCACATTCTCATGAATGTGTGTGTACACGCTGGGGGCTGTGGCCATGCGTGTTATGATGTATATGTACTCATACATATTAAACACAAGTGATCCTACACTGTCACTGCCTAGTTTAGAGTCAGCAAACACTGATAAAGGACGGTCTTCCTCTATCGTCTGTCTGTCAGTTCTTTAATTAAATGAAACACACTTACCATCCTTTACTCTGAGAAGACAATAAGGCTGGTTTCATTCTATGTTGTTCTTATTGTCGACAAATTCCAGGAGTGTTTTACTCCCACTCAGGACTTTCTGACTTCTCCTTCATGTCTGCTGGCAGTCTGAACTGGAGAAATATATGGTTTCATTTGATTTGATTTGTTGTGTTTCAGACGTGTAGGCCACACTGTATTTTAATTATAATTGTGTGACTGTTTTCAGCTGCATGTGAATACATATTTGATGCTCTAGTCAGTCTTTAGGGCATCAGAAGGTGAGACTGAGTCAGACATGAGTGTGAGTGTTCTTAGTGATGGAGGAACACGTCACATGACTCACTGATGTGTTTTTAATGCACACCAAGGTTTTTGTTACCCATGTTAGTTGTAGTTAGATGTTTATTAATTATTAGTTTTGGTCTTTTCATTTCGTCTGTTGACAATAAAAGCTGTGAATAGAACCAGTCTTAATACTAAATCCTAATTATGCCATACATATGAACAATTTCTGCTCCAGATACAAAAAGGCCAAAGTCCTCACACGTAGTGACAACTTGTATTGCTTCATCACTTTATTTCTTCAAACTTTTCAGACTCATTCTCTCTGGCTGGAGCTCCTCTGGGGGTGTGGAGGAGGATGGAGCGAGGAGGGGAGAGCCCCATCACCCAGGACAGCCCGGAGCGGAGGGGAGGCAGCCCGGACCTCAGTGGCCTTCCGCCTCCGGGGAAGAAGAGCCGAGTGGAGCTCAACGGGAGCCCCACTGGGCCGCGTATACGCCACAACGGAGCCCCACCAAGACCCCTAGGAGGTGAGGAAAGCTTTGGTCAGCTATGATAAAAAGACCACGTGTTTGATTTAAAAGTGATCAAATTTAATTTAACCTAAACATTTTATATATAACGCCCACTGAAGAGATGTAAAGCAGAGACCTGTGAGTTAGATCCTTGTGAGGTGATGACACTGTTCCTCCTCCCAATGAAACTCTGTGAGTTTCCTTGATGCACCTTCTTCTTCTGCAATGATTTAATGGCACCTGACTGGATAAGCACCACCAGCAGTGTATGATCAACCAAGTTTTAATATTCATATAACCAATTTTGAATGTTGTCATAATGCAGTGGACAGAAATGCCCATCTCTTTGCCAATTTTCTGTAAATGTGGTGAAAATAGGAACTAAATTTGGATGAAATTAAATTTAAGAAAACTGACACTCGCTCCTAAAATGCGACTGATTGCCTAAAACAATTAAAAGGAAGAACAATTCTTTTCCAAAGCGCACGCCTCACTGGGACCTGGGAATGCTGCGCTTTGCTCAGAGAAAGGTGCATGACAACATGGCAAAACAGCTGCACCAAACCCAAAGACAGCTCCTGGCTCCGCCGTGAGCAGGTCCTGGAGTAGTGCTTGCTGTGTTGTTGTGTGACAGCGCTGCTGGGAGAACCCAAGCTGTTTCTGCACTGTTAATCTATAAGTCTGGGGGGAACTGTATAATACAGGCTTTCCAAATAAAGGAGATTGCTCCATATAAACAAGATTTATACAACTCACTCTGGGTTATCGATCCCTGCACTCATTGTGAAAGTTGCTTCTTGTTTATGTGTGTGTGTTTGCATTTGTGTATGCGCTTATCCCTCTGTCTGGGAGTCTGTGTTGCTATGTTTCCGCAGGTCGACCTCTGGATTTAACCTGACAGTTATTAAACCTGCCTTAATATTGGAAAAAAAGAATAATTTCCCCACCGATAAAATGTTTGTCTCACTGTTCTCGTTACTTCCTCCGGAACATTTGCTTGAAGGATGCCGTGATTTTAAGATTCGCCATTACATCAAACGGAAATATTCTATATATTATTATCTATACCATTTTGTACAAATTTCCCCCGAAGTCCATCCCGAAATATTTCAGGGAAACAGCAGGATCTTTGCTGGAGTAAGAAAAAGCGTAGCAGTGCCTGGCAGCGCGGGATACGTTTGTAAAAACGGACCCGTCTGTGGTTTTGGAAGAGTGAAAGAGTTTAACAAATCAACAAGAAGCTCAGATTTTACCACAGTAAGAAGAGAAGAAGAGGCGATGTGTTAAAGTGAGAGAATGAATGAGCGTTTAAATGTAAAAAAAGGGAGAGGAAGAAGGAGAAGTAAACATTTCTGTGTGAGAAAAGTGACGAGGGATTGAGGGAGGGACACTGAGAGGAAGGAGGAAGGGGTTTCCTGTGCTGAACGGATGGCTGGCCTGTAATAATGACGGGTTGTCTTTGAAGACAGGAAACTCAACGTGTCTCCTCCAAACCACACTGCTGCCATGAGGAGGGGGCCACACACACACGCACATGCACACACACGGCAGCAGAAGCAGCATGCAAACACAGACACACACAGATTTACATGCTCTCACACACCATATGTCCACATTCGCAAACTTCTACGCTGTGACACTCACACCCAAGAAATGCTGCCAAAACACACACCCACTTACACACCACACCACACACACACACACACACACACACACAGAGCACACATATCTTATTTTAATGTCCCCGTTCACTCATCCCCATACATATTAGAGGGATTAGAGGTTTGAGGCAACATCACATCATCCAAACCAGATCATACAGTCAGTGGGCAAATCACAGGACACTGGATATAAGAGAAGACAGACTGAGGTGGAGACAGAGGATAGAGCGCGATAGAGCCAGAGAGAGAGAGAGAGAGAGAGACGGAGGAGAGAGAGAGAAGTGTTGGTCGGAGGGAGCCGCTCTGTGTTGACAGTTATATTTCCCTGTTGGGGGAAATTCACTTACTTGAATTGGCACGGTGCTCCAGTGTGTAATTCACTCCATGAGAGCCCGGAGGACTGGGAGCAGAGTGATTAATGAGGAGGAAATAGAAATATAGGAATTGACTGATTAAAACAACGGGTGGGATGGATCTGGGTGGGTGGAGGAGGGGGGCTAATGCTGCATCCACCTCATGTGTTTGTATGAAGGAGCGCGTGTGTGTGTGTGCGCGGGCGTCCAGGGCAACGAAGGCAAACGTGTGTGCGCGCGTTCGATATTGTGTGGTATCCATGCGGTAAAACACATTGCCATGCAGTGTATTATTAGTGCTGGGACGCTGCCTAATGCTCTCACTCCATCATTTCTTCAGAGAGCTTTAATTAATCGCCAGTTGACAGGTGGCCCAAAACCAAAAGGCTTTTAGGAAAAAGCTGATATTGGAGAGGGAGGATTGATATCAGTGCAGGGAGCCAAAGGGACGTGGAACCCAGGGAGAATGTGTAGATATTGGATACTATGTAACAGGATAATGAAAATACTGGAGAGGAACAAGTGCTTGTCTTGATTTAATATTGAGCTGCCATGTTAATAATGTAAGGATGACGGGTATGCCCATTTATGATTTAATAAGAAATAATGCAAGTCCAGAGTGTAATAAACGAGCTAGAGGTAAAGAAGAGGGGCCTTCCCTGCGTGATTAGCACCTTAGAGGGCATTACAGCGCATGTACTGATCCAAAACAATAGCATAGTAAACATATTAGACTCACCCTAAACTTACATTAATATAACATGGCTACACACTGCAGATGTTTCTGCATTTATGTTTATGTTAACTGCTGTAAATCCAGATTTATACATCCAGCGCCGGCTGCAGTTAATCACGTTGGTGACAATGAGGATTACTTGACCTCGGCTTAAGTTGAGCTAAGCTAAAAAAGTACCTTCGTGGCCATTTTAAACAACATACCCAATCGTATTATGGGTCGAGTCAACAATTTCTACAGTAAAATGCAAATTTTACATTTTTTCATTTGCTTCTATCAGATTCCAGTCATTTCCCCCTGTAAAACAGAATGCTTTGGCAACCTTGAACTAACCAATTATATCAAGACATCCACCCATCAATCAGTTTTTAATGGCATCAAGATTTATTAGATCGCTAGCGACAACGTGATACATCTGCGTGTACATTCCACGGATAGATAATAGCTTGGTGGTGAAACAGGACCACCCCCCCCCCCAAACAAAAAAGGAGGTCAGCTGTCATTTATTCCTCTTTACTGCCACATTATCACGTTTTCCTGACAAGGAACATTTGTGGCCTTCAAACAGTGACTGTTATCCATCAGGAAGGTGGTGTGCAGCAATTGCGTCAGAGCATCCCAAAACCTCATGGGGAGAACAAGAAAGTGTGACTCTCCTCACACACTGTCTCCTACATTCAATTAGAGATCTAATTGCTAAACCTAACGAAAGGTCCTGATGAGAGGACTTGAGTTGTTCTGGTGGGACTGACTATAACCTATTTTTGTCCTTCAGGTTTTAGAGACTAAAGACTATTGAAACTGTCCTGCATGCAAAGTGGCCTGCTGAAAGAGCAGCGATGACTCATGAGCCATACATCCAGAGACGTTCTCTGGATTTACTCGAATTTGTTGCTGTTAATAATTAATATATAGTTCAAAATTGAATCTTCCACATGTGCTGCTGTGAAGTGGTCGAGGGTTTGGCGCTGGCCGCTGTGTGCTGCGTGAGCTCCAGTCTGTTTCATCCAAACTTCTCTGGTTTGGCCTTCACCTGGCCTTAATTTGCATCCCTGAGGAAAAGTCACGGTTTCATGGAAATGTGAAGTTATTTGTTGTCATTAATACATTTGTATTAATCGTTATTAACGCCATTATAAATGGTATTTAACACAACATTTACTTTCAATTACTAACTTTTTTTTTTTTTATCTTTTAATACTCTAATGACACTGGTATTGTTAGTGTAGGTCTTCTGTATATTTGTATAGTCTTTGCATATCATTCTTATGGCTGCCTATCTAATAGGCCGTTAGATTAAATGCCTGAGAACGCCCAGCGGACAGTGCAGCTCTGTTACAGTTGATTTAGGAATGGATACCAGTTGTTATATACCCTTGCATGTTTGCAGCTTATTGAGGATTTCAGGTGTTGCAATATTCAACAGTGTAAAACAAAAGGATGAAGTGATTACAAGCTTGACCCACAATAAATGCAACCCACATGTTTGCTGTCTATGAGGGATAAACTGTGTTGTGATCACAGACAATAAAAGCCAGACATTAAAAGAATCTTCTTGTTGTTTTCTCCTTTTCCTTCCCATCCTCCCCGACAGGTCTGATGATTCCAGTCTTCTGTGTGGTGGAGCAGTCAGATGGAGGGATTCAGACAGACGGATGTGAAGGAAGAGAGGAGCATGCAGAGTTTGTCCTGGTCAGAAAGGATATTCTCTTTTCTCAGCTGGTGGAGACGGCTCTGCTGGCCCTCGGCTACTCGCACAGCTCAGCCGCACAAGCCCACGGTCAGTGAGAGAGACACCGCAAACACAATAACAACAGCTCTGTCATATCTCATCATTCCTCCTGTGATTCCTTCAGTTTCCTAAAGTTTACCAGCATCTATTCTATAAGCGACTGCTAAAACATTCTATCTTTGCACAAAGCACAAAACAAACCTCACCTTAAGGTCTTCACTTTCACTGCATTGTTCAAGTTTTCCACTTTAAGCAGATTGACTTGTGTCTTGCCATACATGGCATTCTTGTTCAGTGTTGGTGGGTGATCTCGCAGAGATGCGATGCAAGAATCAATTGTTTTCTTCCTTATTGTTTTGATCTCTGTAGATGGGATAGGAAGTTAGTCGTTGGCCAGTTTGTCTGACAGGCTTTTGAAGTGTCCACGGTTAGAAACACAGAAATTCTTCAGCAGCGCTGTATAAAGTAGCGTGTTGTTGCGACAACGGCTTGGCTCAGCATCCAAACCTTTCTCATGTTCATAAATCTGTCCCTGCATCTTTAAATGAGTTATTAATAGACGTTTTGGGAAATCGCTTGTGTTTGATGAGAAGGTCACTATAAATATCTTTATTTGTACACCAAATATGAAATTATACACTAGATATGAAACTATATGTGAATGTTAGCTCACTTAGCTTAGCTCAAGGACTGGAAACGGGGTGGAAGCAGCTAGCCTGGCTCTGTCCAAGGACAACAAAATCACATCTTATTCTTAGGATTACCAACACCTGTAAAGGTTCATATTTACATGTAATATCTCGTGTTGTGATATTTGAATGTAAAAATAAGAAGCTGTGGTTTTAGACAAAGTTTTGTGACTGACTGTTTCTCAGCAAGGAGCAGTTGCAAAGCAACCAGGAGAGGCTTCAGGGCGTTCCTGCTCCCTGCTCCTATTAAACACAGATATAACATGTTAATTTGTGAGCTTTACAGCAGCTGGCAGGCACATTGTGTTACATGTACAAGAGTTGGGCTAGCAGTTTCCTTGTCTCCAGTGTTTATGCTAAGCTATGCTAAGCTAGCTGGCTGCTGGCACAGGCTATTCTGCTAACAAGAATGGTAATGATATTCTTATTGAATATCTGCACAAAAGAAGCAGCAATTTTCCCAAAATGTCAAACTTTTCCTATAAATTGCTCTGCATCCTCTTTGTGAAATGTGAATTTTGCATAAACCTGCAGCATGAATGCAGCCTCAGTCCGGCAGGTCTTTTTCCTTACCATGCCAATGGACTTCGCAGCAGTGGATGTGAAGTAGGGGCTGAGCAAAAACCCTGTGACCAGGAGCAAAAACACAATGTTGTAAAGATTACCAACACTTCTAGGCTTGGCAGAGAATACAGAATAACAGTATTCCCCAAAACTTGTTACTATACTATAATTTGAATAGTTAAGTATCTGAGACCAAGCTGTCTCTTTCTGCTTGTGTTTAATCAAAGGTTTAATCAAAGCCATTAATAATAGTCAGGATTTTCCAACCACCAAGTGTCTCTCACTTTGTAAACCATGGTACTACTGACTCAGAATTAAATAGCATGTAGCTTTGGGGTTCAAGAAGAGAATGATCTCCCTCTAATCAGCAGCCTGAGAAGAAAACTGGATGTGCGATTGTCTATACAGAGCAGACGCTGCACTGTCACAGTGGCAATAAGCGCAAGAATGTTTCAAAAACACAACTAAGACACAGACAGAGCCTGTAAAACTCATTAAAGACACAACAAAGAGCTGGACAGGAATGTCTCCACAAGACAAAAATACATTGTGTGTTTGTGTGTGTGTGTGTGTGTGTGTGTGTGTGTGTACAGTATGTGTGAGAATGTTTATGAAGCAGAGGAAAAGAAAAACTCTATAATTTATTGTTGCACACATGGTAGTCATCTGCAACAGGACAGTGTCATTTACTGCTGTCTTTTCTCAAGTATGCAGAAAATTCCATCTGGGGAAGTTGCCTCACATGGATATGAACTGGTAACAACAGAGCGACAGAGAGCAACATGGCTATTGCAATAGACTGAATACAGTGGGAGATCCCCATCTGTTCGGGATCTTGCTCAAGCGTTCGTGTGTGTGTCACCCCAACAGGTCTCGTTTGAATTAAGTTTGCAGGCCCATGTGCATGCAGCCGTGGTTCTAATGTGTGTGTGTGTGTGCGCCTGTTTATGTGTGTGCTCTCACCATCTTGTAACACGTTGGCGCAGGTAATCCCTTTACTACCTCAAGGCCAATAGCGCTTATCAGTCTTTCAGCCCACCTGCAGCAGACCGTGTACTCTCGACCTCCACCTCTCTGTTTTCCCAACTCACATCCAGCAGAGCAGCGTGCCTGCTGAGCAGTGCTCCCATTTCAAACCCTTCATACCATTTAGTCGGTTATGTATTTTAGCTTCAAACAACAGTAAATCAGGATTTCAAATAATTCAAAAAGTTCAGTTCAGTTTCAGAAATAAAACTGACTTCATATTTAATGATCATAAGAATAAGACACAAGAACTCAGTGCATGGCTGAAAATCAGTGTTTTGATCGCTCCTTTGTTTTGAGTTCCCGGTTTGCACCTCTAACCACACCCAACTGTGATGTCACAGTGCACTGAAAGACCCTGCAGGAAGCTTGTACTTCAGGCGAGGTGAAGCTGAGAGGGAGGTCAACAGAAATCAGATCAGTTACTCTGGGAGTTACTCTTCTCATGCTGGAGGTGAAGTAGACACAAATCTATTTGGAAGTACTGTCAGCTAATGCAACGTAGAATCATGAAATGTCACTGTTTTTCAGCACAATTTGCTCTTTATTATATTTTCTATAACCATCCTGCAGCTGGAGAGCATCACCGCAGCAAACCAGGTGTCCAGGGTGTTTGTGTGACCTTTCACCATCACCACCAATTTAATGAAACAGTTAATGAGTTTGTTATTTAAGTGCCACACCATTTAAAACGCTCCACCTTACATGGGAAAAGAATATCATATCATAACAAGGACTAAAGACTGAAGATCAACTGATCAGCTGTCAGTCATAATCTTGCACCGACACAATGGAGTTATTATTTGACTCCCTTTCTGCACCTTGGCTCTGACCGTCTTTGCTTCTTTGGTCAAAGGTTTTCTCTTTCACTTTTCATCATTTCCTGCATTGATCTGTCATCAGGAGAAACCCTGAACACATGCGCTGGGTTTATTGTCCACAAGAGCAGTAGTGTCTTGTTTTGCACTACCTAAAAAACATGTATTAATGAAACCCATCCTGCTATCCAACAGCATAAAGGCCTACACTTAGTCAGAATCTGAAGGTGAATGGGGACATTAAAGCATAATTCCAGTTCCAGTTTATTACCGATGAGTGTCTGCACAGGCATACATACACAGGCTGGGTAACTGATTGTACGCACCGACTATGTGACTGAGACATTGTAATGTCGCAACATCAATAAATTCGGATGGTGCAAGAGACAGAGAGTCAAATAAAAGCCATACCCTCAGGCTCGCTAAATGCATCTTTGACCCTCTGTAGCTGTGCATAGCTCTTCTTTGCAACAGGAGATTATTACTTGTTTTAACCAGAAACAAGGTGGTTTAGAAAATCTGGCTAAACAGTTCGTTCATCAAGATGATTCTCATCTTAACAACCACGTTTGGTTGTTGAAATCACCTGAAAACATATGAAATCATTGAAATTGAGGACCTACTAAAGAAACTAAAGAGCACGTAATAACCACAAAAAGACCACTGAATGACTAGATTACTAAAATAAAGAATATCAAATTCTGAGTATAACCATTCACTAACACATTCCTGTCAGTTGGTCGTGTTGTAGGTCTTTATTTTCCTTTCAGTTGTATGATTCAGAGCTGCAGCTGACAGTCTGTTAATGGGAGTTAGATAAATAAGCAACACACAGTTGCACATTATCTTACGCTGGTGGCATAATACAGTCAGCTAAAGTGTACGTCCAGTGTTTGCTGCAGTTTGCAGATGAATGCCATTAGTAGCACTTTTAGCCTCCCTGTTTTTGCCAAGTATCAGGGGAGGTCTCTTTCTGTCTGTCTCATCAGTGCGTATGGAAAACAGCGAGCCACATTTGTCCCCTGTCCACATCAATGCACTCCCCTCTAAAAGCACCACACCAGGGGCTTCAAAGGCAAGACTGAACGGGACATCGCAACCCAGCACAAACAAAACCCCGAGACTTGACTTGAGCGCTCTACACTTACGAGTGTGTCTGTGCACGAGGCACACACATGCTTGTAAACTCTATTTACCCCGTGCAAGGATGCTCACGCTAAAGCTCGCATACGCTCGGCGCAAGAATACCGTGTAGTCATGCAGTATCACAGACAAAACATACACACACACCCACACACACACACACACACACACACACACACACACACCTCCTCCCAGTTTCTCTCAAATGAATACTTTTTGTTTTTTAAAACAAGCGTTTATGTTAAATGAATAATTTCTGGCTTAAATTATACATTTTTTCCCCTGCGGTCCACGACCAAAATTACACAGAGTCTCAGCTATTTTCTCCCTGTTTGAATTGTGTCCTGCATTCTTGTGTCCCAGCGGTGTATTTAAAGTCCCCGCCGAGGACCACGGCCTTTCTTTAATTAGCTTAGCCCAGTAATTAACTGGGAGATATTGTTTATTTCAATTATAAGGGTCTGAAGGCTTTTATAGAATGGATGGGAGCAGACCTGTACTTTACGGCTTTAGTCAGTGAACAGTTAACAGTGGTCAGTGGGGGAGGGGGGTGAGAGCATTGTTGCAGTGCCACGTCTGACAGGCCACAAAGGGTCACTGCTGCAGCCCGTGTCAGCAGTCTACTGGACATCTGAGCTCAGACCTTTTGTGAACCATAGTCTCCTGAAGGGTGCTATTACACGAAGAGCAGCACTTACGGATGCAGCGCTTACATTTACTCAAGGCATTTATTCATAGTCAACACATCAATAAATCAGCAAATGTCCAGTGTTAAGAACATCTTCTGGGTTTCCTGGCTCTTCGTGCAAACCCAGCCTTTTTCATTGTGGGTCAGCCTATAAAAGATCATTTTCCTACGGGGTCCACTTAACTCTGAAGAACTCAGAAACACAGCCTTCTGTCCGTTAACAACCAGGTTAGCCAGTCACATTTGGAAGAGAGATGAATTCAACATTTCAATCCATCACAGACTAACCTCTTGGTTCAACACTGATCTGCTATACTTGTGATAGTTGTGCGCACAGTTTATGTGTGTAATGAAGGATTGTTGTCGATGTGCTGGGTGTGATCCCCTCTGCTTTCACCTCAGAATAGAGTGGTGTAGATCATCGGCTTGTTGGCATCTGTCTGGTTGTAAGATGCGGGTACAAAGGTGAGGATGAAACAAATGAATTTGCAGTGCCGTGATTCAAATGCTGCCCTTATTTATGGTTTATTACTATACAATAAAACCTCAACAGTGACAGTTAACTGTTAAAAACACTCTTTGCTGCCATTTTTAGGCTGGTGCTGGTCCCTTCACTGAGGGCTCAACCACTCGCACATCATTTCACAGATGAGCATTTCAGAAGCGTTTTAGCAGAGAAGAGTGCTCTCTGAAATGACAACATGACAGTTTTTCATCACGAGGAGTTCCTCAGGGTGCAGTGACGGATGATAGGGGTGAGTCAGGCTTGTGGGGTTTACCTCAGTGTGTGCCAGGGGTGGAACCTGGAACCAGTTTGGAAGAAGCCTGCATGCGTGTGCAGACTGCTGCGACCATTAAGACTTATTCTAGCATGGGACAATGGGATTACTGTGTGTACACGTGTATTTGTGACTCTGTGTATGTGTGTGTGTGTGTGCGCGCAGGCATCCATGCGTGCAGGCCTGTGCGAGTGTTGATGAGAGGAGTCGGAGACATCAGTGTGTGTTTGTGTATGGATTTGCGTTTGTGCGGATGGGCACACTCAGACATGAGCCAAGCCACCAGCCGGCCACATAAAAGCATGTCTCTGGGAGGTGGAATTTTAATGTGGAAATGGGAACAATGATTTCTACTTTTAAATGTGGACAAGAAGCAGAGCCCATTGAACAGCAGACCAAAAATGATGGATCAATTATTAATGCATTTACCATCACACTGTGAGCGTGTGAGTGTGTGTGGGTGGGTGGGTGTGTGCTCGCATGCAAGCTGGTACATGTACATGTCCACTTCTCTGTGTGCTGCCATGTGTCCTCTGTGAGTTTGTGTTTGTCTGCTTATTCACGCGTTTGCTTCCACCCAACTTGGCATTAGGGAAATTGTTACGGCTTATTTTCAGATGTGCGGAGGCTGCACGCTGAAGACAGCCAGGATGAGTTTCTTTGTGTGTGTCTTCATGTCGAAGTGTGGATGAAAGAGATAGAGACAGACGAAATAAGGGAAAAGACAGGAGGATGGGCTCAGTGTTTCCCTCTCTGTCATAAAATGATCCGACTGGTTTATTCCGTCTCTTTAAAAAGCATTTTATTACATGTTCCCTCCAAAAAAAAACTCTTCCACGTGGGAGATTCATGTTGTCGCATGTGAAATATTTCATTAGACTGATGAAACAGAGAGTGATCACTGAGAAATCCACGTGATTTCACACGTATATGTGAAAATAGAATCTTAAATGTGACATTACGTCTTCATCTACAGTCACTTCTTAATATGCGAAATATTTGAAAATGATTGCTTGTGCAATATGAATTTATTTAATGTTTAATCTCTCAAAACCATATTTACATAATGTGAAATCATGCTGAAATAACATGTAAAAAAGGCTCTCTGATCATTTTTATATTTTTCATGTGATTTTGATCCTGTCCTTACGTTAATTTGACATTACACACTGTTTATAGGCTAAAAAATGCATTTTCATATTATTAAAGACACTTTCATGTGGTGCAGATGAACCAAACTTGACCATGACTGTTATAACAGAGTTATCTGGTTGGGTTTGGTTTCTAAAATGTTGTCACGGTGGTCTTAGGATCCTCTGGGGTTCTTCTCTGCCCTCAGGGGTCCAGTCCATTCTGTTCATTGCGGGTTAAATGATGCTCCCCCTGTATGACCAGATAATTAGGAACACAGCTCGGCCTGACTGCAATCAAAGATATAGCTGAGATATAAACACAGTGAAAGAGAACAAAAAGAAGGAATGAAAAGAGAGAGGGAGATCAGAGAGGTCTGGAGAAAAGAGAATTATGGAGAAAGGAGGAAGAAAAGGAGAGAGAAGGATATGGGGGAGGGGAGTCGAGGAACAAGAGGAGAGAACGAGAAGGAGAGAGGGAGCGACTTCTCAGGACCCGTCTGGATCTCATTTAGAGGATAGTAATGCGATTAGCTTTGTTTAGTTTTCACAGCTCCAGCCAGTCCCCATGAAAAACCTCTGAGTGTGTGTGACTGTCTTTTTACATTTGAGTGTGTGAGGGTGTGTGTGAGTGTGTCGCGGTAGATGAACAAGGTGATGGGTGTTTTTGTGTATTATGCCTTGTGCTTGCATGCGCCTTTGGTCCATCTGCTCTTCACAAAGAAATTCATCTCAATTGCTCAAACTAAGAAGAGATACTTACATATCACGCATATGATACATCATATATAACTGATTCATTAACACACACATTTAGACATACACAGCTCTTTGGGGATTTGTGACTTGTGGTGGCTGTTGCCCGGACATAGACCCTAAAATACACAAACTAGGATGATGATCATGATGCTGTGAGCAGTTTTGATTGGAGTGTTGAATTGTGGGAAGGAGCTACGATGATTCAGAGGTGAACGGCCGCATCAAGCTTCCAGTGTTTGCCACCATGTTGAGGGAAACTCCTGAAGACACAACAACGTACTGTGCTGTTGCTGGCTTACTGATAAATCCCAGCTCCATGTTTCTAAAGGTTGAAGGTTGATTTTGATGAAAGAATACAAAGAAATTGAATTTTTGTGGGGTTTTTTAAATATATATTGACATAAATTGTTCAATAGTTGCATAATATGGCGGATGTGATCAGAAATGGTTAAGGCATTTTTAAATAAGCTGGTGGTTTCATGAAAGACGTAACTTAAATGTCAAAACTTATGGTATTCTCTGAACTATTGTTTAAAATAAACTAATACCCCTAGACATGATCTTTAGATATTACTAATCTGCAACAGCAAATACATTCTGGAAGAAATATAGTTTTAAATGAATGTATCAGCAAAGTGTCTCATGTTTATATATAACCTGACAGTTATTTTTAGTTTGTCTCTCACAAACAGTGAATCTGACAGTGTAATATCCGCTGACAGTAACTAAGGTATGATTAACATTTTTAATGGTTATGTTCACACACTCACAGCTGCTGGTTAGTGTTAAGGAAACATCGTGGTCTTTGTTAAAAATTGAAAACGTCGACTTGAAGTATGAGACGTGTTTACTTTGGAAACATTTAACCAAACCCAGGATCTCTTCTGTTGGCTAAACCTATCCACAGGATGTGAGCCCCAGCCTCCAGAGACCCGCGCTCTGTACGCCTACAATACAACTTTGCAGTAAACGCAGCTTCTTTGAGACAGGGTTGAACATTTACTGTACATTGGACGAGTCCAAAAAAAAAAAAGCCCACATTTAGAGAATTTGATGTAGCGCAAGGGTGGTTCATCTGAAACAGTTCATGCCAAAGTAAAGAAGAGTTTAATAGTTTAAAATGTTCATCTCTCCAAATTAGATACATTTGGCACGTCATGCCACCAGGAAAGCTGTGAAACAGGGCTGACAGTAACAGGGCATATTTCATTGCATGTGGAAGAACCCACACAGACCAGAGCGTGCAGATCTGCCTCATCTGCATTATTGTCTGACATGCATAGAGAGGATAAAGGCACCACAGAGCAGAAAACAATAGAATGTGTATTTTTACATTTCTTTCCTCTTTTTGTGTTGTTATGTCACATCTGTGTATTTCTATGATGTTAAAACACTCAATAATAATAATAATAATAATAATAATAACTGTCACGTCTCTGTGCAGGCATCATTAAGGTGGGCAGGTGGAACCCTTTGCCCATCCACTTCCTGACTGACGCCCCAGAGGCTACAGTTGCTGACATGCTGTTGGAGGTCTACCACATGGTCACACTACGCATCCAGCTACAAAGGTCAGACTGAGTTTTAAAGGTGAAACCTCACAAGTCAGCGTTTCCCTGACATGTTTGGATGGAATCATCATCGCATCATTCATTCACAAGGGTTCTCGAGACATTGCCTGTGGTATTTCAGAGTGAGAAAGTGGAAATGTTTACATTGTAAATCATGACGGCTTTCCACTCACCAGTGATCCTCTGCTGAAGATGAAAAACAACATTGGAAAGACTGATGTCCATATTTTATGGACACAATAAGGCTTTTAAACCATACACTGTGTGCGGTTGCACTGACTCAGACACTTGGTCCGCTGGGCTACTGATGTCATTGCAGTTGACAGTGGTTCAAGAATTTACCATATCTATCACATTTGAAAGCAGCAGTATTGAAACACTACAGCTTTGGTTAAACAACCCGGTGGGGATTTATCTATTATCTGTCTCCGTCGGGGAGAGTCTGTGTGCCAGGAACTTCTAGTTCCCTCGAATAAGTGAAGCAGAATCTTGATGGACAGATAAAAACAGATAAACTCCAGATGAGAGGGTTATTATTGTTATTGTCTTGGAACATACCAGCCAGGTTTGTTTACGTGTTTACGTGTGTATCCATGGCGATGGCAGAGCTTTGGCACACGTTGTCCTCAGAGTCAAAGTGATTCATTTGAGGTTAAAATGAAGTAAAAACAGAAAGATTGCAGGAAAATACTCTGGGTCTTTGCAGGAAGTAGTGGTTAGACGGCGAGCTTAATATAGGACGTACGGAGGAGCTAGGGGTTAATTTAGGGCTAGAAGTGTTGTTTAACACTTTGGCGAGTTACATGTGTTCACTTCCTGCAAAGAGTCGGATGAGAACATTGACATCGCTCTCATGTTTGCACTGTAAATATAAAGCTACATCCAGCAGTTAGCTTAGCTTAGCTGCTCCTGTTCTGAAGATCCTAAGACGTCAAGATTGTCGTAACTAAGTCCTGCGCGTGATTTTGGCGTGTTGTAGTTTTTCGAAGCTGGAGGACCTGCCCTGTGAACAGTGGAACCACGCGACTGTCAGGAACGCTCTCAAAGAGCTGCTGAAGGAAATGAACCAAAGCACTCTGGCCAAAGAGTGTCCTCTGTCACAGGTAACACACCTCATGAAACAAATGCTTTTCAGCTCTTTCATAGATGCTCTTTTATGAACTTCCTCAATTGTGTTTACCTCCAAAGCTGCGTGTTCAGTCCTCCACCCCGATCTTATAATGACTAGTGTGTGAGATTATGCGTATGTGTGTGCATACTGTGTTTAAATGGAGCTCCGGTGGGGGTGTTGAGCGTAGCATCAATTGCAAGCGTGTGTGTGTGTGGCTGGAGATTCCCTCTCTGCACTCTACTGGCTCGAGTTTCCATGGGTGGCTTCCAATCATGATTAATGTTTGTCTATTTCTATTGTGTGTGTTTATGTGAGCATGCCATGTGGTTGTTGCGTGAGTGTAAGCATTTCATATTATGTTGGTTATTAATTATCTTTCCCCTCTCCTTCTCTCTCAGAGTATGATTTCCTCCATAGTGAATAGTTCCTACTATGCCAATGTCTCCACTGCCAAATGCCAGGAGTTTGGTCGTTGGTACAAGAAGTATAAGAAAATCAAAGGTGAGCTGCACAGCAGAGAGTAGTTCATCTTCCTTGAACGATTAGTTGAGCAGGACATTTTTAAAAATGACTTTGATGGACTTGTCTCTGATATTTGCTTTCTAGAGTTATTAAATAAAACAATCAGAGAAGGGGAAATCCCCTTTTAATTGCACTGCAAACAACTCTATCAGCTGAAGTGATAGTGTTATGCTATCATAGCTACAGAACGTATGCGCTTAACCCTGAGGCTTCGCCATATTCATTATATTTCAATTCAATTTCAATTTAATTTCATTTACATAGCACCAAATCACAACAAGGGTTATCTCAGGGCACTTTACATAGAGAACAGGTCTGCTGTTTAGGTGGGCAGCCGTCTGCTTTGACTGGTTGGTGGGAAAGAGAGTAAGAAACAGTAAGAACAGGATTTGCTAGTGTTTTCTCCTGCCAGCTTCTGATGGCACTGCAGTTGTTGTAGACAGTGAAAACAACATTAGGCATATGAAGAAGGCAGTCATCAGTTGGTTGCTTCACAGCAGCGCACATCCAGCAACGATATCTCTGCAGCAAATTCTCTGCTGGCCACACTCACCACCCTCTCTCTCAATGAATGCACGTAAAGATGACGATTGCATGGCACTACTCTCCCATTCAGAGTCAACAGTCGAGGCTGTGTGTACATGCAGCCCCCCATCTCCCTATATCATAATGTAAACAAAATAATGTAAATACATTTAACAGTGTGTAATGTAATTCATGCACGGCGTGGCTTGATCGCATGATGAATTCATCCAGGGCTGCATTTGTGCTTTCACTGAATGAAACCTGACGCTGAACCAGAAATCAAAGCACATCTTGTGGGCGCCTATGGCGGGACGTGCATTAACCCCTTTGCTTCGAGCATAAATCCAACTTCAGACATGTAACATATGATGAAGAGTAGAAATAAGCATGGGCTCATATAAAAGGCTAAGAACCACTGTTGTAGACTTGCAGCTACATGGTTCTATAACTTCATGTCTAATGGCTCTAATGTGTCATCGCATGAAACACGTCAGTCTGTTCTTCTCCTAAGAAGCTGCACTCTGGTCATCACATTAACCACAAAGCCTTAAAGGAAAAAGGGATATGGGAAGGGAAAGAAAGAGAGCTCCTTACCTGGCAGGAGGGCCTACACACACAGAGCTCTCTGCGCTCTGATTTACACTACTACACATGTCAGTCATAACTAAAACTCTTGGACCATTCCTAGAGACCCGTCAGTCTCAGCTCATGGTCACTCCATCAGCAGAGTGAGTCTACCCAGTTTTCTTGGCTCTCTCTTAGTTTCCTTAGCACTTCATAGACTTTTCATTCAAGTTAGCTTGTTGAGCCTCAAAGTTCACTGTGTTTATTATGTGGACCGTGAGTTGTTGTCAGCTTGGTTACAAGGTCAGCACCTTCTTTTGACGTCATTTCTACATTTGTTTTGTTGAGCAGTAGACTACCTGGAGAAGATGTGGTCTGGACGAGATGCTACTGACATCAAAAGTAAGGGATCTTCTTTATCTTTCTGCTTATGTAAATGTAAAGGTCACAGTGACCACAATGACTGTTCTTTCTCCTCTTTAGTTGAGAGAGACAACATGGCAGACTTCTGTGTGCTGGGCCAGAGACCTCCTCCTCACTTGGCTGGCCTGGCCCAACTCAGTCACCTGGGAGCCAGCAGTCCCCTGCTCAAGGCGGGATCCGGGGATCCACAGGTGCCTTCCCAGCCACCGCAGCAGCCTCCTCCGCCCCAACAACAGCCCTCGCCCCATGGCCCTCTCCACCACAGCCCTCCTCTCCGTACCGGCCAGGTGCCTCCTCCACCCCCACCCCCGCCTGGTGCCTTACAGCCCCTGCTGGGGCCAGGTGGGCTGCTCTCCCCACAACTCTCCCCACAGCTGGTACGTCAACAGCTTGCCATGGCCCACCTCATCAACCAGCAACTAGCCGTTAGCCGCCTGCTGGCCCATCAGCACCCCCAGGCCCTCAACCAGCAGTTCCTCAACCACCCGCCCATCCCTCGGGGTTCATCCAAAGCTGGCGACCATGGCGGAAGCAATCCCTCAGCTGCTGAGGTCTCCTCTGAAATCTACCAGCAGGTCAGAGACGAGCTGAAGAGAGCTAGTGTCTCCCAGGCCGTGTTCGCCCGTGTGGCTTTCAACCGCACACAGGTATGAAAACAGGACAGAGTGTGGTCAAGAAGCTTAGGAGACAGTTGGAAAAGAGTGGTGGTAAAATGATCAGGGGAAGGGGAAAAGCAAAGTGATGCGTGAGTGATGGGCGAAGGTAGCTTCAGATGGCATAAATAATAAGTTGAGGATGAAGCTTGAGTCAGACAAGACCAAAATATTGGTCTACAGCTTATTGAACTGCACTGTCTCTATAAAGACTATAAAGATCATAATCCTTGTTCCCCGCAACATATCAGGTGAGAGGAGGTAATTGCAGTAATTGATAGAAATAAATGGAAATTGACGTCACTAAGACGACAGTTTTTCACACAGGGTTTAGCTAATTTCGTGGTCACCCACCTTGTGGTATTTTCAGTGGGATTAATGGAAGCATGGCAGGGTAGCTTGCTGGGTCATTGAGTCTCCTTCCCCGCCCTCGCAGCAGCACAAACACCTGATGCATTCAGGCTGTGCTAACCTGGTTACTGCACGCCCCATTAGATCAATGTAATGGGAGGTAGCTCATAGATCCACTGGTATGGAGACCAGGTGTGTTTTAGTGAGTTTTGCATTTGTGAGTTTCCATCAATAAGCGAATGTATTTGTTGAGCATCCAGCTCAAAAGCTAACACTGCATATCGTTTTTAGTTCATATTAAAAATTAGAATGCACGCTTTTAAAAGAATAAGGTACATATAAATTGATTTTCCTATTAATTTTAAGCAGTGGCTCAACATATCTGAGTAGATTTACTCAAGCACTGTACTGATCATTTATGAGTGTATTAACAGTGATACAAGCCATTTTTATGCAAGCGCATTTTCCTGATTTCACTTACATTAAACTTGTTATGGAGTATCTTCACCTTGGCTTATTAGTACTTTTACCCCAGTCAAGGATCAGAATACTATAATAGGTAAAATAGGTGTATTTGCAGCTGTAATATTAGGAAAGTAATTTTAAAGTCAAATAATCCATTAGAATATTTTTTATTTAACTTAATTTAAAAAATCGTTTGTATCCCCACGTTTCCATGTTAGTTGGTGTATTAGGAATGCAGTTTTCATTTCAGAGACATTGTAAAGCAATAACATATGCTTCTTACAAAGTTCATAGTCTAAACGTGTGTCTTCACCTTTCAGGGCTTGCTGTCAGAGATCCTGCGGAAAGAGGAAGACCCTCGCACAGCCTCGCAGTCTCTGCTGGTGAATCTCAAAGCGATGCAGAACTTCCTCAACCTGCCTGAGAGCGAGAGAGATCGAATCTACCAGGAGGAGAGGGAGCGCACTATGAACCCGTCCGTCGGCCTTCCTGCCTCCAACTCTTCTAACCCCAGTGCTCCACGCCTCTCGCAGGTTAGTGTGCCTTGCAGTCAGTGTTTTTGTTTAAACTTGGCATTAAGCGCTTCCACACAAGGAAAGAGTTGCCTTTATGGGAGCAATAGAAAAATAGAAAACCGTGAGATTCCTGTGATGGCTGCATGTTTAATCATAGTGATGCAGACGTTTGATTATAACATGCCTTGGGTCTTGTGTGTGTGTGCATAGAAAGTGTGGGAGAGGAGTTTGGATGACCAGATAACCCCTGATACCTGGGCCTCCATCTGGAAGAACAAGACAAAGATCTCCAACTCGGTGAGTTATCAACAATCTTTAACTTGCCCTCACAAACTAGACTGCAGCACATTTGTATTGTGCCTTAAACTCTATTCTTGGATTATTCTTGGTTTTTTATCATAAACAAATTCCATTTATAATGGAGAACCAGCTTCAAAGCTATCATAGGAGCATATTGTAAACACGAAGGACAGTACATAGTATTTAGACATTTCTTTCCATTTGCACATTACAAGTTAGCAAAATCAGTGATAAGACGTTCTCTCTGATGTCAGGCTAAAGGGCCATTCATGGCTCTGGGTGAATTTGTGCGCTATTCTTATTATGTCTATGTAAAATTATCTCAGCATCGTTTACACTGAGGGAATGTAAGCTAGCTGGTCTGTACATGTCTTGTGGATGACTTCAAACACTGTGTATACAAGCTTTCTGAGAGCCAATACATGTTCATTCAAACAGAAACAACAAAGAAAGACAAAAGAGGAGGACTTAATGACTTTGATCTGTAAACAAAATTCATGTGGAGACGTGCGCTGCAGATGTGCAGCTGATGCTCATACGCAGAACACTGTATGTCTGTTTTCTGAGTAACTTGACCTGATCATCAGCTGATAACCTTTCCTCATATGTATACACAAGATTCTGAGGATAAATCCAGAACATTTAGAGTGTATAGGAGCCCTTTAGTATGGCAGCAGAATACTGAAGTAATATAAGGTTTGCCTTTATGATATCATCTTTCTTTCAAATTTATCTGATAGTTTCTCTCCATAAGACATTAATGTTCAAAGGGACTTTCGTTTGCGCTAACTGTATATTACATCATGTGTTGGTCCCCTCTCTCCCAGCCAAAGCCGTCTGGCCCAGCCCCTGACCTCCCACTGAAGCTGGAGTCGCTGGTTAACATTACATCGGGCATCTATGACGAAATCCAGCAGGAGATGAAGCGAGCTAAGGTGTCCCAAGCGCTGTTCGCGAAGGTGGCCGCCAACAAGAGCCAGGTGAGGGAATCAACAAAAAGCCAAACCTGTCGTCTGAGCGTCCCTGGAGTGAGTCAGGACACTGAGGCATGTTCTGCTTGGTGAATGTGTGTGTCAAAGCAGCTCTGATTAGCTTGTAAAGAACACAAAGCTCGGCAAAACACCCTGCTGCAGAGACCAGTATCACTGCCCACAGCTTGGTCATCTGCCACAGTGTACACAGTCAGTCATCAGCTGTATCACCTGACTCTTGGCTCTTGATGAACAGTTTTGTATTGTTTTGTTTTCTCAGAGATCTGTTAACGCACTGGGCACAAGAAGTGTTTGATTTATTTTTAATTAATTAATCTAAACTCTACGCACGTTATTCCTCGAAACTTAACTTAAATTTGATGTGCAGCGCCGAATAGAGGTACACATTCACAATGAGCTGCTGGACATGAGCTGTAGAGCATCTAACATTTAATTGTCAGCATGTTTGTATTATAATAATATTACTTTAAATATATTATTATATTATATATATATATTGATCGCCAAATCTGTTGAATTTAGCTGAGAAAACAATTGATTCAAAGAAAAAAGATACAAGTATGAAAAAAGACTTTTTACAAAAATAAATAAATAAATAACAATAATAAATAATAATGACTCAGTTTGTGTGCGAAGTGTAAAGTGTCCCAAAAGGAAATTGCAAGTGAGCCGGTATTCTCAATACCACAGCTCTGTTTAAGGCAAAGTCAGACTGCCAGTGCTGAGACAAATGTGTTTGTGCACTGCTGCAAGCGTGGGGTGCAGCATCACTCAGCTGGGGAGGATACAAACTACGTTCAGGTTAGGGCCTGAGGAACGTCACCACCTTTCAGAGTGTTAGCAACAGCACCAGGTGGAGGAGGAAGATATTAAGGCTCATACATGTCTCACCGACCATGCAACCTCCTTCCTTTGACTCATCATTCAAGTGGTTATATCCCTTTATTCATACATAAACATTTATATATATCAGTATTTTCTGAAGTATCCTTTCTCTCTAAACTCAGAGGGAAAGAATTGCATACTTGTTTCCAAAGCAGAAGGACCTTGATGGGCAGAGATAGGGACTAAAGGACTAGAATAAGACTAGAAAAAACCCTTAAATTTAAAAAACATAACAAAACATGCAGGGCTAATTGTCAAACAGAGGCATGGGCAATGGATCCAGTTTAAATTCGCTCAGATATAGCAACACGTTGCTGCGAGTTGCCAGGTGGAAGCGTGAGAAAGGTAATACGTCAAGATGCATGCATGATATATACAGCGCGTGCATGCCCGTGTGTGTGTTGGTGTGCAGTCGGCGAGGTCCCCCAGGTTGGCGAGCCTGGGGGTGGCTGAGGGTCACGGCTCAGCGCACCCATCTGCTGCAGCTGGCCACAAGGACAGAGAGAGAGGAAGAGAGAGATGATCAGGCTATTAGCGGTGCATGCTGCCCGAGGTGGCTGGTTGAACACAACAGCTGGTGTCACAAACTGAACCAGTCTAGCAGATATAATTGAATCTTCTCCATCTCTCCTTCCCCTATCCTCCTCTCCTACAGTTACCTCATCCACCTTGCACGTTTCCAACTTTTTTTGCTAAATTGAATTCTCAGTTCCTCATCTCACATTTTTTCTGTCCCTGTGTCTTTTCTCATATTCGCTTGGTCTTATCTTATTCTTCTTTTTCACCCAGTGTCACTGCCAGTGTGTGAAAGGTGTTGATTCTTGGGCTCCGCACCTGGAAAGGGCCCCTAAAACGGTTAATAAAGCAGAAAATACAAATGGGGCCCACAGCATGTTCGCTCAGATGGAACAGAACCCCTCTCATTCATAATTTACAAGACAGGTTTAACTGAAACCTCTGATGTTTTGAGAGATACACCTACTTGCTTTGTTGCATCCTCTCAGATAAGGAGCTTGATACACATGTGTACAGTATATATGAAGCTACATCCAGCTTAGCATTAAGACTTACAAAGGATAGATGCTTGGAAAATCAAAAGTGCAAACCCTGCTGTTTGCAGTCTATATGCCATGCTAAGCTAACTGTCTGTGGTCTTATATTTACTACACATGACAGTAGTATCAGTTTTCTCATCTACATCTCAGCAAGAACATGAAAAAGCACTTTCCTCAAAATATTTAGTGTTCCAGCCTCTCTGTGTAACACCCACCTTCCCTCGCCGTGCCCATGTCTGTCTCCAGGGTTGGCTGTGTGAGCTTCTTCGATGGAAGGAGAACCCCAGCCCCGAGAACCGCACCCTGTGGGAGAACCTGTGCACCATTCGGAGGTTTCTGACCCTGCCGCAGGCCGACAGAGACCTGGCCTATGAGGAGGAGTCCAGGCACCACCACACAGAGAGGCTGCACACTGTCCTCCACCTGCCACAGGACACACAGGTAAGAACTGAAGTGTTAAAACGTTTCCAGCTGGTGTCGTGCACCTCAGATCTCTGCGCAGTTAGACACACACGCTGGACAGAGACAGGCTAGCTGTTTGCCCCTGTTGCAACTCTTTGTGCTAAGCTTAGCTCACCATATGTTGTCCGTAGCACTGCACTGAACAGACAGACATTAGGCTGGAGTTAGAGCTTCTCATCTAAATCTTCTTAAAAAAACAATAAATGTATTTCCCAAAACAACCAACTATAACTATAACTATAACAACATTATTCCCCACTCAACAACACAAGCATCTACAGTGCATGCACAGACTGGTTATTACTGAATATGAGCATTCAGCCATGTCGTAAGTGAGTACACACGTTATCGGTCAACAAAGTGAAGTCAAAGATGGAGCCGTGTCTCCACCCTCAGAGACCACACCTGTCCTTATTAATTCCTTATTATGGTCATTTGCTATAACTATGCGCCGTGCTGTTTGATCTAGTTGTGCGTGCACATGTGTTTGTGTGTCTGTGCGTGCCCCAGTGGAGCGAAGAGTAAACAGTGTTGCTGGGTGGTGTGGCACTGGAGGAAATGCCCCATTAGTTTTTGAGGAGGGAGGCAAAGACTGAAGGAGGGCTGAGGGAGATCGATGCAGGGAAAACACAGACGTGTTGGCTTCTGTTATTACTGTAACCTCCCACACACCGTGGACCGTGTCCATGTGCCTGCCCGTCCAGCTTTGGATCCTTGTTACCCATAAACTGTATAGGTAATACACCACAGACATGTGAATATCACAAAACAGCCTTTCCTTACATGCTCACACTTGATTTGAGGCTAAAATGCCAACATTCAGTTTTCATTTAAAGGTGTTTACATCCACATTAGAGCAGCGCAGGAAGAAAAGAGAGCAACAGACTGTCAGACCAGGCAGCGCTGATCAAATATGGATCAAGATTTTCTTACCTGATGGTTTCTTTTCTCAAATGTCTTCAGAAACATATTTTAGTGCACCATTTAGATACAGTAGAAATATGTATCATAGACAGTGTGGCCCAGTCACAACAGTGAGAGGTGTTTACATGTCCTAACACGAGATGCTCAGAAAGCCACGCACACAAAAGGAGTGGACCCTCGCCTGTGTTTCAGTCGCCATCACTTCACTATATATTTACATGTTTGTTTGTTGACATTTATAAGACTGAATTCAGTATATTTAAACCATAAGTCTAATAAGTCTTTGCATGTAGAATGAGGTCAGTTGATTGACCTAGGCACTCGACAGTGTGGCTGTAGAAGTAAGCTTGGTGAGGGGCTACAAGCTGTAAACATTCACCCTCAATAAACTGTAAATGTAAAAAGCTTCAAATATCCCTAAAGATGAAAATAAGCTGAACCTCATATTCACTTCAGGTTCAGCATTTAATCATATTCATATGACCTTCACCAGCAGATGAAGCTGGTGTCATGGTGAGCTTAATGGTTGCTGGCTTCAGCTTCATTTTGAGCTGACAGATTAAAGAGAGACTCATCTTCTCATCATTTGCTAAAAGTTTGTTATTACATGAGTAAGCATATTTAATTTATTTAACTATTCCTTTAAACCCAGCGAGCTGGGATTCACAGAAGCACTGGTGGCATCACTTGGGGCCAGAGGTATTTTGCGTAGTGGTGACTGGGGAGTGGAGCCGCAGTAAGAAGGTCCCGCCCATACAGCTAGCAAACCCAAGTGCAGGCCCACATGAGCTGTCAATCATGACATCAAACCCCCTTTTTTATAGACTCAAAAAACATGTTTGGGGACTTTGGACTGAGCACTTTGATTTTTTAGTTTGGCCCATGTGCCATCAGCAAATCTGGACAGTGGTTCATGTTGTTTATGACCTGCACTGGGGCCAGCCACCAGGGCCAGATCCACATGTTTTGGCTGTGCCGTCGTGCAAAGCTGTCATGTTGTCCATCTTCATATAGTCTATGCTCCTGCTGACTGCACCATAAAAAGGTCAAAGTTCAAGATCAGCCACCCAAACTGAGTTCACTGCGTGCTCAAAAACACTTCAGCAGGGTGGGACTGAGCCCTGGTTCTCCGGTTGAGAGATAGTCTGTCTAACCACCAGCCCACCCTGCCCCCAATATAAGGCTATTATATACCACATATAGGATATACCATATGCTATAAATCAAAAACAGACCGATGCTGAAACTTCCCATTTAGCATCTCCACACGAATTGTATGGGTTGTTTTGTGGCTCCACCCACCTCCACTCCACCGCTGAGCAATTTCTCTCTCTTCCCATTCAGAGCTCTGTATTAAAGGCCAATGGGAAGACGCAGAGGAAGCTGTGGTGGCACCATTAACACATTCCTCTGCTCGTCTTACACTCTCAGCACAGACTAAAAATAAAAGTTTACCCTCATAACGCCCATGTTGTAACCCCTCCACCACCACAGCCAACCCCCACCCACCTCAAGAGACTCAGGGAGATGAACTGTGGTGAAACACTGGTGATTTATTAATGGGAAATGAGGTGTGTGCATGTGAGTGTATAAATATGTGTGTGTGTTCGTGTTGTTGTCTTCCGACCCCCCTCTGTCCCAGATGAAGCCCCCACCAACCTCAGGCTCCAGCCAGCCTGCCACCACAGACCACACATGTGTCCCATCTGCCACACATGCACACACACCAAATCTCACACTGATAGTTGGTAATGTGAGTACTCTTTTGTGTTGTGGACAATGAGAGGCTCTCTAAAACTGCAACAACCAACCGCAGAATACACATGAAAAATGAATGCGACACTGGGGCAAAGCTGTATTTTTCATGTGTATAGTTAATCCACACACAGTGTGTGTGTGTGTGTGTGTGTGTGTGTGTGTGTGTGTGTTTGGGCTGGACTGTATGTACAGTAGCGTGAGCCATTTCTCCATGTCGGGGGGCTCTGGGAGATCTCTGACTGTGTCACAGTGTGTCTATTAACTCTGCAGGTGCTGCGTGTGTGTGTGTGTGCGTGCATGTCAGGAACCTCAGCAGCATCACATTTCTTCATGAGTGACATGGTCCTGGTGCTTGCTCCACAGCTCTTATTCATATGGCTTTAGCAGTTAAGTGCGTCCCACAGCTAATTTGGCAGAGTCTGCCCTTATAAATAATTTCTTTATTGTTTTTGCTAAATTGATTTCTGCCGCACGTGGAGGGGTGTTTGTGCGTGTGTGTGTGTATGACCGCTCACCGTGGCTGAGACCCCATGAGTGGTGGACTAGAACAAGCAGCAACAACCACCCCCTCCCCTTCCCCCCTCCCCCCCGCTCTCTACTTTGTGTCTCACTTTAATCCAAAGGTGCTTTACTGACATCATATGCAAAGGTGCTTATTGCCAAAGCAGCGGCGAGTCATTCATGTCAGGACTGTGAGAAAATGTGAAAAACAAGGTGTCTGGTAAATGCCTGTGTCATTTTGGAAGCCCACACCCTGACTTTGTGAAGGAGACTTCCCCGTTTAAGAAGTGAAATCTCCAAGGCCAAGCCAAGAAAACCCTGATGACATCATCAGGTATTATTTTCTCAGACTTTGGAAAGTTCCCACCAGAGCCATTGCACAACTGTTTTCACCAGTGGAAATGTGCTTCCCATGATGAGTAAACCGATCTTAATGTGTAAAATCAGTGGAGTGCTCCTTTAAAAGATTTTGTGATTTTCCAAGACCTGACCTTTTGGAACAAACCTTTTACCCCCACCCCTCCACCACCCCCACCCCCAGTTCTGTGTAGCTGCTGTGAATTCAACCTGTCACGGCTTACTGGGACAATAGTTAGCTAACATATATTATGAGTGCGCGTCGTTTATCGAATGGGATTTAGTGTCTCAGTCCTTTGTGTCAACATGTCCCATGTGTACAGATGTGTACTGTATGAGGAAACACATGTGTCGATTTGGACAAGTGTCCACTGAGTGAACGTTGTTTAATGGGCTTTGATCTTCCACTGCAAACCCCAAGTCACTCTCATATTTTAAACACTAACACACTCGATGCGTATAAATCCCCAGCAGAAAGTAGAAAACAGGAAAGTTTTAACCTTTTTACAGACATTCACTGCTTCGGTAGGAACTAATGGAGTTGGAGTGCTACACAGGGTAGGGAAGTTGGAAATTATTGAGGTGGACCAGCGCACTCTTGGGTTTTCAAAGGTCATGCCACGCGATTTCTTTTCTATTATAAAAGTCCGTCATCGTTGTTACTTTCTAAAACAAATTGCTACTGTTTCTCACAAAGTCATTCATCGTTTTTCATTACATTTTGGGAAAGATTGTCAGAGCTACAACAGTTCGTTTGTATTCTTCATTTATTCACTTAGAGCAGAAGGAGCTGCCTCTCCCTCCCCAGTCCTCAGTGCATCCCGGTGGCCTCTTATTCGCTGCTGCAGGGTGGAGTTTGGGCTTTTTCGGCGAACCACAATTAAGTTAATTGTTTAATTGCTGATAAATGGAATGAATACCACACGCAGTTTGAATGAAAAAAATATGCACCAACACAAGTGCGTGCCTGCTTATACACATATATGACCACACACACCACACGCGCGTGCACACACACACACACACCACACACAGATGCACACACATTCAGCTGCACTCTCAGCTAGCCTCAGCAGCGTTACGTGTATACAGTTTTTCATCAAAGAAACATTATTTTACAAAAAAAAGGAAAATGTGCCGTGACTCATCTACTCCCCTAGCCTGGATCCAGTCCTCATGAATCCCAACCGCACACACACTTATTCGAGCACAAGACTTGGAGAAAGAGACAGACGGACAGACAGGCAGACAGGGGGACAGACAGACAGATGGCGAGAGAAAGCAAATAAAACACACCGATTACCAGGAAAGGTTAAGTCATGCACAAAACTAACAGAAAAGTGATTTTTCCTTCATTACATATTTATCTCTGTGTTAATGGTGTCTCCGGTGGTCACACACTGCACCACCGCCTCAACGCCACCCCACCAAAACACACACACACACACACACACACACACACACACACACAGCAAAAGAGAGCGAGAGACTGAGAGTTAGGGGCCCTGGAGGACCAGAGCTCATTAAGAAGAAGATGAATATTTCATGTTCTATAATTCTTTCATAGTTCTGCGCCATAATTTGCCTTGATTTACGTTTAAAAGAAAACTTTTCATTTTACTGCATTGCACTCGTAACACTGCCAGGAGAGAGGGAGACAGAGAGAGAGAGAGAGAGAGAGAGAAGGAGAAAGAGAGAGAGGGGAAAAAAGTTTTTCAGGAATATTAAATTATGCCATGAGAAGAGCTGGTCTGGCCACGGGGCTCCAGCGCTTGTGGTTTTGGGAGAGCAGGGCTGTATTGTGTTGCTCTGAAGTGACATGTAGTCTCTTCCAAAGTGTAATGGTCAGAGATGGGAGGAGTGAAAGGCAGGGAGGGACGGATGAAGGTGCAAAGGGCCAAATACACTTTAAGTTTAAACTGACATCAACAGCTAAGTTTACTTGTTCAGAAAATGAATAACGAGGTTTTTCAATAGAAGAGCTCGTCTGATTTGTGCAGCTCAGGGAGTAATGGTGATAATATCGATCTTAAACAGGACTCAAAGCCAGAAACTGTAGCTTTGTCGCTTTTAACACCACAGTGTCTTAACTGAGGATAACTTAAGTGACAAATAATTTAGATGGAGAGTAAAAGAATTAAAGTATAATAAACTGAGTCCTCAGACTAGACTGCAGTGAATCACTGTCTCAAAAACACAGATTCATACAGCCAGGGTTTCATATGTCACGCTGCAGGAACCAATCCCATCATCCCGCGGGGTGGGGCTTTCCATATCAATGCTTTGTTGATACGATGGGAGGATGTTTATCTTTACAAGGTGGCTCGCTTCTCAGAGCTGTTGATTGGGACCAAGGTTTATTTAACATTAGCAATATAGTATTAGCTGTAGTGTGGCAGTAGTGACGCAGGCTCTTGCTCTCTATTGCCAACATTTATGTCTGACTCTGTTGCCATTTCCAACAGAGCCATACATGAATAACATAGTCATTCAGATACATCGACTTTTAGGACATACTGTACAATCAATCTTCGTCTGTGGAGTCAGTTTTTGGTTCAGATGTGAAGCTCGATACAACCTCATGCCAGTGAGCAGTGAACAGTGGTTAGCAAAACATAATACAAGCAAATGGCTGTATGTCTGATAGGTGGAGTCGAAGGTGAGCAGATACACTCAAGGTGCAGATGAGTGACGGAGGGGTGGGCGGAGGTGGGGGGGGCGTGATTTGATAGATAAAACTTGTAATTATTTATCGGGTCAAATTATTAATCTTATGACAGTCCTTCTCATTTTAAAGGCACTGAAAAACATGGTCCACTGATGGGAGCTCAGGACCAACTGATTTTTCATTTAGCGTGTAGAACGTGTTGGCAGTGACGTGCAGTGGCCTGGTTACATTTCTAGGTAATTGCCCCTGGGGGTGTAAGTGTACTCTGCGTGACATATGACTAAGGCTCACAGTTTTTCCATTTTTTAAGCATATTTACTGAAAAGCAGCAGAATCACTTTAATGATTATCACCTGGGCTCTAATGCTCCGATGGACCCAAAAGCCTCATCGCCTGCTACGGAGCACAGTGATTATCACAAATCATCTTTTTCCCGTTAGAAAGGGCAAAATATTAAATTGCTGTGTGGGCAGCAGTGTTGGAAATGTGCAGCAGTTTATTACGGCCTCCTGAAGCCAAGCTCTCATCCTGAGGAATCCAATTCTTAATGCAAATGAAAGATGATATGTCTCATCTTAGCTAATCCCTGTTTTAAAGATATACCAAGACTGTAAGAGGCGATATCTTTGGTCTACTACTGATTTACAGACTGTAATAGACAGACAGTAGAGGTCAAAGAGCACAAGGCAGATAGATAGAGGAGGTGGAAGGAGTTTCAGCTGCTGAGACCAAGGGTGTAAAAAATGTTGAGTTACAATGGGACAGCAGTTTGAAGGAGTGGAGTAAGAATAGGATGGCGGGAGGTGGAGGACATAAGGAGGTGGGGGTGGGGGCTCCTGGCATCCACCAGTTCAGGGCTGATTTGGATGTGGAGTCATGTTGGCTTGGCAGAGGTCCACTTCATTAGTGTCCTGATGCATTAGAAGTGAGCGGAGAGGGAAAGAAGAAAAGAGAAGGTATGGCGGGACAGAGGAAGAGAAGGGAAAGACACCAGAGGGAGAAGAAGTGAAGGTATGGAGGAAAAGTGTGAGCACGTAAGAGAGAAGGGCCAGATGGAGGAGCAGAGGGCGCCGGAGTGTTTGGAGATAAACTCTGATGGAGGCGTCCGGCCCCGTGTGCGTGTGGTTCTGCTCTCTAACATCATCATTACTGCATGAGGGAGACCAGGCCCCGGCATTGGTGCATGCATGTGTGTGTGGCAATTGATCCGCGAGTCCTTGCTGTCAACCCAAATAAGCACAGAAATGATGAAGGTATGCGACTGTGGGGGGGTGGAGGGGTGGAGGTTTCGCAATCCCTACCATGATTTACCCTCAATTTAGTTATTAAGTGTCCCAGTAAGTTTGCATGGGGGATGTTTGTGGCTGTGTGGTCCTCATTAGAGCAGGGGTAGATATCTTTTCTGGCCTGTGTCTCTCACTCTCTTTGTTGTTGTTTTCCCAGCATTCTTCTACAGCCTTCTCTCAATATCTAAAACCGTCACTTTGTGTGAAATAAACAGAAGTTTGGGGGAGGGAGAGAGAAAATGACAAAAAAAGGGGAAAAACCTAGTGAATTCCTGTAAATTGGTCATTCCCCCCCCCCTGAAAATAAAGCCCCTGCGAATGAAATCGGAGCAATTTCATGGTCTGGCCTGCCCTCAATATTATTTAAGTAATACCCTGTTATTATTGAAGAGAGGGAGAGAAAAGCGAATGACTATTATCTTTATGTGGGTCCTTTAATTTTAATGCACCACAGATTTATAGCTGGGCATTCCAGTGGGGAGGCCCCTCCCTGCTCTTAAAGCAAGCAGGCGGGACACAACCGCAACGCTCTCACAACAGCCACTACCTTCTGACAAACAACCAAAGTCCCCACTTTCCCTCCCAACACTTCATCCTGCCCTCCTCATTGCTGTCAAACGGCCCCCGCAGAGGATCCTCTCTGTCAGTGAGAGCTCCACCTCTCAGAATAAAAAACACATTTCCTCATCTGCCCCCATTGTCTCTCTTTATACTCTGAGTTTTTCCTTCTACCTCTCTTTACACCTTTCAAGTTGCAGACTTTTTCACATCCTGTGCACCAACCTCACTGAAAAGCCGCTAAACACTGAGCTCCTTGTACCAAACTGTTATAAATCTGAGCTACTAAAATCCTCTTTGGTAGCTCATCCTTTTCCAGTGTGAATGTGCACTTGTATCACATTCTTTACCAGCAGCACATGTGGCGTTTTGCCCTGAGTTTGGTTGCTGAGGCAGTGCTTTCTCTCAGGGTTTCGCTGAAAGACCAAGCAAACAAATCAAGTTTGAAGACAAATCAGTAATCAGACCACAGGTTCAGACGCTCCGCTGACAAACATTGCTTTTATAGGTGATGAAAGAAAAAACACATCTGAACATAACACAACGATTAAAAGCCAGACACTCGCTGTAAGACAGAAAGAAAGACTGATGAGCGCTAATAATTCAATTAGCATAGGCATCACTTAGGCTTTGAAACCCACATTTAAAACCATACTCAAGTTAAAGTACAGAATAAAACATAAATACAGAATATAGTATCAGCTGAATGCAATTAAATATAATGAGTAAAAGCACTCATTGTACAAAATAGACCACCTGGTGTTATTATAATATGTTCTTGTATTGTCATTGTTTGTAAAAGTTGCTAATCAGCCTGTAAAACAGAATTCATACGAGCAGTAAATTCACTTTGGCATTTTACATTTTCCAGTCAAACTAGAACCGAAGCAGTTGACTGAATCTAAGTCCTAATCCAAAATGATTATATTACTCTGACCTCTCTCTCTCTCTCTCTCTCTCTCTCTCTCTCTCTCTCTCTCTCTCTCTCCTCCTCTACACTTTTCAAATGGGCAGGTTAAATAGTGATGAGGTGTCATAAGTTTGTAAATGAGAGACTTCCTGGCAGACAGGTGGTTGGCGTTTTACTAGAGCTAATCTTACACACATTAGGTCAAAGGTTTACTGGACACATAGCAGTTTGAGATGCCAGCCTTGGAGCTGCTTAATAGACCGTGACACTCCGTGAGCTGTGAAACACTTGTTCTCACCCTCCGTTCACCCTGCAGCCCTGGCTACTGTGTGTTGGACAGGGGAGGAGGTTACTGGTTGTTTTATGAGATGAGTTGCATCATACAGAGATACAAACAGATTACAGGAGACGACATTTTACTTTTGATGTAAGATAAATGAGTTAAAGATTATATTTGTGGTACAACGATGACAGCACATAGATGCATCCAGAACGTTTAGGTTGTCCATAAATAAGCTGAGCGTGAACGTGGTGGTGACTCATTTCATCGTTACATTACATTCATTCCTGGCTGCAGTCTTGATCAGGGGTCACTGTGCCCCATTAATCAGCTCTTTTGTCTTTCTCGTCAGGCACTTCACAGGCCACCCACGGCCCCGATGAAGGAGCACCACCTGTCTCCGATGCGGGAAGAACCTTTATCTGCCCCCGTGAATGAAGAGGGGTCACAGAATGTGGGAGCAGGGGCAGCAGGCGGTTGTCCACCTGGCACTGTTGGCAATGCAGGGAGCAACAAGAAGCCACGATCACGCACTAAGGTACAGAATGTTATTGTACTCTCTCTGTTCGGGACCTTCATCAGGAACAATGAAGTGATTGTTATATTTTACTGCATCTTAGTCTCTGCGTGTCCTAAATCCTGCTCTTCTGCATTCTAGATTTCCCTGGAGGCCTTAGGTATCCTGCAGAGCTTCATCCAGGATGTTGGACTGTATCCAGACCAGGAGGCCATCCATACCTTGTCAGCACAGCTTGACCTGCCCAAACACACCATCATAAAGTTCTTCCAGAACCAGCGCTACCATGTCAAGCACCACGGCCGCCTGAAGGAGCTGGGTGAGGGGGCAGCTGCCAGCGGAGGTGTGGACGTCAGTGAATACAGAGAAGAGGAGTTGCTTTCGGGCTCGGAGGACCCAGAGTCAAGTGAGGATGGAGCTGAGGAGATCTTCCAGTCCACAGAAGGGAGTGGTGGAGACACACGGGGGCTGAACCAGCCCCCAGCCTCCTCTAGCTCCAACTCCAGCCAGTCGTCCTCAGGGACCAATGTCGCTCAGGAGGAAGGCAAGGACAAAGGGCATGGCCGGCCTGGTGGTCCTCTGGCCCCTGGGAGCTCTTCATCCAGTCCTAAAGAGCAGGCTGACTACCAGAGGTAGAGACTGAAACACAGAGAGGAGAGGACAGAGATAAGGAGAGCAGGAGAGAAAGCAAGACAAAGACAGGTTATGAGTTGATGGCAGATGGCTTCATAGAAACTGAATATCTATGAAGGCACAGTTTAACCGAGAAACCATTAGGCTGAAATACTGTACATCACTGAGACGACCAAACAGACTCTTTACAGTGACAATCTCAAACAGACATCTGTGAAAATCTGATTTGTGGAGAGAAAATTACGACTAGGTACGACTATTGCTGCTCATACCTCCAACCAACAAACAGAGACTCAAAATGAAATCTCCATGTGTCAGCAACTGACAGTGATCACAAAATATTCTCCTCCTCAGAGAAGACACACCGAGAGGCGGGATTTTATTGGCTTCAGCCGGATGCTGTTCCCGCACCTCCTCTTTAGTCCGAGCACAGTCACGTAAGACATACTCCCCGCTGCTGGGTCGAATTTGCCTTGCTAAGTGACATTTATAGACTGGAAACTGGGGCCTTCTGAGACCTCTGCAATCCTACAAATCCTCAGGACACACTCTGATGTTGCTTATGCTGTTGCCTGCCTGAGAACGCGGATGGGCGGCACTCGCCATTCATCCGCGAGCTTCATTTCATCGTGGAAAAAGGAAACGACCACTCCACATTCTGCCCTCGCCTCACCGTCACACTACAGACTCATTACCAGTCCCATCTAGCACTTACTGTTCACAGAGACACTGATATTTTGTAGATGTGATGTACCCTTGCCTCCCTCCGCCCGTCTCTCCTCTCAAGGCTCGCAAACGCTGCAAGACTTAAAAGGGACTCGACAGAGGAGCAGCGGACAGTTTGGCAGGAGGACAGTGGACCGACATCAAGAGGATGTGGCGTGGAGGGACACTCGGCCTGTGCACCCGCAACTCTGAACCCTTCCTGGCACCGCCCGCGTATGTGTGGCGAGAGAAATGTCAAGAAAGGAAGGACAGAGCGGAGATTCAGCAACCAAACAATCAGTCACTTTATGTGCGGTAGTCCACCCCTTCCACTCTTCCTCTCCTCTCTCCATCTCACTCTCTCCCCCTTTTCCTCTCTCTAATTGGTGCCCACAGTCTTGTGTTTCACCACACCTACCCGCACTTAAACTTCACCAACCCTATTTATTGCTATCTTTATCCATGATTATTATTATCATTATTGTTATTATTGTTGTTATTATGGTTAGAATTGCTGTCATCACGTGCTATTTTTAGTTTTTATTTCCATGGTTTTAAATATTGGTTTTCAGAACTGGGCGGTTGTTTGGGTAACAAGGGACATTAAGAGCGCTCTGCCCTAAAAAGAAGAGGAAGAAAAGGAGCAGAGGGTGAAAGAAAATAAAAAAGAAGCAGTTACTGAGTGTTATTGGGTAAAAAAAAAAAAGTCTTGTCATGTTGTATTATGCCATTTTTATAGTTCTGTTTCCCAAAAATAGTAGATAAGACTTGCTGAAAAGAGAAATAGTTAAATAAGAAAGCGAAACTGGGCTATTTTGCCGCAGTTGATGACAATCAACTTTTTTGAGCCATTCAAGAAACGTGGCAGGTTTGACTCTCTTCACTTTTTGATGTCTGTAAATACCCGACATGGGATAAATTGTTATTGATAAACTTTTATTTCTTATTATGCTGAGTGACTTTAAATGTTGAGCCAGTTTGGAGTTCCAGAAGAGTGCTGTTGTTTTCCTTTGGATAACTCGGTGAAATCAATTCATTTCATTGTGCCAGGAAAATTCAATCACGCAAGTATTTAAAAATATTTCAAACTGTTGTTTTTTTTCTTTTCCTTCGACGTCTGGTGCAGTTGTGTACAAGTACAGTATGTTCAAAACAATATCTGAGAAAGGATAGTGTCTCGTTGGACCGACTATCTGATTGGCTGCTACACTCAAACAGAAGGCCTGCCTTTTTAATTATTCTGTCAACGCCGATCACTCCACATGATAATATTGTGCTTTTCTGTATGTCAGGAATCAGGGTTAGACTCAAATGCAGTTCCAATGAAATCTTAGTTCATCCAGCATTGAAGTGAATTAAAATTTGTGAATTCAAAAATCGTCTGTTTTTATTTCTCTAACACACTTTTCCTGGATTTCACATGTGCACTCATACACACAGACACACACATTTTGTAGCTGGGCCAAAGCTTCCTCTAAGCCTATCAATTAAAAGTCTGCGTAAAGCCACAGGGGCTGGGGTTTCTAATAAGTGCGTGGGGAGTGACAGTAATACACACAGAAACGGAGCCAGCTCTCTCGGAGCGCCTCTGCCCCTCGTGTCGCTCAAGATTAAAACATCTGGAAGCCGCAGAGTCCCACTTTACCCAGCAGCCATCGCAAACAATGAGCCCGTTCAGAGAGTCCCGCTGTCACTAAAGTTCACCGTCTTCATTATTTCAAGCAACAATATATGAAGATGTAGACAGCCCTAACGAGCAGGGGGATTACACGTGTATACATACAGCCTTCAGATACATGTCTGCATTTGTTGGTTGCAATCAGCTGACAGATTCTGGTGTATTTGGGGCAAGTTAAGGTTTTTTTTTTAATTGCTTAAGGAATCATTTTCTATTTTTCTGTTCTATCAATTTTTTTTTTATTACAAAATCCCAAGAAAATGGCAAAACAACATTCCCTCAGCCCTGAGCTGATTAATTCCTTTAAACTTTTAAAAAATATACACTTGGATTTTGAAATAAGGCTAAAAACAGCAGGGGAATGACATAGCCACAGGAACTGGAAGCTGTGCTCGTCATGGATAATATGTAGTTTGCCACTCCCCAGTAAATTCTTTAAAATCAATGTATGTTCTACTACTCCACCAAATTGAAGCTGCATTTTTTCAAAGAACATGGCCTGCAGAGCTACGTTATTAAGCAGCTAACATAGCTTAAATTACTGCTTACATTAGGTAAAAACAAAAATAAAAAATCAAGACAAGAAAGTTTCTGTGATGATTAATGCAGAAAATAAAATTCAAAAGGTTCCTCAAGTCGTAACCGTTAAGTTGTAACAATACGACCATTAATGTAAATATCATGAATTAGATTATGCTTCTCTCGTTGTCCGACCTCTTCAGGGCAGAATTGTAACTTTTTCATGTGTATTAGCTAAAATAAGTAAACTGATGCTCAAATGCCGGACACCCTTCCCAACCAATCAACAACCAGAATACAGAATGGAGATCCTGTGGTCCAATGGTCCAAGCATGCTATAAAAGAAATTATTAACAGATAAATCACAAACAAATTTTAAAAACATCATTCAACAGAGTTTATTTCAATAGAACACAATTTTCTATATGTTAACATTTACATTACGTTTGTATCAAGCTGTATTGTTAGCTAGTCACTTGTGCCAGCCAGAGCAATGGCTAGCTTGTTTCTTCAGCTTTAAAGGACTATCAGGCTGACAGACAGGATGGATCTGGACCATGGGTTGTAACAGGTGTAGGATGCTGCTGTGGGGTGGGGGCAGCACACTGGCCATGAAACTGCAGTGGTTCATCCAGGAAGCCAACCGTGCCATTGAGGATGGTGGTTAAAGTAAACTAAGGACACCTTGGTTTGGCTGAACACATCCCAAAGTGTTCTCTCTGCTTACACACACCAGACAGTTAATCAGGTAAGTTGCGCTCTGCAGCATGATACAACAGCTGTGCAATAATATCCCAGCTACTGAATGCAACATGATCTTTATAGTGTGAGTTACGTTCACCCTATTTGTTACAGTGAGAGTTGACCAACATATTGGAAACAGGCAGAACAATCGGCAGCAACACAGACAGCCTCCAGAATGCCCACTGAATCAACACCTCTCCAGAAACCTTAAATAACCCTCCTGAAGTCAGGCTCTGTTGTATTACACTGTATTACCTCAAACCAGGATCTGGCAAATGACAGGCCTGCATACGTACACTGATGCTAAATATACTAGTTTCTGTATTTGACCAGTATGGTTCATGTGGAAACAAAGGACTGATTGTTGTTTTTCAAAAATCTTGTGAGCCATTGTTTTAATGCTTATTTCTGTTGAACATAAGAAGGTCGATCTGAGCAGCCAGCTACTGTAAAATGCCATGACTCTTTTTGAATATACAAACATGGTCAACCAAACACTGATATAGCACTTTTCTGGTTTGGTCTGCAGCTGTACTCTTAGTTCAGATGCACTGAAGAGCAAACCTGTGACTGGCCATAGGCAGTGTTGAGACTGACAGTAGCCATGCATACATTTAGACTTGGCATGGCTAGTAATGAGTTTCTAGCGTTATATTAGATCTGATAAGCCTTAGATCACATTGACTGGTTATTCAAACTGAAACTTCCAGGATCATGTCTCACCTTCCTGAAGCAACAGAGCCCCACAGACGCAGCCACCTGCTCTGCTCCAGGCTGTTATCACTCTCAGTCCGTGCTTACTCATCAGACCACTCAACGTCCAGGATCTTTAGCTCCAGAGCTGTCGGCTGCTGATCGGTTGCAAATGTTGGGTAAAAAAAACCATGACAGGCTGAATCTCAAAGACAGACCCGCGGTCCAACAGCCCATCAATCATGAACCATGAGGCATCCCCAAAATCAACCTGAGTAAATGAGGACAATCAGGACAGTCACTTACACACAGACACACAGACACACACACACACACACCACACACACACACACACACACACACACACACACCACACACACACACACACACACACACACACACCACACACACACACACTCACTTACTTCAATTGCCTCTAAATAGTTTCAACTGTGATGAGGTGGGGCAGGGTAGAACAATCTTGGTGTTTAACCTGCCACTAGGGGTTGGGTCAAGCATTGTGTGTGTGTGTGCGTCTGCGTGTGTGGTGAATGCATATCCATGTGTTTGTGTGTGTGCGGTGTGTGAATGTATGTGTCAGTCTGCTGGACTCCTTCGGGAAACAATAGAGCCTAAGTGTTGATGATGAGCCGGGGGGGTCGAGGTCTTCCTGCAGCAGCGTTTTCCACTCAGCTTGTCTTCCCCGACTGTAGACAATCAGCTCACGCTGTGACTCTGCCACTGCGAGATAATTATACCTGCTCTCTCCATGCCGTCCCTCAAAATAGCCTGTCTGCCTGTCTCCCTGCTCTAGGCTTCTGAAGGCTAACAAGGCTTCAGCTGAGCTAACCAAGCTACAAGAAGTAAGAAAAATGACAAGAATTTACTAGTGCCTCTTGAAGTGGAACAGCTGTTCAGGTTCTTCTTACCACTCATTTCACTGGAACAGTTGACCTGCCATCTAGTTCTTCTTTTAAGCTTGAATCACTCTTCTCCGAGAGTTTATGTTTAGCTTTCCAAGTTAACCTTGGAATGACTTGTTTCATGATGTTCAAAGGCCTCCAGACTATTTCAGAGCGACTTGTCTTTTGAACAATGTTGTGCATTGTGTATAAACTTAAATATGCTTGGCTTAGGGGGTGGGGGGGGGGGTGCAGGCTGGGCCGAGTGAACGACGTAGCCACAGGAACCAAATATTGCTTCATTTGTACATGTATGCAATCAAAGAAAACCAGGAATGGAAAAAAATACTACCCAAGAGGCAGTTTTGGGTGGAATTTACTGGAAATTGTGGATGACAATGCAGCTTCCTGTGTTTATACAGTAAAGAAATACACTTTTAAAAGCACTATTACCAAAGACGGGTGTTGTGGATGTTCCAGGAAATAAAAAAAATAAACTTTGACAAGGCTTTGCCTGGCACACTTGCAACAGTCAGTCTGCTGAGTTTTCATTTAAATAGCCCAAACTAATCAGCCTCAAACTCAGTAAAGGAGAATATTGTGCAAGATAAAGCTAATAAGTGGCCAACGACTCACCCTGAGTGGTAATGCCATTTAAACCCGTCAAGTCTCCTGCAAGCACGCTGCACAGAAAACATTATTAGCAGGGGCGGCCTCCGTGGACGTTCTGGAAAATTAAAAAATAAATTTGATCAAGCTGACGCCCGGCTTCCTCCAAACTGATAAACAGTGAGACGCACATTTTCCTTTTAATGGTCCAAACTCATCAGTCTAAAACGCACCAACAAATATTATGCAAAATGGGGCTTTTAAAGAGACTGCAACCTAATCTGAATGGAAATGCTATTCTCACCTGCATAAGAAGTTATTCCCTCCCAGTGATGACATTTGTCTCAGTAATAACGTTTGTGGGCCTGTCACTGTTTCTTTTTCTCTAGGCTCCCTCACAGGACAGCCACTAAAATGCACATTATGTCTATAAATGCTTTGGCGAGGGCATTCAGGGAATATCAGTACAGATGTGCGTACTGCATGTGCATCAACAAGCTTTTTATCAGTAAGTTTGTAGAAGTTGAGCCGCTCACTGGTGGCACAGTTGTCGGCTTAGCTGTGGTTCACAGAACTATTCCATAATTATTGAAAAGACTCTGTCATAAGACTCTGGCATACGTGCACATGTGTAGCCTGGTTTTGCAGACAACTGTGGCTACAAATCTTCGAAGTGAACTGAAACGAAGTGATTCAAATCAGCAAAGCGATCCCTTCTTCGATATCAGAATGTTTTCTATCATGGCAGCCCTCCTTTCACACTGCTTTCTCACCACCGCCCTGCTGTGCCCCCCCATTACACTATAACACAGCCTCTCTGCTCTGCAGCTTTGCGGTAAGCACCTCTGGTTTTCATTCAGTACCACCCGTCCCTTTCTCCTTCCACCTCATCCCTAAATCTCCTAATTCAACTCATTATTCGCTCAATTGGTGGGCTTTAACCCCTCCCGCCTCGGGTCCTATAGAGCTGGTAGTCATTAGCAGACAGGATTTGTGACGGAGCAGAGCAGGGGGTAGCAGGCCCGAACTCCCCGACACGCACACACACGTGCAGTGTCATAAAGCGCCTGAAGAGCCTGCGGGGTGTCGCTGCAGTTAAACACATATCAGCCTCCCAGTGTTAAACAGCGGGTCCGTAAGGAGTTGGATGGGAGTCAGGTCTGCTTGGTTAGACGCAGCAAGACCACCCAGAGGTCTGTGGTTCTCGGAGATGCTAGCTGCAGTCTTGTGTGCGCTTGGCTGATGTGAGCTGAACATCCTGCCTGAGTGATGGCTTCTGGGAAGTCTCTGGGGAAACCAGGGCCGTTAATTTGACCTCCCTTTGAAAGGATTGTTTTCTGATTTTGCAGGCAATTGACGCTTCTACCCTTTTGTTGCCTGTCCAATGGGAAATATGATAACAGCCATGATGATCCCTTGTAGCTTCATCTAGATCATAAAAATGCATCAGCATGTAAACCCTTCTTTAACTATTTTACACATATTTTTACATATAAATGAAATAATTTGCAATTACAAATCACCGTTGCACAAATAAAACCAGTTTATGATCTGACACGGCTTTGGTTCGGTGTATGCAATCAATATTTTTTATATAAACAGTGAAACTATACTCGTGTTTCGCTGGGCTGCCAGTTTGCCATATTAGATCACCCTCAATACTGTCACAGCAGTTTTGTTTGCACTCTGTACTCAGCACCAACCCTGACACAGACACTGAATAGTTTGTGGTAGCGTGTTTATCTGCTAAAGAGGCTAAAGCTAGAGCTAAATGAGAGTGATTATTGGACTTACAGTCAGCACTTGGCCAGCAACATGACTCCAAATGAATTTCACTGTTGCTCCATGTGTGTAATTAAGCAGCCATTTGCTACCACACTCAAAAGGTGATATATGTCAGTGTTGTGTTAGCAGCATGCTAACAAAAAACAGGTAGAGCATATTTTGTTTATGTACAAATGAGACTTTTTTATAGTTTACAGTTAATGGTCCTTTGACACCTTGAATGGTGCTGGGTTGCGGTAATTTTAGCATTCTAACTACACCTGCTATCACCTACCTGCTGCATCATGTGATGCAGACTTGTCCAAAAGGCTTTTCCCCTTTACACAATCACTTGATAAGTGTGAATGCATCTCTCCTGCATCGGGACCTAATCAATTCAGTGCGAAAACCACGGCAAAAATACATGTCAGAAGTGTCAAAGAGCAGTACGATCAAATTATATCATGCCATTCACATGTGCATGGGGCCAACAGGAAGTCAGCGTGCTTAGTTGGCACCTTGCTCTGTGAGAACATGATACCATTTGCATATTTGCTTCTCAAGGACAAGCAGCCACTTCAGCATTTGACTGATGCTGGTGTTTCTTGGGCAGTCTCACCTGGTGTGATGTGTGTTTCTGCTCTCTGAATGTCATGAAATGGTCACAGAATAGAAATGGTTTTCGGGTTTTTTGGCCTGCGCTTCATTTTGTTTGTGCGTGTGTGTATGTGGGGCAGAGAGATTGACAGGTGTCTCGAAACCCAAGGCCCCACAGACAGCTGTGAGGGCATCACTGCAGGGTATTAGGCCTGATAGAGGGATGATGAGAGAACATTAGAGGTGAAGGGGGGAGAGGGGACACAGCTGTTGCAGCTAACTATTATTACCCACAATGCAGCATCACAGGGGAGGCTCTCTGCGTAGTGGGTTCACACACCTGTGGCCTCCCGCTGTGTTCAGGAGGTGCATGTGGATATACTCTCAGATAGTCTGTGTGTGTCAAGAACATGTACATTGCCCTATAAGCAAGAACAAGGCAAGGATACATATATACACAATTTACGCCAGCAAAGACGTTCCTGATCTAACGCTGCACATTTTGCCCATTAAACATTGTGTCGTCATGCTGTCAGTCCATATCAGAGTTTACAGCACATAACTCAATAATGTCATGTTAGCCAGAAAAGGTGATGGAGGCAAGAGGTGCAGATGCGACAATAGTAAAGGGGAGAGACATGACTTTTCATGGGCTCCCGGGGGAGTTCTGTCATGGAGCCGCAGAGTGGCGGGGCAGCTGGTGGGCTCGTGGCATGGCAACGCGGTACGTCAACACTAATGCACCGAAGAAACAGAAGGCGGCGGTGGTAGTCACTCGAGGGGCAACATGCAAACAAACAGTAAACAACAGCAGACATTCAATTAGCCAAATGTTACGGCAGGATTAACAACTGCTTGTCAGAACTAAGCCTTTCATCGGCTCCCTCTGCAAATATGGCTTCTGACATTTCAAGTTGATCAGAATACTTTCAGATGTTGCTTGGGATACACAGCAGGAATGACTGGAAACCGCAGTTGCATTTGTTCGATTGGACATGTGTGTTTGAGAGAGTGAATTAATGTAGTATGAAGCACAGACCAAGTCTGCTGAAAACCATTTCATTCTTAAAATGTTTAACTCTGTGTGAATTAAAAATGGCATGGGTTGCACGGGGTCAGATTTGTCTGATCCAATCTGGGTCTTTGTCAGGCAAGATCTTCAATACGAGAAGGCAAACAGCTGCTGTAATTAAAAATAAATCACACTCAGCATTTCTCTAAACCCTGGAATAACTAATCTGGACTGGGACATGAAATATACATGAGGGCAAATGTAATGATTTCATCCATCAAAGGATTTACTCAAACACTTTAAACCAAAGTCTAGAATACACACTGAGGGGGAGAATATTGTTCAGAGCAGGATCCAAGCAATGGTGAAGGTAAAGAGTCACCTGGGCAAGAAGTTACTCACTGTTTGTCTGAGGCTTTTACACGCTGGTGAAGACCTGAGCCAAGCTAAGTGGATCAGTGGCTAAATTACATGTATTACTTTGTTAATTATAAAAGTGGCAATAAGCTCACAAACATCCCATAACAACCTAACATTAAAAGGTTCTAATGGCTTTAGCACCAGCTTGATATGCAGCACTGCATGTCTTGTTCCTGTTCCATCATGCTTGGGAGCTCCATCAGAGGATGGACAGTAGCAGATCCACAGCAGCAGATCTGAATGTTCAGTTCAGGCAGTGTATCAGGCACAGGGCACCAGGGGCCATAAGATCAGCCCTCAGTTCCCAATCACCCTTCACCTCTCCCCCAGGGCACAGCTCAAAGCCATGATGGTGAGTGAGTAGGTGGTCCGACGTGCTGGGTGAACAGAGGCAGGTCTGTGTAGGATAGCGAAGCCTGGGGCCATCCCTGGGTGCCACCCTCCGCCTTGCCCAGCACTGATGCTTCCTGACAGAGAAGCTGGAACGACTGCTAAAATGAGGCAGCAATGAGAATAGCAAAACAGACCCAGTGATCAGACACCGTCTCTAACAAACAAACCTTAGACCTCAGTCCAAGTCAAATTAGTTCCCTGTTTTAACAGGATAGCACTTTGTGTGTAGAGCAGCAATCACAATGTTGTATTCATTGCATTTTAGTCTGAAAGCAATTGTCTAAGTGTGTTTTTACAGTCAGTAAATCAAAAAGGAGAAGTAGTGGTGAAAGTTCGGCCCTGACAAAGAAATGTTGATCCTGGACCTGCCTCCTGGGTTGTGGAATCACTACAAGCAACTGTTTTCAGCAACACAGCTCAACAAACGCCTCTGACTAAATTAGCTAGCAAGTTGCTAATTTAGTCAGCAAACTTGGTTCAGCATTTAGCAAACAGAGTCTTTCCTCAGGAGCTGGTGGAGAACAAGAAAACATCTGCTAATGTATCTAATGGATTTGTAGATATGTAACCATGACTGCTAACATCTTACATCACTTTAAAAGGTAATAGTGTATCAATACCATGTTTCTGTTGACAGTGAACCAGAATGCACTATAACAGGAACCTGAAACCAAAGCAGCTAATGGAATCTAGCTGAATCCCTGATCCCCTGCACCTTTCCTACTGAAGAAACATCTTCAGTTACTGTGTTTGTTGCCAAAGGAAAACTCACTCTACCTATTAGACTGTACTTTTAGCGGTGAGTCAGATCTTTAAGCCATATAGACACATCTCATACCAGATTTTCATAATTTCATGTATTTACATTAAATGCCAGGCAGGCAAGCAGCACGCTGTCAGTCAGTAACTATTTGTCTCAGCATCTGCAGCTGCTGGCCGTGAATTCTCATTAGGCATTAACTGCATCAGTAGCCTATTGAGCAGCTTGTCCTGGTTGAATGGACATCTGTCACTTATTCTCTCTGTCTGTTTATCTTAATACTTCCAAACGATCATTCTGTAGATTAGCAAAGTATTGGTGTTCTTCCACCTCTGGTTTCCAGCTATTCATTGAGAACAAAGATAAACAAGAATCATTCAAATATTTACTACTGTGAAAATAAGTAATGAGCGCAGTGTCTGTTCTGTGTGTGCGTGTGTGTGTGTGTGCACATATGTAGGGACAATATAACTATGTATTTCTGTGTGTACACACCTAAAATCAAGATGAGCATGCAGCCCATACATTGCATTTCCCTCCCCAAGACATTATCGCTCAGATGTTATAACACATTTCACAGAGGCAACACACACACAGACCCACATGCATGCACACACACGTGCACACACTTGCAGACATTAACATGGGCACACAGTGTATTCAATATTCATCACCACAAGCTGTCACATAATGGGCTCCTTTCATTGAAATAGTTAAACAGCTGACAGAGCAGCACCCATGCACACACACACACGCACACAGAAACACACACACGCACTGTTCCTCTGCAGTCGGGTTAATGACAAAATCAAAACAGCCAGACTTACGGTGTCTTCTCAAATGTGATGCACGCAAAGTTCTGAGCTCTGTCTCAAAAACCATCCAAAACACCAGACACAACCTTTTTGTTAGAATTGTTAGAACAAGATAGGGGCTGGCAGAGAACATGAAGTCGTCTGTGATTTGGCCGTTCTTGAGGGGATATGGTCTCTAGTGATTGAGACCTCAGACTTGGCAGTTCCAAACTCAGCCAGAATATCGCTACAAAGGAGAGTGGATCCTACGATAGCTAACAGAGAGAGTGGTCACACACGATGTGGGTATCCTCCAGAGGGATTTGCTGAAAGAGAATGAGAGATCTGACTCGCTGAGTCAGCAGAGGGGAAAATGGCATTCAGTTTCTGCAGCTTTGTCACTGTGGATGTCCCGGCTTGTAGGAGAGAAGGTCTAAATTCAACAGGCCAACCTCAACAGGACAAGACCCAGACGCTGATCTTCCAACTTATAATTTATAACAACTTATATACAATATAATAAGTTTAATATGTCCCACTGTTCAGGTACTGAAGTTTTCTTAGTTACTATTGGATCATTTTCAATCATTTGAAATTTGGTAGCTTGCCCAAACAATGACTTGTTGCATCTATTTTAGGTTTTTAATGTAATATTTATTTAATAATGTATAAAGTATCTTGGATGTAGTAGGTACATAATCGTAAAGTAGCTACGCTGTTAAGAGTGTAAGGGGGTGTAAACATTTATTGTAGTCATAGATCTTCTTAGTCTGTCCATGAACTTGACTGGGGTCTGTTGTAAAACTCTTCATTACCATGAGCAGTTACAACCAGCGCTTGGAAGAGGTCATGGATCAAAATGACCTCTGGTGGATTTACATTTTTAGCGGGACACATACTGTACATGCACAGTTTGTCTGATATACAGAATGTTTATGTCTGTTATCCGTGTTTACACTTAAATCCAACCATTCTGTGGCCACACAGTTTGACAGTGCCAAGGTGCTACCATGGCCTGCACAAGCACTTATGCCAAAATGGTATTGGCCACAGATGCACGCAAACAGAACATCAAACATCAAAATCTGTGTCAGCTCAAGCTTCACGTTGCAGGTCATTGTTGGTACAACCCAGAGACCAAAGAGCAATCACAGCAATGGAGAAGGCCACAGTGTCAAAGAGTGAATTTGGTGCATCAGAACAGGAGGATATTCTGACTATGTTCTCCTGCATTCACAGGTTTGTGTAATGTCAGTTCATCCTGCAGGGTCAGAGCATACTCTATTGCGCCACTCTGGGACCAAAACAGCAAGAACTGTGTGCAATGTTGCTTTGGTTCTCAATACATTGAAAACACACGGCCTTTTCTGGCTGCCCCAACACAATCATCCCTCCCCTCCCGCCCCACTCACTGGATTTATTTACAGCAACCTCTTCCTCTCCTCCAAAATGAAATTCAAGCTGAAGGTCCACCACTTTGAAACAGTGGAGGAGGTGCAGAGCACATCAGCACGCATTGATGATGATGCTCTACAAGGTAACATGATGGGACTTTGAGGGAGCAATCTAGCAGGAGCACCTGGAAAAATGTATTGATGCACAAGCTGGAAACTTTGAGGGGGTTTACATCAGGCGGGGCTTTTTTCCGTTTTACATGTCAGAGTTTTACAAGTGATCAAAGCGTACTCTAAGACAATAAATGGTGATGTGTTAAGGAAAGACATGACAACAATCCTGGTTATATTGCGCAGAGCATATTCAGGATTTGACTGTGAGGAAACCAGAGCTATCTATTAGAGAACATTTAAATCAGTAGTTTCATACGATGGCTACCATTTATTCATTAACTACGGCTACCAACAGAGAAGTGTGGAAGGGCGATAACTTAAATGCCTGCCTGAACCACGGCAGAATGCAGCTGTGTCAAGTTAAATCTCAGACACCTAAAACATTTCTGATCCACGTCAAATGTTTCAAGGTCAGACGGCAGTAACTATGATAAGCAAGTGCAATTTCATTTCTGACAGTGAGGAAGACCTAACTTCTTCCGCACATCGTAGCAGACTAAGGTGGTTCTAGGTGATCACCGAACCCACCAGACAGTTGGTAAGACCTAGTTGTGGACCTACGTCCATCCCTTGGGCTAAGCATGACTAAAAATACATTAACAAAAGTTGTTTTTCTGTTGGACCCACAACCTAGCTTCAGCCATTTTTGTACCATAATGCAAATTTCCACTTTCACTCTATATCCACAGCACAGACTGGGAGAAGTTTGGTTTTGTGTACGTGTTCCACCCCAGGTTTCCCCTCTGAATAAGAAAGGTGTATTAGCTCACCTGCTCAGTAACAATACCAGCCATCTCCGCTGTCACGCTAAATTAGCCTCTATTGGGCACGTACACACACAAACGTGCATACACGCACAGACGATACCAGTGATTGGGTGATGACAGCAGTGATATGACTGCACCTCTGTCTGCAAGGTAACGATGCCTGTCTGTTGATGCCAGCTCGGATAACATTCACAGCTCCGCTCAGAAGTCTTTCATCCGCTCCCATCTGGACCGGGACACATGCAAACACATAAGTACAATCCACAGATTTCCTCTCACTTTGTTTGTGTTTTCCAGTGTTAACCTTTATGCCGTTTGACTCAGATGATGGGTATGATATAAGGCCAAGAATAAAAACAGAAAGGGCATACCAGTACGGTTTCACAGCGAACAGCGAAGCTTCCAGAGGCAGGACATTTAAAATAATGAATAATGGTGTCACATAGCAGGCTTGTTTGGGAGGGCTGCACCACCGGAGATGTGGAAAAAGCTGCCGGCTGGAAGGCCAGATGATATCATGGGCTGGAATGATGTGTTGTGATCGGTGACTGCTGGAACTCAACCGCATGTGACACGGGATATGAGCTAAAGGTGGGACGGACAAACTGAAAAAAACAGGATTGAGAAAGAGAGGCCTGATTTATTTTTATTGCTCCCCAGGCTTTCCTGCCTTCAGATGTACTAACATAGCCCTTCACTGCCATCTCCTCACCTGAGTACATTCATTGAAACTGTACATAAAACAGTTTTGTAGCCCTTTACATTACTTGTGTAAAGTGTTTCCATTGTTTTTATTCCTCCCTATTTAAATAATTAATGATTCAAATAGGTAAAAAAAAAATATATATATATCTATAGAGAGAGAGAGATTTATAGATATATAGATATAAACATAGATATAAAATATCTATTTCCCAAGAAAAGCAAAGATTAGAGACACAGAAAATCATGTGATTAGCCTGTGTTCTAGATGTGCTAATCTAACCGGGACCTCAACCAGCCACAACAGTAAAATGGTGGTTACACAATGATATTTCAGTTTTTAAGCCTAATAAAGCCTTTGTTTGACTTTTATTTGTGATATATATATATATTTTATTTTATTTTATTTATTTATTTATTTTTTCTCATTGTATTGCACTGGTACTTTAACTCAACCATCTGAGTACTGGTCAGGTCAGTGCAGGTCAGCCACTTTGGTCACTAATGGGTGTGTTTGAATGCCGGCTGAGGAAGTCAGAATTACCCCCCTCTCTTACTTCATACCTTCCTCTTTGCTTTTCCCTCACCCTCTCTGTTATACCTGCCCTGCTTCCTCACTCCTTCATTCTCTTCCCCTCCTCCCTCCTCTCTTCCTGCTTTTCTACCTCTCTTACTCCTCCCACGCTCCTTCCCTCCCTCTCTTTCCTTTAACTGGGCCGTGCCAGTCAGCGGGATCAGGCCCGGGCCTCCTAGCCTCGCCTCCCAGACAACTGCAAACAATTAGGGAAATTAGTGGCTCCAGCATCACCATCAGGAGGCCTGCTTGTTTATAATTTAATCGGGGCGCATGTCAAAACAGTCAGAGCTTGAGAGAAACAAGATGCGTCGGCGAGATGAAATTCAAACTGCCAGCCAGCTCAAAATATTAGGACTGTTTGTTTAATAGCGTGCGACCAACTGGGTAAAAGTAAAATTCAGAGGGCAGCAGGAGGAGGGAGGGGGGGAGAGAGGCAGCAAAGAAAAGCACTAATGAAGAAATGAGGAAAGAAAACAGCAGGGGAAAAAATGAAGATGTATTAATTTTGATTTTTTTTCATTTCCTCCACATTTTGTGAGTTAATGCATTTCATTTTTGGGGTTTTTTTTTTCAGCTTCTCTATTTCTTCCCCCCGCCCCCCTCCACCCCTCTACCCCGTCTTTCACTTAGCAGTGCTCTGGGAATTTCAAACGCTTGGATCTGTGCCGCCTTTCAAATTCATTATAAAAGCTTTTTGCTAACTAAATAGAGAGAGAGGAAGAGAAAAAAAAATGCCACATTCATCTCTCAGCCCCCACGCTCCCTCCTCCCTGCCCCCTGACAATATATAAATAAACTAGAGTGACCTGATTGAGATGTAAAAGGCAGGGAGTTAGCACTGGGACCCATACATTACTTCTCAACATTAACAGTAGTCTACTCAGCCGACACATGGTGGTGGGAGTATGGCCCCTGGGCAAATGGTGAGGTTAGAACTAATGCCCCCCCTCCTTTAACCACTCGCCTGTGCCCACACCCTTGGAAAGTATGGGCTTCAGCTGGCAGAGCGATGATTCTGCCAACTAAACTGACATATTTCACATAGACGCTCCCGCTTTGTGGTGTCTGTTAATGTAAAGAGTTATCATATTCAGACCACTTGCCCATTTTTCCTGCCCAGATTCAGCTTTACCCGTGCACTCAAAGCAGCGCGGCGCTCCTGCCTTCACCCGAAAAAGAAAAACGCTGCGCCGATGATTAGCTCTTGAAGCAAATCCAAAATGAGAAACATAAAGGTTTCTCAAATCAAGTACACTGGTATAGCACAGTATAGCATATTGTGTGGAGTAAACCCTGCACCTCAATGGAAACTTGAGGCTCCACATGTTTGACAGGGGTGAAAAAACATAGAACAATGGTTTTTGCTCCCTACACACGACTTCTATGGAAAACAAAGGAAACACCAAAATGAAGTCATTAGAAGCGCGTTCTCTCTAAGAAAATCCCAATCTGACGAGCGGACGGCGAGCTGAGTATAGATGCAGGGTGAGGGGTGAGGCCGATAGAGTCCTGACGATGATGGTCTCAATGGAGCATCATTAAGCTGATGAGAATCAGAACAAGGCAGTAATTGGTGATAAGCTGATATATGGTGAAAGTGATCCAGAGCCAGGGATCATGATAGCAGAGATACAGACCCAACAACACGCACACACACACACCCAGTACGCTTTAGCGACACACAACCCAGCAAGCAGACTGTGAGGCTGGCAGACATGCAGGGTCCTGGTCAAAGAGCATTATTCAGAGTACATGACTGCATGCAGCGCAGCACCAAACGCCTTTCATTACGTCAGTCTGCTAGCCAGCTAATTCGTGTTCCCCCGGCTACCTTTGTCGGCCAGTCAGACAGGCACACAGGCCCTGACCATCAGCCGCCAGTCCACGCAATCAGCCGCCTGCTATCAGCTCCCTAATTGGATCAGTGGCACGAATGTGATTACAGCAGGCGTATTTATTTACATAATAATTATTACCGCCCTCCCTAGAGGAGCCAGGGGAGAACGCCAGGGTCTGGGGAGAGATGAAGGGTGGGATAGAACGGGAGGGGGAGGAGGAGGGGGAGGAGGGGGAGGGAAGAGGAGGACAGTGAAAACAACAGGAAGGGTGAAGAGTCTTCCTGTTGAGAATGGAGATGGAGCAGGAGACAAACAGTGGAAGAATGAAAGTGAAGAGCTGATTCATAAGAGACACAAAATAACTGCAGCGGGAAACGTGCCAAGCCTGTAGGGAAGCAGCATACTGTCAGTTTGTCTGTCTCAGTGAACTTTGCGTTCATCAAACATATGGACTGGTCCTCATCCTGAAAGAACTGTGTCTCGTCTCTTTAATGAACTTAGGTCAAACTAGATCCACGCAGCAATAAAAGAAAATGATGGTTTCTTTATTTCCGTGTCCTCTCGTGGATCATCAGCAGGTGAGGGGGCTTACGGTTTGTTTGCTTACAGAAGCTCTTGACCTTAAGTGCACATTCAGACTCTACACCAGGATCAGATTTTTAATGAGGCATCTTAAAACATTCAGAGGTCAGGCAGAGGCAGGATTTTCAAGCTAGCTACAGCCAAGAAGTTCACAGGTCGGCAGCTGAAAATGAGAAGCTGAGAAGCTCTGAAATGTCTGAAATCAAGCCATATTTAGAATTATGAGCAGTAAATGTGTCTGTGTCATTGCTGTGGACCACATATGTGTTGTGTATCGATAACAGAAAGGGTGTGTGGCTTTGTTGTTTTATCAACTAAAAGCCCTCCTCTGTTTGGACCGACCGTGTTAGAGCTTGACTGTGTTGGTCTGAGCGTGGCTAACCAGATCAGCGGGCAGGTAAGGAGAGAATGGAACCAGGTTAGCTATTAGCATGCTGATGTGGGGATCTGAGTTTATTGCTAGGGGATGCAGATTCGGCATTGTGCCAGAGTCGCTTCAAATTCCCCTTCTTTATATTAACATCCACTGGACAAAATCATGTCCACCACGCAAACTCACAGATTAATTCCGCCCATGCGTCGCAGAGTGGGAGTGGGCTTACTCCCTTGACAACATGGATTTCCCATTTTGCCAATGGCTAGTGACGTGGTATGTCTTTACTGTTTGAACAAAATTTAGATAAATTTTGCCCCCCCTGAGAATCCCTGGCCAAACTCAATATAAATACAGCTCTCTATTTCAATAACAGAGGCGGACAGAGTGAGACAGGCAGAGAGGGATGGAGGGGCTCTGGGGACGCGGTCGCGTTTACGTTTGCTGCCATTGAAGTTGTCCAAAGCCTGGCTTTGCTTGCTGCTTAATGGTGCTTAATCACAGAGCTCCTAAAATAGGCCATTATATCAGCACTGAGCTCTAGAATTACACAGAGCCCTCAGGGCCTGAACAACAGAGCTTTTGTTAATAAGCTGCCATTAATCAGATCCATTACAGAAACCATTGGTCCAGCGGGCAGCGCCGCGGTTGATAAATACCTCAAGAATAAAAAACAATTTACTCACCTAGTCTAAACTGCAGTCGATATGTGTGTGTGCGTATGTGTGTGCGTGTTGACACAGAGGCTGGGTGGGACAGGAACCACGCAGGCTGACTAAAGACACCCAGAGGACTGGTAGCAGAGCGCGCTGTGGTGTAAATATTCCTCGATGGGCTGAAGATAGAGATTAATAGAACACACTGAGTGCTGCGGAGAAGACGCAGCAAATATCTGCTGACGTCATTGTCAGGAGAGACTTTTAAGACTGTGTGTAGGTGCTGAGATCGTTGATGCGATTGTGCCGGCCTGAAGCGTTTTTGCAGTTAGTCAGAGATGGACAGCCATCAGGCACTCGCTGTCATCAGAAAGGCTCCTCTGGGGGCAAACATTGTCTACGCTAATGGGGGTTAATCAAATATCTGGCAACCCTGCTGTCACTAACAGCTTCTCAGGCCATGTGCAAGTGCTTATGCACTATACGTCATTGATCTGCACTTTCCAATACTCAGAAATAACTGACCACTAACACAACTATGAACTTGACAGGCCATCAGAACAGCTAACTGAAATCCATGTGGACTGCAGCACTTTGTGTTTTCATTCTGAAGGAAACACAAGACCATGATTCTCATTTTTCACATTTTTCCATTTGCTTTGACACAAACTTTTCTCTTTGGGAAGCATCATATGGATGCACTTGCACTCAGCACTCCCTACTCATTACTGCCACTCTTGTTAATCAGTTGTGTCTTTCCCATCAATCTCTTCCCACCTTCCACCCCCCTCCGCCCCCATCGTCTCCCCACCCTATCTGTCTCCCTCCAGTCAGCCAGAGACAGACGCAGGCCTCTTCATAGCAGATAAAGCCGCTAATTTCATTAATTATGAACCAATATGTTACAGTGTATGTGTGCACGTGTGTGTCTGGAGCAATGGGGGGATTTGAGGGTGCCTTGAACTGGCATCTGGTCCACTCTGGCATCCATGGAACAAGGGAATAGAAAGGAAGAAGGTAGAAACAGCAGCAGCAGGAGGAGGAGAGGGAGAAAATAAGAGAGATGAAGGACAAAAGTGAGAGGAAATGGCACTGCGAAAGGAAAGGATCATTTGGAAAGAACATAACAGAGCTATATGGGAGAGAGAGAGGGAGTTCACTGTAGAAACACTGTTGTCAGATCAGGAGCAAGTGACTGACTGACTGAAGTGACCGGACCTGATTGCTTAACGAGCACAGACACACAATACTGTATGTTCGGCAATGTGCTCTGACTGTTATGGTCCCACTTTTCTATGAGATGTCACTGCTGCGCATGGACAGAGACAGCTATTGCATCGATACACTGGGATGAAAACATCAGTGGTGATGTAATATCTGACTGGTAGGACAGCATGAGCAGCAGCAAAGACTGCAGAGGGTAAGAAAGTCCGTGTGTGCGTGTGTGTGTGTGTGTGTGTGTGTGTGTGTGTGTGTGTGTGTGTGTGCTTGCACATTGCCTTATATGGCAAAACATACAGGAAATGCAAGTATGCAGTATTTCAAATAACAATTAATATTAAATTAAAGCTAGAAGCAATGCATGGTTACTCCAATACATTCTGTCATCTTATCCCAGTGACTGCACTTAGAAGTAAACGGCACATATATAACATGAACTCTGTTCTATAGCTTCTGTCTGTCTGTCTGTCTACACTTCATACTCTATCTGTGAGTGCTTGTTCAGGCTACTGTGAAGCACGTGATGTGTTTTGTCAGCATGTTTATCAAGTGTTTATTAGCCACAAACAGATATGTGACAGTATGAAACGCAGAGGGGGTCAATAATAAAAGGTTAACATTCCCTTTTAACCACTTCACGTTCAGGGTCCTGCTATTGTTCATGTTCATTCACTGTCACAATGTCATGACTTACTGGGACACTTTAATAGAACAGAGCCATTGTTAATGTTATTAGTAACACATGTGCTTTTCCTACCATGACAAGTCAGAATGTCTGCTGTGACAAAAGCCTGCAGACATCCAGCGTCCTGGTGCCGCTTCCAGACGAGCCACCAGCTTCTGTAACCGACGCAAACTCCCATTCTGGGTTTCTTTCATCACTCGTTTTCTGAGAATGTGACATGTGTTCCTGGCTTTGCTTAAGTTAAATGAGTACCCACTGCAGCATTTGATATTAAAATTGGAAATGTTAACACACTGAAACAATAGGGAATTTGTTAGCATTCAAAACAATTACCCCACAGTTTTAAAAGCGCAGCAGCTGTATGTTGTATACACTGCAACCTAGGCCTGAAACCCACCTACACTCTTGTGTCATGTTATCAAGTCCCCGCTGTCTGAAACTGTCATTCAGCGCTCTCAGTCCAGCTATTATTATGTTATTATCAGTCCATGTCTAGAATGCAGAGATTGACCATTAGGTCGGTGATGCTTAACTTGCCTGATCTAAGTCAACCTGTCCTGGCAGAGACCAAACTCGGTCAAAGTTTAGCTGATGAAATAAAATAACAGAGTGTAATAGTGTGAAATGGGTCACACCAGCATTAACAGCACGTCAGTTCTGGTGTGGGTTCATCTTCTAACAATACAGGCTCTGATGACGGACTTTTGTTTTGTCACACAGAGACTAAAACAAACCTTTACTCATCCTTATCATTACTGCCCGCTCGCACTCAACTTGCAGGGTCACTAAATACTCGTATTGTGCGATAACCTTGCCTTCTGAGCTGCTCCGCGTTGGTGAAGGTTCGTGTCTGCGCCTTCGCTCGTGTGTGTCCCTAACAGGTGTGTCCCTCACGCTAGACTGCCTCCTGCCTCTTAGCTCTGTCTTTTTCTCGCTCAAACATACATGAACACACACACACACACACACACACACACACACAGCAGCCTAATCAGTCGCGCTTCACGTCCAAAAGATGGCACAGTGTGAGCTGGATAAATAGCGGAGGCGCATGTGTCTTTGGTATTAATAGTAATTGTGTGTGTAAACTGTTTCACATCAACCCACTCTATTACAACAGCTGCCCTCAAATCACCACAGGCTGTGGCAGCTGATGACTTTTGTGTGTGTGTGTGTGTGTGTGTGTGTGTGTGTGTGTGTGTGTGTGTGTAAAAAAGAGCCTTCACAAGCACATCCAGATTTTTTCCAAAGGTGTGTGAATTCATGTGACACCTGTGAGTTTTATTTGATAAAGGTGACCAAGTGCACTTTTACATATCTGAGGATTACTGCCATTTCATTGGTTGATAAATAGTGGTTTGACTGTCCGGATATTGGAGGGATGGGTATTGGATGGGTGTGTATGAGTGACTTATGCACAACAGGACAGCCCAGGTTGTTAAATTGTACTCATAAGCCAGCAGTTAAATGTTGGTTAATGATGCGCCCAGAAACACAGGCAGACAGACAGCAGAGCAACCTTTGGACTCTGCAGAGTGTCCTCAGGATAATCCCTGGTCATAAATATCACCCTATTCACTCTGCACGTACACACATCCACACACCAGTACACTATAAAGTAACTGCACACGCGCACGCACACACACACACACACACACACACAGTCATTGGTTTTTGTCCTGCTGTAGAGAGCTCCTGTGGTCCATAAGGGTCAGTAGTGGTTGTTACAGTCGTTGCTGCGCACAAACACAAACACACATCTACACACACACACACACACCATCCCCACCGCCCTGGCCACAGACGCCTAGCCATGCCTCATGATTAGCATTGCCTGCTCCATGCTTTTGTTTTCTGCTTTGTTTGTTTGCCACTGTGCAGAAATATTTCTGTGGAATCTAGCGTGATTGCACCATAGGTTAGCGACACCCATCTATTACAGCAAAGAAGAGCCTTGTATTTAGACTGCCTCAGCGGCATCTATATTTATCAGCGCATGCCTAGCCGGGGCCAGACGCGGGCCCATTCGCGCAGCTTTTACTGCCGAGTTTCCCCACACATTCCAACAGCCATCACGATACACATCTAAAACTGGCCTGAAGATGAACACCAATTCCGCAAATCAGTCATTGCATGTGTGGAAAGTAGCATTTCTCTGTATCTTTATTCAAGCACAATCTTTGAGAAGCCACTCAAGTCATTCCATCGTGCGCCTTTTGATTTCTACTCCTCTGCATTCAGCCGGATACTACCGCTGAACTTTTAACTCTGCTACAGTTTTTATATTCATGTCAACATCTAATTGTAATCTGCAAAACTGTAGCTTCCTTGCAGATTACAATTAGACACTGACAACATTAAGGTAAAATAAATGACCTCTGATGTTGTAACGATGTTCGTTCTCGCTGATCTCTGGTTTCAGATGGTGCTAAGAACATAAGAAACATCAATCCTGACAACAGACAGACAGCATTTAAAACCCCAGGGTTCAAGGGAGCCATGCTGTCCACTTCTACCTGGCGAATCATTTTCAGATCTATAGCTACAGAAAAGTCAACAGATGCAGCATGACTAGACCTTCCATCTCTTGCTGAGTCAATAAAAAATCATAACTGCTCCAAAAATCCATTGGGAGCAGTGACCAAATCACGGGGGAAGTGCGTGTAAAGAGTAACTAATGTTTAACTCATGGTAAAGACACAAATATTCAAAGACTGACTGACATCAGTGTGGCTGTTACTGCTGCTACCTCCATGTTAGCATCACTTGGGATGCCTGCATGATAACGCTGCTTCCACTCTATCCTTTCGTTGCAGAACACTGTCTAACATATTGCATGCTTTTCTCAACAGAGTGCAAACGCTGACAACAGCAAAGCAGTCCGCAGCAGCATGCACACGTGCGTAAACTGGAAATCAAGTTGCTTTTTGATCTCATGGCGGTGGAGGGAAAAAGACTTTGGAGCAGTTTTGGTTGCTAAACAGTGCCTGTGTTAGTGCATGGCATCAGTGCCGTGCCCATTATCGCCTCACACAGCCCAACACCCTCTTGTTTACCATGTTTGCAGGCGCTGATTCCTTAAATAATGCAGGATGAGAGGGAATGGAGGGAATGACTGTGTGTGCATGTGTGTGTGTGTGAGAGAGAGAAAGCATTTTCCTGCCTTGAGGTGAGTTTCTCCTCTTGTGTAGGTGTTTCACGTGAATGCATGTGTGCATGTGTGCATGTGCCTGCGCGCATCCCGGCCCGAGTTACAGAGATAAAAAGAAGTGAGCTGAGAGAAAGAATCGGAAGGTCAAAGAGGGAGGGGTTTGAGCGCGGAGGTGAATCGAGCAAATCATCACTTTGACTTAAAAACATACTCATTATGTGCAGTCATGAATAATTTTGTACCAAAACACTAATTTTGCATTAGACTTACAGCGCGCTGATTCGGCAGCTCAGGAATATTCATACACTCGTGGGGATTTTTCCACCGCGCTGTGTTTTTTCCCATTTAGTGAGGCTTTTCTGGCACAGACAGCGCCGCGGTGAATATAGGTCATATACGCACTGGGCTCACTGGTGGCACTAAGGATGGCGCTGCAGGTCTCCAGACGACTGCACCGGTGCCAAGGGAGCCCCCTCTGCAATGGCTCGGCTCGTGCATACACACACGCACACACACACACACACGGTGACAAGCACACCACGTTCTATTAATACAGCCACAGCCATTTTAATATTTAATTGCGTTGATGGACTGCATCTGTGCTGCTCTGTGATGCAAACATTATTATACATACTAAGTGGCTTAATTGTAATTAGAGCTGAAAATTTAATTAAACTCAACAATAAAGGAGATCACAGCATTTTTTTTCCCTGAGCAGACCCTTTCTTCCCCCTCGCTGCATTTAACTCCTTCCGTGCTGCGGAGCTGCTCTGGTCCAGATGCCTCGGCTCGGATGGCTGGTTTCATTACAAACCGAGTGTCAGGCTGATTGAGCCAGCGTTGTTTCATCTAATCCTTTCGAATACTTCACGTTAACAATCAAAGCTGTGTTTGGAAAGCGTGTTCGGTCCTTGTAAAGCATGAGCGCATCAGCTTCTGCCTTGACCCCTTAAAGAAATAAACTGACGAGAGTTTTGATGAGGAGGATCAATACCACTCTCACATCTGTCTGTTAAATATGAAATATATATTAAATATAAATTAAACAAACAAGACATGGTCATGTGTAAGCTTTAGGGTGTTGCTAGGCAAATATTTTTTTCTACTTCTGAACAGAGAACAGCAAGTTCTCTCCCCTCCCTCCCAGTCTTATGCTGAGATAAATCTCACCTGGCTGTAGCTTGTAGACAGATTGGTAATGCAGCCAATAAGGATCCTAATCAGAAGGTCAGACGTCAAACAAACCAACGCATGACTGCACATTTCTCTCTGTGGCTGTAATATATGTTTTCATACCACGTTTCCTGTTTCATCTCACGACCCTTCAGGTTTCTGTGGTCCTGACGCAGGATGGGAAACACTAATGTAGGGCAGTGCTGAACACTGTCATTCTCCCACTCAATACCTCACAATGATTCAGACTTGAATCTACAATATATTGAATTAAACACACACACACACAGGAGATGCATGCAGTAGTGGCCGTCTGGTGTTGTGTGTATTATTCATCAGGAGTGAGGCGTGTCGGTGTGGAGTGTTTGTGGCCTGGTGTGTAAACAGCTGTGTGTTGCTTGACATGCTTTTGCACTCTCAGCTCAGCGCTAACCGGGTCTGTTGGTACTGATCAGACCAGAGCTGAGGCGACAGGACAGCCTGCCAAACAACAACCACTGGCCTGGCCCTGCCCCACCCCCATCCACTCACACACACGCACACACACACACACGGGCACTCAAATTGTCACATAAACTGACAGACCCTCACATATGGATAAATATGAAACAAAGACACGTAAACACACAAGCTGAGCCCAACAAATCAACACAGCTTTACAGTAATACATGAACAGACCGTCAGTCTGTCATGGTTTTTGTTTTAAGTTACATGACTCCTCTGGAGCTGCTGGCTCCACGTCTGGAGATAATGGTTGAGTGGATATATTCTTCAATAAACTAAGAACAAAGTCACACCGGGTTTCATAAGGAGCAAATAATGAGGTATTTCAAGCCGGTCTGTAAACAGGGCGAGTGTGCGAATGAGAAGTCGCTGCAGCTCCGGCAGAAAACTCACAACGCTGGGTTTGAGTTGCAGTGTTTTCACCGCACTGCTTCGTCTTCTTCTTCTATGTTCTTGGTAATCTTTTCAGCCTGGTGTGATGTAAAGAAGAGAAGAAGAAGCTGTGGGATGACTGTCACCAGATGGTCATTAGGCCTACATATGTTATCATCGCATCATCCTTTAGCACAGTGTGTGTGTGTGTGTGTCTGCACGTCTGTGTGGTGAATATTCAGCCGAAAAAAGATTACTGCAATTAGGCCGAGCAGGCAATCAGCATGGACACCATCAAACAGCTAGGACCCCCAAGTGGGAACACCTCCTTACATGAAGGTCAGCTCCTCACACCCACTTTCTTTTAGATTCAATTTACAGGAATTTGCATCTTTTAAACTGCTGTTACGGCCACGCAGTGAGCGCGTTGTTCATACATAATATACAGCATTTCATATATAAGAAGCGGGAACGGCTGAGAATGAGAGAGTGAGAATGACTGACACTGTGAGACAAAGAGAAGATGAAAAAGGAGGAAATGGAAATTAAATTTAGAAACAGAGTTAAGGTGGGCGGAGCGCTGTGGAGAGGCAGTGTTTGGAAGGAAAGGTTCAAATCGATGCAGGGCCTAATGTATTCAATGCCCACTCTGTTTACAGAGCATGTAGCGGGCCTGATGATATCCAGACTTTTGGCCACGATCGAATGAAAACCTTCCACCAACTGCTTCGAATGCTCGTGCCTGAGCGGTTTCAGTCGAGAGCCTGGGCTCTGCAGACACCACGGGAACAAGCCATTTCAGGGCACTGTACTGTGCACGGAGAGGATGCACGGATGACACTTTATAAAACCAAGTAAAAGGCATTACTGAAGAGCGTGTCTCGACATCGAGTTTTAAAGTCTTTCATACCATTCCCACTAAGAATTCTGCGTTCTGATTGGCTGGAAGGTGTGGAATAACTTTAGTAACCGGACACCTTTGATTTAGGCACCTATATTAATGCGCTAGCATAAAACTGTCAGTAGGTACAGTGACAGAGAGACTTAGCTTAAGAGCTTGCAGCCAGGTTTTCTGTGTAACCAATAAAAAATACATAAATAGCTTCTTGGTGACAACCACAAATTTAATTTCCAGCGTGTTTGATATTTGCATGAATCTGTGGCAAGAGAGTGTAAATGTGGCCTGGACTGCACAGAAAATATAGAAAAGGAGAAATCACAGGTAAGAGAGTGGGAGGAAGGGAAAAAACTGTGTGTGTCTGCGTATGTTGTGTGTGAGAGGAGGGTGAAAAAAGCCTGTGTGTGTGTAACCGTGTGTTCAGACAGAACGGCCAGTGAGTTTCAGCGGCAGCACGATTACACACAACCTCCATGTGGCAACGTGATTACATGTGAATTTGCCCTGGGTGAATGACGCAGCCTAAACGCTCACTCCCAGAGAGAGAGGACGCAACGAATCTCAGCATACTGTGGCGCTCTTCTCTGATCCTGCAGGTCAGGCATCCAGATTCGAGAGTAATCAATTCATGTTTATTAATGTCTATAATTCAATTTCAGTGAAATCTTTCTAAAGATTCTAAAACTCTTAACCTCGGCCCAGTGTTACGACTCCTGACCAGCGTCAGTGCTGTTGCTTCCTACTGTAGCATACGAGTGGGTAGAGTTCTGAAGCACAGGAGCTAATTTAATGATATTTAAAACAGAAAATGATCAAAAGAAGTTATCGAACTAAATACATGGCTGGTATTTTTAATTTGATTACATAAGGAATTTTGCTTGCATGTGGCCAGGTAATAAGGAGAATAATAGCCTCCAACTTGTCCTTTTCATTATTATAATGTGAAATCAGGTTTATTTTTGCGTGTGATATCATGACATAATGGAACATCTGAGCTGCAGGAATAACAGACCGAAGTCACTGCTTCAGTCGCTCATTCATTGCTGCCTCAGTGACAGAGGCTTAATATGTCACTCTGTGATTTTGACCCATTGGGTGGTGCAGTGTCACCTGACTGTGACGCTCATCACCACGCCTCATCCGGAGAGTAAGCATGACACAGACGCTGTCTATCGTAGGACTTTTGATCACACTGTGTAGTGCATGCATTTCACACTTAGACATAGACACTTAAATAAAACGGTGAATAGTAATTATAGTTTAACAACCATTCAATTTAAGATAAGTTAGTTAAACTTATATAGTATTTTGAGAGGAGCTGTGGGGGGAAGGAAGCTTTGAGGCTGGAAACATGCAACAGTCTGTGAATTACAGTGAATAAGAAAAGAATGAAGTAGTATAAGCATTCAAAGCAACAACCAGTCAAAGGTGTGTCAACCAACCCAAGTCTGTTATCCGAATGGATCCAGGAAGTACCTCTCAGCATCATTAGCTAATTGAATCCAGTATTGATTCCATATCAGTAATAAGTGATATATGGGGCTCATATTAGTTATATTAGGTTAAATAGGGAGCCATAAGGTCATGTGCATGCAACATTTCGTATTCAGTCATAAATTGATCTGCCATGTTTTATTAGATTGGTGCGTTGCAGTGGCTGTGTTGGCTACTTATTAAAAGCATGGCCTGGTTGATGCAGTGCAGCAGCTAGTAGAGGCATTCATACAACGACTCCAGCTGGAAGTATCATTTCTGGTTTTAACATTTAGTCTTCTCTGATTTATGAATTTATCTGAATTAGCCAGAAAATTAATCAGAAACTATTTTAATAATGACAATACTATTAATAACTATATATTTATAATAAGTATGATATTATTTAATGCATTATAAATAATAATTAATCTTTCTCAGCTTCTCAAATGTCAGTTGAATATCTTTAGGTCTTTGGGAGTGTTAGTCAGAGTCAAAGGAAAGTGAAGGCGTCCTTCAGGCGCGCTGTTTTTCAACATTACATAGACAAATAATGGAAATTAGAAAATAACGAGCAGATTGATCAGTAATGAAAACAATCATCAGTCTGTCCACTGTGTCCTCACCACGCGCTGGCAAGATCCGCGAGTGCGATTACAACTTTATAATTGACTTGAGTCGTCTGCAGCTCAGATAGTCAATTTTATTTGTTGAGGTCAGCAAAAAAAAATCTCATAAAAAATTACCGAGCTGATACTCTTCTTGTAATTTCATCCATTTTTATAGGCTGGTCAAGGTTTAAAGTGCATAATAAGCACTGCGGCAATGTGTTTTCCATGCTTTTATGACAGTCGAGTGTGATGTATTGGCAAATGACATTGTAGTTAATGACAGCGCTGTTTTATGAGTGGTGTCACTTGTCAATGCAGTGTGTAACCAAACCCACACTTTGACCCCTGATGGTGTGACACGAATTTTCATGAAGCTCTGTGTGTGTGTGTGTGTGTGTGTGTGTGTGTGTGTGTGTGTGTGAGCATGCATGGACAACCTCCTGCATACATCGCTGTGCATGTGTGCCCGTAATGTTCAACACTGTGTGCCTTAATCAACATTGCTCAATGTAATTTGACCATTTGTAAGCATTACCGGATTAGTGTGCCCAATTATCTGCCATCCTCAACGCTGATATGAACAAATGCTGTATCCATAACGTAGACTTAATAGACGTATGTTGGGTTGATGCATCACGCAGCTAATTTCGTGATTACATTTTCAGTGACCAGACCTTTTCCTGTCTGCTAATTGCAGCAGGTTAAGCAGCAAGCAAGGCAATACGAATCTATTGGGTCATGTTGCAAACACAGGTCTGTTCTGTGTGTACTGGCTCCCATCAATCCTCGACAACGTGCATGTTGTGCTTGTGTGTGTGTGTGTGTGTGTGCGTGTGTAAATGGGTGTGCCTATTTGCACATCCATTCCCTGTGAACTCTCGCCTTGTCTTATTGATGGCTCTCATATGACCAACCTCTATAAAGCAGCATCTCCATTAAAATGAAATACATGTTCAGCAATACAGCAGGTACTTTTTTATAACTCCAGTAAAAATAAAAGTGTTTTACAGCATTATTGTTTTCAGACAGTGGGTAACGATAGAGATGAGGAGGTACTTTATGGGGATTTTATGGGGGTCGTCTTTATGGGGAATCTGGTAGTTATAGATATAATAAAGGGACTGATTCTCACGCTATCGCCTGACCTGATGTGATCTGGGGCTTCTGGAGCCTGAAACTGAGTTCAAAATATTTTTTATTAAACAAAATTTGCTCTCTACTTAATCAATATACTCATTAATCACGCACTGACTGACTGCTTCTGATGAATTTTGTAAAACACTTGATTCTTATTTTACAGCTATTTAGTTTCATTAACCGGGGTTTGGATAAAATCCACCGTGCTCTTTGATCTGAACGTGAGCAGCACTCAAACTTGTAGTTTTACAGGTATCTATTAGACAGCATGAGTTCCATTTTGATGTTAGCAATTGTACCGCAGAGAGAAGCGCGTGTCAATAACTCAAGTGGCTGAGTGAGCGCTTTCAAAAGGAATGAAGGAACCTCTAATGCTTCTATTAATGCTTGTATGTATATTTTACAAAGTTAATACAGTATTTAAATAACCGTAGCAGACAAGTGGCTGGGAATCTGCATGAATTAATGACAAGCATCAGTGATCAAAAGTTCAAGTTCAAAGGGAATGAATTAATCGCTATTATTTAATTCATATTCATTCAAAATGCAGAAAACCAATAGATGATTATGAATGTCTATCATTAGCTGGTCGACATCTGGGCTTCAGACCAGGCAACTAAAACTAAATAACGCAACCAAATATCACTGACCTCAGTCAACTTTAAATTCACGATAATATGGTTTTATAGCCACTTGTTACATTCATCCATACGGTGGTTCACGCGTTGACTCAGTCGTCCAGGGATCCGTGTTGCTGTTGCTGTCAACACTGATGCCTGCCATGTTTGTTAGCTCAAACGTCCCTCTCTCTACGGCCGAATATTACAGTGTAATTACCAACCTCCCAAACATAAAGCAATTAGAAGTGTTTTCCATTAGGCATGAGCGTGCACTAAAGTAGGCATGTGCACTATTATATGGCAGTAAACGTACTAGAGAGCGGAGTAACAGACAAAGCAGCCATTCAGTGTGCAGACAGAAAGGCCCGGCTTCATTTTTAAAAATCTGTCAGATAAAGAAGATTTAAGCTGTGATTCGAAGCAGCTGAGAAACGGAGCAGACCACAGATATTTAAGAAGTTTGCTCCAAACAATCGGTGCGTTGAAATTTAACCCTGCTTCACCGGGATTTGCTTTAACCCTCAAATGAGGAGCTTTTTGACTGTGACTCAAGAGACTGTGACTCTCTAATTTAGAATCAGAGATGTGTTTTAATCAGTACTAGTATGAGGAACTAATAACTTAAATTGATTCAACAGCAGCTGACAGAGGATGCTTCACTTCCACATGAAGCATCTAATCCCCAACATATTTCAAACTGTGGGCCGGGTCTGTCTTGATCATTAGTGTTTCTGAACTGATCTGAATTATCTGTGACGGTGGGCTCTGCCTTTTAATCGTTCATCTGCCCAAAAAAATTAGATTGTCTTTTTAAAAACAAGATCAAATCATTGATTGTTGCAAATCATGAATTGTACAGTGCATTGAATGCATCGCTGACCCAGAATACATGTCTGATTATTCAGAATTTGTGCACGTGCAGGATAAATGACTGATAGAGCTGAATATATACCTCAGTATTTGTGAGGACCACGTTGCCTTACAGTGTAAATCGTGTTTTGTGTAAGTATAAAATCAGGAGGAGCTAAAAATAAAGCCTCTGCAGTGTGACCACTGCGTGTTTTTCCTACAGGATCTGAAAGTGGTTGGGGATTTTTCTCAGCACAGAGTGAAGCGCATAACGCTTAAGCTGAGGTTAAAATATGAAAATGATCAAGGTTTAAGATGTGAGGTTTTCACGGCACATTGGTTACTCGTCTGTTCTTGTGTAGTGGGGCCGGCTCACAGCTCATTTCTGTCTGGGTGTGAGCAGATGCCAAGCAGCGTTGCGGTATGCCCCTGTCTCTCTCCCTCTCTGTTGTTGTCCACTGTGTTTACGGTCCGTGGGCTGCAGCGGGCCAGAAAAGGCCTTTGGTTGGCCCGGACTGAAGGCGCCTATATGGGTCAGCTCTGGTTCCTGCCCCCCCCTTCATCATCTTGACCACAGCCTCAAGCCCTGCCCAGACCAACCTGGCCTCAAGCACAGCAGTGACCAGAGGCTGTCGGGCGAAAGCCTGGGAAAAAAACCCGCCACTGGTCACTGTATCGACATGGTGATGAGGCAGCAGGCAGCGGGACTGAACAGTATGAGATGCGTTCAGAGCATCAGGATCAGCTAATTTAGCAGGCGGTCACAGACCGGTGAGAGAAGAGGGCAGTGACATTTCCCTCTGTCTGTATGATTGCTCTCTGAGGCTCCCAGAATGATGGCACTGAAGGGGAGATCACAAAAAGTCAACAGCCCTTGATCTGTGTGTATATCTATGATATATTCAGATCATCTAAAGTTGTTGTTGTTTCTGACCTCTAAGTGTAATTCTATCACTGTGCTGAGACACACACATGTTCTACTGAAAGGCTGAGCACAGAGGGTCTGATTCAGAATCCTGAAGTCAGATAATCTTTGGAACATGTTGTGTCTCCCACCACTGGAGACATGTCAGAGGAATCTCTGAAAGGCCTGAGCGGACGAGTGATTAGAGCTTGTACATGCAAACAGGCTCGTGTGTATTGTTCTACGACAGATCTGACGTAAAAGTCAATAACAGTATGATAAAGTAGGTGCTGTTTAGTAAAAGTGAATTCTTCAAACTCTTCACCTGTTACACATTAAAAACTATAAATTATGTTATAATCTCTAACCACAGTTTCCACAGAATAATTCATTTGGACAGCCAGTATAACACTACACTATAGTCACACTGTGTCTTGGGCTGAAACTAATTTTTCATTATTATTTTTAAATGAATGCATATTTAAAATATAAATACACCAGAGAATATATTATATAATAATATATATATATATATTACTTATAATATTTAAATGATTAATTAATTATCATTATAATAATCAACATAAATTACTGGGCTAAGCGTTTCAGAACTAATTATATCATCTAAATATGATTCCACTGAAAGTCAATAAAGGACCAAATTATATGTTATCCAAGGGAGCACACAGAGGCATTGTTATTTACATGTCACTACAATCACAAAGTTGAAATGATTCTAACTTTAGCGACAAAAAGCATTAAACACTCGAAATCTCTCGACCCCCCACAAAATCACCATCAGCACTGTCTCTTCAGCGTTGGCATCCATCGTGGGCCACCACGACATCCACTCACGCTCACTCCCCTGCAGATAAATTCCCACAGGACACATATTTTAACACACACTGGTTATCATAAAACATTTGGCGGAGCAGAGCGGCGATCCTATACTTAGCAAAGTAATGACTGGTGCTGTTTTACATGGACATGTATTCTGATTAGACTGTCATTTGGAGGGATGTCTGCGGCGGCCGCGAGGCCACCAGATACAGTTCACATGGAAAACAACAGAAAAACAACATGCGTGCTCAGATTCAGATATCCCTGCTGTCATTCACGTCCACTCCTTTTCACTCACACACACACACACACAGATGTCCATCAGGCACATTTGTTTCTGTATTTGCTGTCTTGTTGAGAGATATTTCACAGCACACCCTTCTGTTCCTCTCAACACACACTCAGACACACACCAGGGCCAAAAGTGGTGACCAGCAGCGGTGAGGAGAGTTTTATGTGGAGCATTATTAAGAGAAGAGCTGGGCTCATGCTGTTAGAGCCACATGTTTTACCAGGCCTCTACTGCTCCCTGTTGGCCACAGAGGAAACCGCCCTCGCACCAGTTGGTCATGTCATCTCTGTGTAAACTCTCCATGGGTAATGAGGTTTTTTAAGTGTTTATGCTCTTATGTGCAGTGCGTTCCTGTCCATGTGTATCCCTCCTCAAATGCCTTCTAACTCAAAACCTGCGGCGCTTTCGCATCAAAGGCGCCCCAGAACCCGAGACAGAGTTTATTTGATCGCCGGTCAAAATATGTGGTGTCACTATGGGATAACAAAGCCTGCCACCCCTCCTGCATCACAGAGCACAGCATAACACTCCGTATGCATCCACACAAGCGGCTAGAGTTACAGCCACTGACCGCCACAGCCCGTTATTCAAGCTTCTCTCCTGTAAACACGCTACATCTCTCTGGCTTTGCGCTCTTTCATCTCATCCTCCTTCTGATTGTTGTGGAGAGGTGTTCTTGAGAGAATACCACCCCCTGACACATGTACACACACACACAGAGTGAGAGTCGGTGACCCCTCTTTGTGTCAAGCATTGCAAAAATATATAGACTTGCGAGCATGCAAATGTCCACAAAGTCAGAGGCAGCGGACACAAGGGCTAAAACCTGCAGCGTGCACAGGACGCAGAGCAGAGGAGCATCATTGAAAAGCACAATAACTTCATTTAGCCTCACACTCTTAAAGCCAAATCCTATTTTACTAGTACAAATAGTTTCACGTAGCACAGACACACACGATGTTGACACACGAGAATTTCCTGGAAGTCAGGGCAGATACCTCAGAATCAGGGAAATGACACTTCAATTAAAACCATGTCAGAGGAGGTTTGAAGAAAAGTTTGTTTCATCACTGAAGAAAGACATTTTCCTGTTGCTTGTATGAGTAAATCTGTGTGTATCTGTGTGTGTAGTTACATACACGCACTTTATCCATGTACACACACATACTAGTATATACTTGAAAGCATTTGTTGAATACAGGGCTCCTTGTATGTGTCTGTGTCTGTCTACGCTTACTGCCACCCTCTATACGTTATGTTTCACTGCAACACTATCATGTCATCTCTGTAGTCACGAGCCACATGTAAAGTTATGAAAATTCGCCACCATCACAACACTGTGCAACAGGTCCCTGCTTCTTGTTACTGTTTAATCACAAAAATGTACTTGAAGCCACCAATAAGTAGATTAATGATTATGCAGATTGGCCCATTTTGAAAAATATATATTACTGCACCATAGTTATTGACTCATTAATGTGCTCGTCACCTTATTATTGTCGTAAAGTTGTGCCTATTACAAATGACTTCATTTACTATTAGATAACTTGTTTACACCCACGGATCAATAATGTTATCTTCACATATGAATACGTCATCATTTATTTATTAGTTATTATTTGTATTATTACTTTGATACTGCAAAGTAACCAATATTATATGCTATAAAATAGAAATATAAATGTAATGCAACATCCCTGAAAACTGTAGCACAGTACTTAAGTAATACTTAATTACTTTGATCAAATATTGTGGATTTTTCAATGAATCAGAATGAGTCCAGTTCATTTTGAGTTGAACATTTTTTGTTTTTAGGTCTTGAAGCCGTCTGCGGACGATCATCACTGAGCAGATCATTGTAGTTCAGATTCGTGTACGTGCTCCTGTTCTTTTCTTCAATGAAGGGATTTAATTATGTTTTGCATGCAGGAGTTCATGTCTGTGCTGTATATTTCCAGCATTAATGGGTCTGAATATGTCTTTCACCACCAGCACGAGTCAAATCCAGTGATTTCGCTCCTGCCTGTTGTTCATGTGGAGCTCCAGTCTTATCAGAGGGGCTATCTGAGCGCTGCATGCCCAGCAGAGGAGGCAGGGAGGGGGGGTTGGAAGGTATGACACACCGCCTGGTCTGAAGCCCAGACAACCAGCTCCTGTTACCAATGAGAGAAGCACGAGGAGAAAGCACAATGGTGGTGGCAGGGGTGAGCATGGGAGTACAAGCTTTGTGTGCGCTGCAGGTTTGTGGCATCCACGATTTAAGTCCCCTGCAGACAGCAGCTCCCAGCAAACCTGTTTGCGTGCACTGTGTGTGGATGTGCATGCATATGTTCCGTATGTGTGTGTGACTCCGACTGTTTTGATTGAAATATTAGAGCTTCTGGGTGTCCAAGGTTGTACATCCCTCATGTGTGTCACTTCCTTTTTGTGTCTTCCTTTACAAATTGCCCTGACTACGCTTAAAACTGCATTTGAACTCAAAGCCTCACTTAACAGCAGGAAGTTGCAAGAAAACCATCAAAGGGGAAGTAAGACCCAGTTAAAAAGCATTGACAGTTTAAAAAAAAGGGAAGGGGAGGGAGAACGAGAGCGAGGGGTGAGAAAGAAAGAGGAGCGACAGAGCTGGAGGAGAAAGAAGATGTCGAGTCAGAGCGAGCCGGCGACATGTGTTATTTATTTCCCCCATGTAAACACAGAGAGAAGGCAGACATAATCAATAGGAAACTCCAGATTGTAAATAGACGGCTCTAATAGCCTAAACACTGGCCGCTATAGTTACACTCACACACACACACACACACACACACACACACACACACACATATCAGCAGCACTTAGACTCCACACACAGAGACGAGGAGGGAGGCACTGCAGGGAGGGGGAGATGCGATGGGTAGATGGAGTAAAGGAAAGATGTAAGAGCATAAGGAGTGAGAGAAAAGGAGAGAGAGAAGGGGCCAGGCTGGGCGGGCCACCCTTATTTACCAATAAAGAGCCCTGATGAGAAGATAAACACACAGGAGACAGTCTGGGGAGAGGGAGGGAGGGAAGGACAGAGGGAGGTAGGAAGGAGAGAGGGGATTTAAGCCTTTATCCTCCACTTTGTTCCTATAAATAAGCAGTAGCAAGGAACCGACAGGGAAAAGGTGTGAAGGTATCGACTTCTGGAGTGGGAGAAAACACATCCCGCTTCCCAAAAGTCCTTCAGACATTTGGTTCACGTGAAAAAAGCATGTTGATGAGGAGCCAAACTAGCTCAACCGTTTTTTAGATTTAGGAACAATTTAAATGTGTACGTAGAGCGTGAAACAGTGCACTCAATGACAATGATTGCCTAGTCAGCAAGCGTTTTTGCATCTTTTAGCATTCAGTTTTGGTTGAACTTCCCACAACTTGGTTGGTTCATTCTCACCTGCTCTTATCAGCCATGGTTCCTGACGGACACACTTCACAACCAGCTGATGGGCACAGTAAAGAGGCTTTAAAAGCTAAAGAGCCAGATGTTTCCCTCAGGAGCTGGTGGAGACCAAACGTAGAGCTAAAAGGAGATGTTGGTGTTAAACGTACACTCATCAAACACACCGCCGTCGCTCTGCTGGTGTAAGTAGGAATCTGTTTGCTGAGATGTTTGCCGTATCAAGTTAATAAGGTCGTACTGAGCCAGTGCTGTGTTTACAGCCTGCTCCACGGCTCCAAAAGTGGCCAAACATATCAATGAACGCTGTTTAAAAGTGAAATCTAATTAAGCGAACATAACTGGCACAGTCCACTAGAAATTATGTTTAGAGAATAACTAATTTGCAACAGTACATACATGCTGGAGATAACGTAATGATACCCAGATTACAGCGTCTGACTCATACTGATTAGGAGCAGATTCTCTAGTCTAAACATAAAAATCAAAATCAAAATGCAAAATGATGTATGATATAATATATGAATCAGTGAGACACTGAGTAAGAACACATTTCATTTGTTTTTAAACTCACTGCGCCACAAATACACCTTTGTTAAAGTAGTTCATGGCTGTGCTCAGGCTGTAGCAGCACTTGGCTCGGTTAGGGAAAGATCATGGTCTTGGTTTCCACAGAAGACGTCCACAGGGGCTTGAAGCCTTGGTTACCGCATGTTCACCAACATTTAACCAGGCTTTTACTGACCTTAACCAAAGTGTGGTTGCCTCAACCTAACCACAGACGGGTGTCCAGGTTGAATGTGTGGTAATATGCACAATGATGCACATGAACAGTTACATTAATATACATAAGCTTAAGTGATATGTGATTATAACTTGTTTTAACTTTACCAGCTCCCCAGAAACAAGCTGCAGCACCTAGAGTGATGCTAATGTTTCTTAGCCTTTAAAACTGTTGGTAGCTCATATTTCTCATTTAATAGGCGAGTTGAGCAACTTTTCCCATGCCTTTCCACATTTCCCAAAGAGAGCAACTGTAGCTGCTCCACTTATTTTGTTTGTCCCTCCGTTTTGCCACTAAGTATCAGACGTTCAAAAAGGTCTGGAGCACTGTTAAAAACATGTATTATACGTGATTACATTTCATTTTTAATTACAACTTGTCTGAGATTGGTACATTCAGACGTAACTAGTGAGTAAAATGAGACCAGTTTCATGCAGAACCCCAAATTACTGCTAATTTGGTGATATGATTAGAGAGCAACCTTCCCGTAAACATCGACCAGGAGCCTGATGTTGAGCCATTAATCGTTTGCAACGGCTGCCCAGAAATATCGTATCAGTTCATATCTGATGACTTTTCCAGCAGAGCATCTTTCAACGTGCTGAGAAGAAGCTACGTGACTGCTTTGTTTTGTAGCTGCTCTTTTACTTTCAAACTGATATTTGAGCGATACTTGTGCAAGAGTAGTTGTACTTGAGTTAATTGTATCAGTGCTCCAGCCGTCCCTAAGGATGTGGCTTTTTCTGCTCTTGAATTGAAATCCAGTGTGTGTGTGTGTGTGTGTGTGTGTGTGTGTGTGTGTGTGTGTGTGTGCGTGCACGCCTGTGGTTTTGGTTGCTCATGCGGTGTCAGAAGTCATCAGGGTGAGGCTGAGCTGCGACCCCATGACCCCCATCAGAGATCAGAAGTGAAGCACTTAGCGGTTGCCCCCCCCTCCCTTCCTTCCTCCACTATTCACGCAGACAGCCTTCTCTGATTCCACCGCTGCTGCTAATAAAGGCAGCAGGATACTAATTCAAGTCAACAGTTGAAGGGGAGTCCTTGAGAGGAGAAGAAAAGTTAAAGGCTGTGCTGTCACTCATAGCAGCTCTGCCTTCTTAAAACAACTGATATTAAACTGAAAGTGCAACAGGAAACCCCGTCCAGCAGGGCAAATAGAGAATAAAGTCTTATACTGAAGAAGCACAAGGAATTGAAGTTGTTGTTTATTATAAACATGTTTATTCCTCAATTCTTTATATTTTTGGAAATCACACAACATTTAAAGAAAGGTGCAGGGTAAGTTCTTTGTGTCTTTAACTAAGAGCCAGTCTAATCAGTTAGTATTGCCATACATGTACAGCAAGAAGCACTGTTACAACAGAGATCACACAGGAAGTTGTGACTATAGTTGATGTTTGGTTTTGCATCACTGCTTCAGCAAGCCCATATCACAGATCAGAGTGAACGTGTCTTTCATACAAATGTATTTCAGTAAATGCTGATTTGGATATCAGCGTCTTTCTTCTGTCACTCTGAGGTCAAGATAGCTATAGTAAAAGTTCAAAGTCTCACTGGACATTAAACTTTCAGCAGAAACCTTTCAGGCGATGCTTGTAGGCCATGGTTGACAAAGCTATTTGGTAAAGTTAATGAAAAGATCATGATTTGGGTTCACATAACTAAGACAACCAACACTGTGTACTGGTTCCACACGCTGAAGCCAAACTCCAGTCTGCTGTTGGGAAGACCTGAGTTTGGCCCAGCCATCAATCCTGACTTCCTCTCTGTATGGTCTTTGTCACACTTTATATCACACACACACACACACACACAGACACACGGTCAATCTACAGAAGTCTTGCTTAAATGTGGTGACCCTGACCACATTTTTAGTTTTTAACATTTATTGATTTGTATGATGTATTTGAGCTTTTGTCTATAGTTATTATATAGAGATTATTTTGAAGCTATAGCTAGCAGTGACAGTCCACAGAAGCGCCTATTCAGCAAAAACATTGTTTTCCTACGGCCCTTTGTGTCTGCTCAATGTTTTTCTAGTTGTTTTTAGGAAAATATAAAAGTTAAATATTCTTAACTTTCAGCGAACACACTGTGTTTCAGCCCTTATTAATAGCAGACTGTACTGCTTTACATCTGCCTCAGGTTTTGATGCCAGTAGATGTGTGTAGGAACAGTAGGATGTTAATCATATTTGATTACCTGGTTACACAGGCAGCCCTGCTCCACAGGCACGCCAAATGTTTTGCCCGACGGCCTTTGCCAAGACACTTTCGCAGCTGAAGCTGTAGCGGTGCGCCTCGGTGTGATCAAACCCATCTGCTCCTGCAGGCTCCGAGTTGCTGCAGCGTACTCTGTTTCTCCCCCCTTCACCTTTATCAACCCAATCACTGATGGTTGAGGTAGAACACATCACTACCAGTTCTCCACTGTGGGAACGTCACACCACACACCAGATTAAAGAACTCTGTGTACTGTGTAATACAGAGGGATTGATCTGATGGTGTTAGGCTAAATCAGCATTGCGTGAGCTTGTAGCTGTGGTGGACGTTCATGCATGTGTAAAAGTTGTGCACTAATGCTTCCAGCTCACTGATCAAGATTCACACTTGCTGTTAGTGATGCCTTTGATAATAAAGCCTGTTGTTTCTGTGAAAAATACCCTGCTGCAGAAAGCATCTGTCAGACTGATTAAGCAGATCTGACAGTTAATAGCCAGAACTGTTTGGTGCAGAGGGGGGTTTAGTTCATGTCTTTGGAGCTTCTACCTGAAGAAGGAGAAGAAGAAAGGCTGACAAAGGCTGAACAAAGAGAAACACCAGATAGACAAGTGATAATAACATTGTCAGGATAAACCTATTTGCTGTTCCCTGTCTCCTTCCCGGAGGTTGTTGTCTAGAACCATTAATTGCTGGTGCTGTGTGGGACTGTGGGAGTTGTTGCTCATTTCCCTGCGTTGGAATGCCTGCTTCATTAAATTGACTGAGCAGGACGGTTTTGAGGAGAAAAAGATGATAGTTTCTCAGGGTAATAACAGGCCTCAGGATAAGCTATGTTTAAGAGGCTACCACAATGGCTACCCTGTCCTGCACCGCAGCACTCTCATGACCCTGACTGCTGGGGACGGCACTGGCCAGACACAATTAGTGGTCACAGATACCTAGGTGCATGTGTGTTTGTGTGTGTTTGCATGTGTGGGTGGGTGGATGCATGCATGCTTGGACGGATGGGCGTGTATGCGTGTGTGTGTGTGTGTGTGTGTCTTTGTGCGTGCACATACATGAGTGCGCCGTGTGTGTGTGTGTGTGTGTGTGTCTGTGTGCATTTGTAAGCCCATAAAACCCACATTCCACATTCAGTATCAGTCTCAGTGGGTGTGTACTGTCTGTCTGTCTGTTGTCGACGACAGTGTCTACTGTCAACGTGTCCACGAATAACAGCTGGCCAGACTGTTGGTCAGTGGAACTCTGCCACCTATACAGTACGAAGCTACATCATAATGTGATTGACAATGAAACTAATAACTTGACACATCAGATTTCCTGTCTTTCTCCCACGTCTTGGTAAAACTCTTTAAAAACGTCAAAGTCGGTTTAGCTGAAGCTTAATGATTTGGGACTGAGAGATTCTCACCACCACTTACCTCGATTTCATGATTACTCATCATTACCTCCACAACATTACCTCTGAATACATTCATCCACTGTCAGCTTTTAGCACTCTGGGTCCTTTGAGGCTTCTTCTAGATTTCTTTTCTCTCAGATTAACAAAGGAGAACGCTCTACAGGCAAAAGAACAAGAGCAGACATGGAGCTAAGTGTGTGCGACAGGGGGTCTGATCTGGACAATTTGGCCCTGCAGGAGACTGGAAAGTGGTGTGTGTGTGTGTGTGTGTGTGTGTGTGTGTGTGTGTGTGTGTGTGTGTGTGTGTGTGTGTGGGTGTGTGCACAGGCCTTGGTTTTCATTTGCAAGTTAACCAGAGATTAAAAATGGGGAAGAAAAAAAATAGTTTTCTCTCATTTTGTCTCTCTGTTGTTTGCAAAGTGCGACTTTGCGGCTCCTTGTTGAAAACTTTGATGTGAAACTTTCTGCCTGAGCTGCAGAAAAACGGCCTGGTTATTCTGAATTTCAGTGACTTCCTGAAGAATTGATTTTCATATAATAATCTTCTTTCCTGTGTGCAGAATCTTTACTCTGATATCTCTGACTATTGAGGCAGCGAGGCAGTTTGTGGTGCCTGCATGAAGGGATTCTCTTTCACCAGCTGCAGAGCTGCCAATTGCAAATCATGAGTAGCTCAACTGACATAAGTCAACAACATCTCAATGTCCTGTATTAATCCTAAAATTTGTACAGAGCACATCATTTAAAGTGGATATTGACCTTTTCTGAAATAAAATGTGCACTTCAGTTTCTCCGTGAACCATGTGCAGGCTCATGAATGCCTCTGGTTAGCTTCACTGTACCTGCTCGGGACCCACGGGCTCCCTGAGACTTCATACACACAAACAGTCCGGCTCCACTATGCTTTACTTCTCGTTCTCTCTTGCTCTCTCTCTCTCACACACACACACACAAACAGCAGTGTATGGCAGTTCTATTGGGGCTCTTCACATTGTCCAGACGGCCCAGTGTCAGGCAGTGAAATGAATGGCTGTTTATATTAGAAGGCTGGTTTAATGAATTAGACCCACAGCTCCTCTGTGTCAGCGCCAGGCACATACAGACCAGACCTGCTCCTTTCCTTGCCCCTCCTTACCCCTTACACAAGGTAGAGGGAGACACCCTGATTGCGTCCTTCGGGACGGGTAAGTCAGGACGCCCGACGGCGCCCCTCTAAGGACTCCCTGCTTATTTACAAAGGGCATCTGGCACAGGCTGCGCATGCACCCTTCCCTTACCATCCCCCTTCTTACTTACCTCACCCATCGCATCTCCCCCATGGTAGCTGAGATGGACAGCGGCCTGCCTGTTTATATACATGTGTGGGAGGGGAAACAGAGTGGGGAGGATTACTGAGCAACTTGCACATGTTTGAACAAATATGTATACAGCATGAGGTTTGCCACCCAGCCATACATATATACAGGCCTCCAACGAGACCCACCTCTGTTTCTACTCACTCTGTGTGAGCGGTTCTGTCGAAAAAAGAGAGAGATGGCTGTCATCTCACATCTTAATCAGACAACTGAGAAGAGGAGCTCCTGACTCTGCGCCTCGGGATAGACACGGGCTAACAGATGGAGGAGAGGAGAGGAGAGGAGAGGAGAGGAGAGGAGAGGAGGAAGCAAAAGAAAACAAGAGTAAACCAAACAAAACAGAGAGGAAGGAAAAGAAAGAATAGGGACAGGCAGGAAAGGACCTGAAGGAAAGGTAAGTAGAGTAAAGAGAGAAGAGAAGTGGACAAAAGAGGAAAGGAGAGAAAGGGGAGCTCTGGAATGGAGGACAAGAAGTTAGTCTCTCAAATGACTCTTAAGAACAGTTTCAATCATTTTATAAATCAGAGTGGAAATTTATGGAAAAAAACACTCTGGAGGTCAAACACAATTACAACAGAACGAGACAAAAAGAAGACACACATTTTATAATCAGCAAAGCGCCGTCGCCACACACAAACTCAGGCTTGCACAGGAGCAAATCACCTACTGTTCACACGCGGCCATGTGCTATGAAATGATTCCACCTCTTCTTCCCTTCATAAACCAGTAATCATTTTTTTTTGTGCTCATCTCCCCTCATTTTCTTTTGTTGTCTCCCTCGCCTGGTCCCTCTCTCCCTCTCATCCTCATCTCTAATTTACCCAGCATCCTGCAGTGCACAGGAGCCTCTCAAATTGCCTTTGTCCATTTGCGTACGAGGCTGGGGACAGTGTGTGTGGCGCCTGTTCATGTGTGTGCGGAGGGAGTCTGTAGCAGCGGGGTGGTGGGTTGAGATTGCTGTAATCATAGAGTGCTACCTGTTCATTAAACACACAGTGGGAACCCTGCTTACAGCGTTTAGGAACCAATTAAAGCAGCACAGGCTATTAACATTAGCAACATTAGCTAGAGAAGTGTGTGTGTGTGTGTGTCTGTGTGTGTGCGTGAGTGCCTGTTTGTGGAAATGAGAGGCACTACAATTCAATATACAAGTGCTTCAGTCATTTGCAAAGCAGTTCCTACAGGACCTGAAGCGACAGTCTGATTGAAGGAGTGACTGTGTGACTAACTCGCTGACTCTCTGTTGATTGATAAGTCCACGAGCATGCAATCAAGTGAGGAAGTGAATGAAAAGCTCAGAGTAGGAGGGATGATTCGGGAGGATAATATAGAGAAGTAAATTTTAACTTTTGCAAGTTATGAATGGTGGTGATTATAATACAATGTGTCTGAAGATGGCGTGTGATTGCTCAGGTAAGGGGGTGGGACTTCTCAGGTCTTCTGGAGCGGGAGGGCTCAGGGAGGCACAGCAGCGATTCTGGTGCATGCAATTATCCACGTACGGCGGTCTCCAACTTCTCTCCACCTCGCACAATAGAATGTGATTTGATAGAGATGAGCAGCGCTGATGGGACCTCGTTCTTCCCATCTTCGGTTCATGAAACTGATTTTTGGGAATCATCCATTAAGAAACGCTTACCAGGTACTGTCTGCTGTGAATTTAGCACTTGTGGGAAAGAGACTGGGTTGACTTGAGGTACTTTGTTGTAATAACCTTCGACTGTTTTCTAATTGAGACTCCTCTCTCTTTAAAGTAAGTGCAGTGGTTTTGACGACAGCAGTGCATCTGACTCGTGTCTTTCAAAATGGAAGAAGATGAAGAAGAACAACCGAGAGAAGAAACAACGACGACATGAGGCATCGTCAGCCCACCGAGCAGCTCTCTGACTCCATTCGCTGTGTGTGTGGCACTGGTTCAAGCTAAATGCTAACATGATCAATTCAATTCAATGCAGTTCATCACAGTGATACAGCTTACATGGTTGCCATCTCACTGTGGCATGTTAGCATGCTAACATCTTCAAATTAGCATGGAACTACAGCTGAGGCTGACGTCATCAGCTTTGCAGGCATTCAGTTGTGAATCAAAGCACACACTCAAACACACACACACGCTGAAATTTGAAACTGATGATGGCACAGGATGAAAAGTCAGACGATCAAGTAATGACTATTCCTCGGGATGTGAGTGTTTGTAGCGTTTTGTTGCAATCTGTCCAAAAGTTTTTGAAGCATTTCACCCAAAACCCCAAACGACAACCAGATACATAAAGCTCAGAGCAATCAGTGTAATTTTTAAAAAATGTGCCAATCTGGTGCAAAGATATGTGAAATATGGATGAGGAAAGTCAGGGGATCAGCAAAGTCTATTTTATGGCAATCCATCCAATAGTATTTAAGAAATGTAACTGTGGTCCAAACACCATCCCTTTAGCCACGCTGCTAGCATGGTTAAAAAGAAGAATCTTTAAGTGTAAAAATAAAAACAGTGAAATGGCTCCGCCCAGGGATGAGGCCTATTTGCATCAGGCGAGTCAGAGGTCCGTGGAAAAAATATCTAATTTCTTTCATCTAAACTTTTCCATCAAAGCTTCACTCTGCATCTTCTCCCGGGTGCCATTTTTAATACCGATATAACGATGGACCAGATAATGTCTGAAGTATAATTGTTCACCAGGAGAGGTAGAAACATGCAGTGCCATTGTCTGTCTGCCTTTTGTAGTTAGTTAAAAGGTGGATAAATAAGATGCAATTTAGAGACTTTTAAGACGTGATTTTTTTTTCTCCTGCCTTAATCACGGTGAAATTACCTCTGGGTGAGGGCTGTCATTAAAATAGAAGAGGCACTTGCTTCTTGGATGCTCAAGGCAAGCATGAAGCTCGCACTAATAGCACGGTGCCTCAGTGGCACTAACAGTTTTAACAGGCCCTGTATTATCCTGCTGTGCATGTAGTCCTTTCTACACCACCCACTCACCGAGGATGTCTTATGATGTTCTATTTGCAGTTTGTCACAGCTGTTTACTGTGATAAATACATGGAGAAAAATGGCTCACAATGTTCTGCGCATGCATGCTGATGACCCACTTCCACCGGTTTCTGTACTGTGCCACAGCTCAATCAATATTACCCCCAACACAAACTTGATTTTTTTGCTTTCACTTCACAGTAGAAGGCAAAGTGACTCTTGCTGTACGTACACCATTATTGCTGCTGCTTCCTGTCTCAGAGGCCCAGGTTTGGCCCGGGGTACATGTCCCTCAGGGCGGCTTCTGGCTCCAGGCGAGAGGACCCCGCCGACAGGCAAGAAGTGACATGGCCAACAACCTCCAGATGTTAGCCTGCATTAGGGTCTGACAGCTTGTCATGTCACCGCCTACACTACCACACAGTTCCATCACCTCCCATCTGCTGCCCGACACCTCCTGAGGGAGAGAGGGGGGCGCAGATACAAGAACTATAAGACTTTACTGCCCTTCAAACCAGATAAGAGACAATACATAACAACTGCAACAAATACGTTGTGATGGCCGGGGTTAATAGCTCTTATTTGACTGTTGTGTACGATACATGAACTTATATAGTACAAACTGTTAATTATGGAATGACAGTCTCCTGTAATCCAGCACAGGTAACCTTCTGTATCAGTGCTTATTGGTGACTCTAATGTAATTTAAAAGCATTTATATAAAAAAATCAGCATCAGTGAGCTCACAAGCAGCCGTGCAAACTGCAGCTGAAATGGTTGGTTAATTAATCACTGACCAAACAACAATCACAAGCTAATTTGTTAATCAGTTCATCATCACTCCTGCTATTTTTCAGTTGAAAATACCAAACGTGTGCTGGTTAAGCATCATGATTTGCTGCATCTCTGTTTCATATTACTGTTTAATATTTCAGGGTTTTGTACTGTTGCCCGATAAAACAAGATATTTGAAGACAGCATCTTGGTGCATGACAGCCTATTACAGCAAATGAAATATAATACATGAAAAAGAACAAAAATCAATCAAAGTTATCATTGGTGGCAGCCAAATATGGACTGTTAAGCAAGATATGGTGACAATTTAAAAGTAGGGCATCATTAATTATTCATTTGTGATTCCACCCATCACTCTTAAAATCTGTTAACATATTTGCACAATTTGAAAATCAATCCTCAGACAGATGGACGTGCAGCATCAAAGGCGCTGATGCATACAAATTATTTGTGCAGTACTACCTGCTTGACCCATGAGATGATTTTGAAGTAGCCCCAAAAGAAAATAGCTTGAAGTTTGTCTCCCCCTCCTGGTGGTACAGAGCAACAGGGTGTGAACCACCTCACAGAAGGCTTGCTCTGAGAGAAGTCAGGTCATGTCACTCTTGGGCCCATGCGGCTCAACCGTGGATGGATGTAATTACACCTGCTGCTGTAACGGACAGCTTCTCTCACCTACATGTGCTTGCATCGGAAACGAGAATGCAAACTGGTCAGACGCAGACTGCAGAGTCTTTTGCAGAGGAGTGTACATCTTAGTGTATTACAGTATATATCTTTTTCAAGTGGAAAATGCTTCAGTACGACCACATTTGTCCACGGTCACCTCTAAAATCAACAGAAGAAGGCTCGTTGTGTTTCCTTTAAATAATATTCTTCACTGCTGTATTGCAGGGTTTGCAGATCTTCACTGCAGCCATGTGAGTGTGAGCCTAAACTCAGCTTCAGGACACAGAGACAGTGCAGCAACAGGATTTGGTCAGAAAAAAGATAACTTTATTTAGTCTGGGATACATACTCCTGTTATATTTGATTACTGGTCAGATAGAAAACACAGTAGCTTTTCAAAATAAAAGCAAGGTCCATTTAATTAATTATATTTATTTATGTTTTTTAAAACACACTTCAATAAATATTTTTTCTTCTTTTGGTCTTTTTTTTTCTATTTTACAAAAACATACAGTGACTGTAAGAACAGTTGAGGAAACAACACTGGATTAAAGGTCAGCGGTGTAGACACAGGCCAACACAGACACTGCAGATGCCACGGGTAATATAGAACTTAAAATACCTTTACGCATTTCCAAGAGTTTTACACAACTTTGTCCACATCACTATGACAGGTATAATAAACTCTTCAATTATTCAAATGAATGTTAAGCACTATTTGACCACTGGTCTGCAAAGCTAGGTAGTATCACACACTGGAGAGCACAGAGAGAGCTAGCTCTAAGTTAAGACACATGGGTAACAGAGATACAACGCTCCCCGGTGCGACACCCTGCTCTGAAAGCGTGGCTCCGCCCACCGCTCCCATCCTTCAAACTCAGAAACTCAAACTGCTTCACAGTGAGAGGCAGAGCTTCACACACATCTGGTTCGCTTTGAAAAAGGATGAAGGGAAGTCCACGTGTTCAAGATCAGGGTGCAGCACTGAGTTACAAAAGAGATACAATATACTGAACATCAGAGTAAAACACTGTAGTGAGTGTCTGACCACAGTGCCATTTGCAGAGGTAAACATATCATCAGGTAAGGTAAGTGCAGTGACATATGAAGCAGAGTGTGGGAGACGCGTGGAGAGTATAGCAAAACGCTTTGTAGCTAAAACCCTATTTTTCCCTGTTTAAAGGATCGTACTGGTGTTTCTGCAAGGTCATTTATTTACTACAAACCACGGAGGCTTCGCCGTACTGCTGGCTGCTTCCAGATCATTGCAACCTTTAAGGACTAGAAGCTTGCTTCAGAGAGGTGATCGATCACAGCGAGCGTCATGCTCAGTTTTATTCTTGTGAAAATGACATCATCACTGTGTGCTCACGCAAAGGAAAGGATGGACTCAGTCAAACCCCCGCCGCTGTGGGCTAATCATGAGCTGATGAGGACCTCATGATTGGTGGACAGCGCTGCACTGGTGAGCTCTAGTGTCATACATCAGAGCTAAACTGCAACTGATAACAAATGAATGCAAACGTTTTCACTGTAAAGAGGTTTCCTGCATACATAAGGCTTTAAAAGTACAACTGCTTTTCAGTGCATATCACAAAAAACTGTGTTGCATCATCACAATGTGATGCTGTAACAAAAATAAACCTGGGCAAGATGCTCACTGCTGTGGGTTTACTTTAAGCAAGCAAGTCTCTGCAAGCTGATTACTGACATTAACTGAGGCCAATAGCTGCCTGGAAGATATATAAGCACATTCATTCTACACTTTTCAAATACAGTGGTGTGTTTTGCTGCTGTAAGTGTAAGTGAGCAGATTAAAGCAAGCAAAAACACACGTATGATCCTTTTTGGCTCATCTCGCTACAAATTAGCGGCTCAGGCGCTGTATCCTCCCGACACGCTGCAGAGCTCGGCCTCCACTGAGACACGCTGCCATCGTCTTGGTTTTAAAGTGTTTCGTTTGAAGCAGCCACACAGTCGTCACTGTCTACCATAGGTCGTCTTTATCAGTACAGTATTTACCTAATGAACTATTCTAGGAATGACCTTTAACTTGACTACAATAGATCTCATTACTAAAACCTGACCCCTCTCCTCTTATTAAGGTAAACCCTGCGACCTCCATCCTCGCAGTACAGTCACATTGCCCGTTCGCTCTTTGTCCCAGTTGTATTCCCCGTGTCGGCAGGCATGTAAACCAGAACACAGAAAGGTAATACTGTGGTTTGTTTTACTGGAGCTGTTGCATCATTAATGCAGAGACGGCCTCCGTGCAGGTAAGCAGATCTCTGACAGAAGACGCCTCCTCTGGTCGTATGAGAACTGTGCTTGCCACTCACCATGCCTGGTGAAGAGTTCGTAGTTCAGCAGTGCCTGCTTAGGTCGGAGAACCAGTCTGCATCATCAGGCCAGGAATTAGGGCGCTGCAGTATCATGACAGACATAGGCACACCAGTATATACACACATCCCAGGGCCTCCAGTGAGTCAGGATGTTATTAATAGACCAAAACAGCAGGTGCTGTCACTCTGTCTATTGCTCACAGCCAATTATGAAGCTCTGCAGGTGTGCCCAGCCCACCACACATGCAATGAAAAGTTAATCCAATATCAGTCTCTTCTTCTTCTCTGCTTCAACCTTTGCTCTCCCTTCAATATGTGCCTTCCACTTTTAGAAGCGTATGCCTCCTTGCAGACACACATCCGGTACAAAAACACTCTCACGGAAATGTTATTAGGTCAGCCTCCTCCTGTGGCTATGACTCAGTACATCAACTCAGCTACTCCCAACCTGGAGCCTCCAGGAGGAGTGGCAGGAGCAGGGGAATGGAGAGAATAGGCTGCATGAAAGCAGTTAATGGTATTACAAAAGGGAAGGAATGTGTAGGCAAAAAAAAACTGTTTATAAAAATGTGGGATGACATTCAGAGCATACAGTAGTCCTGCACAAGCACTTAAGAGGGGCTGAACGAGCTACTTAAGCTCACTGTCATCCCCATGTGTCTGTGTTTCTCATCACATCCTGTCCGCTGCAGAACGCCACCCGCTGGGCTGATCGGCCGGTGAGCAGTTACAATATTAGGCTGCGATCTCGGCTTCGGTTCACCTCCTCGCCTCCCTCAAAGGGCGAATAAACATTCAAAATGTCTTCTGTTCAAAAGGTCCCTCAAGTCGCTTGTTAGCCTCCTGCCTGCTTTGTTCAAAGTGTTGTGTGCCGTCAGCTGCAGGACGCACAGGCGGAATTACATTTGTTCAGATCCACTCTCGTGCTGGACTAGATGGTGAATTACACCTTTTCAGACATACCTGCCCAACTCTGGATTTCTTATTGACACTGAGCTTGTCAGATGAAAACCTTTAGCTGTAAAATATGATCTTCTTTGGGTGTAAGAAAACAGACTTGTATAAACTGGATGATGATGCATTTTTGGCATTTTCCAAAAGGTTTTTTTTGGACGTGTTCACCCTCAAATCATTATAAAGCCTGAAAATCCTGAAAATCACCAATCTTGTGCTGTCCACCACAGAAAAGTGACATCTGACCATATTTACGGAGGTAAGTCTAATCTGGTTAGCTTAGTCCTGTGTGTTGCTCACTTTTGTCAAGTTTGGTTCAAATGCAGCATTTACAAGATACAAGAATACAAATACAAAAGCTGAGTTCGAAGAAGGATCAGGTGTCCGCCTGCGTTAAGAACAAACACACAGTTACACTCAAAGGCCTAAAGGGAACGCCGTCACTAACAGGCAAGCACAACTATGAGCCACGATCAGTAGCACCTGCTGGGCACCATGTTTGTAGTCCTTTTCATATACATTTATAAGCATCACTGAGCTATAAAGTTAGTACTAATGTTTCAATCCTTCAGTCAGTTATACAGCCTCACCGACTTTCTTGTAATTTACCTCTATTATTATTGCTATATCAATAAAGTGGACTTCATCAATGCCTCAGGAATCTGTTCTCCCTGCACACACACACGCACACACACACGTACAGATTCTAAGCATCCATTACCCCGCAGGTCTGTGCACTGAGGAGGTTATGTGATCCACACATGTACTACAGCAGACATGTAGTACCACAGTATCAACACGCATCCACAACTTCTCCAATTACCATGTTCCTTCCCCACTGCACTCGTGTTTCAGCTGCCCCCTCTCCAAGTGAACATAACAGACTCAAAGGCCATCAGGAGGAGATAACAAGAACCCATGTGTGTGTGTGTGTGTGTGTGTTTATGTGCGTCCGCTACATGAGTATAGCAGTTAGATGAGGACTAGCGCGCCTACAACTTCAGGAGGATGGTTTAGGTTTAGACGGTGCGAATGAGTTACTTCAGGGTACAGGCCTTTAAACAGAGCAGACCCGAGCGCCACAGCTCAGGATTTGCTAAGAGATTGAAGTCCGGGTAGAAGCGATGCAGTCAATTAGCAAATGTTTAGATTAATGTGGCTTTCCACCTCTCCAAACTCCCAGACCTCATTAATAACTTTAGATAGTTCAGATAATGTCCATATTTCATCTGGAATTCAAACTAAATCTGCCTGATCTGCCTGCCAGGACACCAAACACAGCCCGCCAGTGGACGTGTTCAGCTCAGGAGGTAGTGGGAAAGGTTTTACACTGATCATGAGAACTCTCTCTCTCACTGTTAGCCTAAGTCATGCCTGGCCTTTTGAACATCAATAAAAACCTCTGACTGCTCCTTTAGGACTGATTCTGGTCAAGTGCATTAACAGCAGTTGCAACTAAAAACAAGCGCAGAGTAACCATAAAACTTCGATGAGCTTTAAAAATCTGGGATACTAGATGTACTGATTCTCCCCAATGTGTTGTAAACACACAGACACACTCAGGTTATGTTGACTCTCCCCGAGGGACGAGCTAAAAATGCTGATGCAGAGAATAACCCGTCCCACCAGCTCTACACCCCCCCCCCAACCCAGTCTGCATCCAACCTGTGAAATGAAACCCCACCAGGACCATCAGCTTCGACTCAGCCCCGTTGTCAGAATATTATTCTTCAGGTGTGTGTGAGGGACAACACGCAGCGTTGCGGTGTTGAGTCGCACGCCCCCCCCCAGAAAAACAAGCAGGAGTCTTCAAAGAAGCGTCTGGAGTGTCTGTCTTTGCTTTTCAGCCATGAAGTTACAACATTCATGAAAAGCCTCTGTGCAGTCCGGACCTTCAGCGATAAACTGATGAGCTCACCTGTAAGGCTTTAACAGATATACTGCACTGGTCTAGGCTAGTCTAGACACTTACTGCACTGAATAAAGGGATAGAGGATCCTCCGTCTCCTGCGGGGCTTTTTACACCCACACTTCTCTTCTCTGTCTTTCTCACGCTCACATCTCCTTGTCTCTGTTATCCTTGGTAATTACTCTGTCTGCTCCCTTTTCATCTTTGGCAGCATGCTGGACCCGGGAGGGGTGTCAGATGCGTCCATTGCCATGCGTGCTGCTCCGGCGGCCAGAGAGAGGGTGGGAGGAGTAGTGGAGCTCGGCTGTGGAGAAGGTGGAGGACGAGGAGTTGGAGGAAGAGGAGGAGGAGGTGAGTCCGCAGGCTTCACAGGCCAGAGCCAGCTGCCTCAGGGCATCCAGGGAATCCATCTTGGCCCCTCGTAACAGATCGCTCTGACCCTGCAGCCGCCGGGAAACAATACACATGTATGGATAAATCTCAAGTAAAGCACCAGGTGGCAATTTAAAACTGCATTCACTGATTTCTCTTGGACTTTTGCAGGCAGTGTTTCTATCCGCCTGATAAATGTGAGTGTCATTTCAGCTCTGTTTTGGATTTCCACCAGCTTGTGACTACATATCCAACTCTTTAACTGATATATACCCAGCTTAGCTCACCAGCTGGCTGTTAGCTTCTATGCTATTTGTGCTGCAGGGTACATGTATATAACTTTCTCTGGCTGAAGCTAAATAATGAGCTAAAGGAGGCTAAAAGCTCACACGGACATGTCATCCACACAGTGTAAAACAAAGTGATCAAAACTAAATGTTTCCATGAACACCCACAAAGTCAGCTGTGCAGGGATCCAAAGGTTTAAAAGAGACATTTATTGTTGCTGACTCATTTTAATACTCGCTGGTCAGTGAGCACAGAGGAAGGTGAGTACACTTCAGCCACACTAACACGATGATACAGTACTCTGTGATGTCAGATTCAACCTGGACTGATATGAAAAGGCAAAGAGGAAGAGGCTAATTTACCAATGAAAGATATTAAAAGTGTTTTGCATTTACTTTGACAGACTGCTATTAGCTTTATCTGAACCACGACATGGTTCCTCTTCATTGCAATTCCACTTCGTATGGAATGCTGGAGCTGAGTGTCCACCACTGTATTAGGGTTGTATTAACAGCTGGGAAGACGTAAGGATCTGACAGTAAAATGAGGAATATGCGGAATATACTTCAGTAGAAACATACATCCTAAATTCTGATTCAATATTACAGAAGACTGTCAGCCCAGGCTTTTCAGGTGAGTCTCTGTTGTAATACCATAAAATACCATAGAAGAAGTGGAAAAACAACTACTTTAACCCATATTTATCTGTCACTAATCCCATAAAATCTGATTTGGTTATGTTTTGCTCTCCGGTACCTTGAGCACAGTGATGTTCCAGGTGAAACTCTCCACAGCTTTGTTTAGCTTGCGTCCCTTCAGCCCCTCCTTCTCCCCTAGCCGAGAGAGATCCTCGTGAAAATCCATGCCTGTGAGACACGAACAGGGGCTCCGGGTCAGGTCAGAGGGGAGGGCTGGGCATCAACAATTCACATGCAGGTGAAATGTCATTGTCAAGTGTCAGGGCAATTTGCCTGAATTATTTTTGTGGCTCGAGGGGCCAGTGTCAACAACAGATCCTGACGGGTTGGCTGTCAGATACCGGATTTGCATATTTATGTAAAGCCAAAGTGCCATCCCTCATGACATTTACAGCGGTAGTTAAAGGTCAGGAGTGAGAGGGTCTCACGACAGACCAGTCTGGCTGTGGAGATGACTGTCGCTGTAGATGCATGGCTGTAAATGCATGGCTGTAGATGCATGGCTGTAGATGCATGGCTGTAGATGCATGGCTGTAGATGCGTGCCTGTAAATGCACGGCTGTAGATACATGGCTGTAAATGCACGGCTGTAGATGCATGGCTGTAAATGCACGGCTGTAGATGCATGGCTGTAAATGCACGGCTGTAGATGCGTGGCTGTAAATGCTTGCTGCACGGCTGTCATACTGGGCCGAAACACCTGCGACTGTGCAGATGTACTAAAACTGGATAGTTGTGTGTGTCTCAGCGGATCCTCATTTCAAAAAGAACTGAGATGACAGTGCCATGTTTTTAGCTAATTGGGAAGCCACACTGACAAACATTCAGGGCTGTCAGAGTCACCCACAAGTACTGTCTCTCCACTTGGAATGTTGTTTACTGACGGACTCATCCTCTAAGGAGTCGTCCTCATTAGGCTGGCTGTTTGATCTTCCAGTCAGACTTGCTCATTTGGTGAATTTTTAGGATATCCTGTACTGCGCGCCATTTTATTCATGAGCGCTCCTCAAAACCATTTTTCCTCAGTTCATCATCACCTCACGTCGGCCCGTCCAGCCGTTTATCTGTCTGTCACGGGCCCGTGCACTTTACCTTCTCTTTGCACCTGAGCGATCCTCTCCTGTACAGCGTCCGCGTTCTCAATCAGCTGCTTCTGGGCTGCAATCATCTGAACAGACAGGGAGACAGAGTTTGTGTTTAACTTCATTCAGCTCATTGCAAAGTCAGTGTTGTGAAGCCAAGCACGCAGGTTCATTTCAAGCGGAGTGTTGAATCTTCCAAAAGCATGCCGAGCACATCTGGCCGAAAATGAGGCAAGTGAGTACATATCTATCATATAGCGGTGCATCAATAAAATGCATCACAGATAAACTGATTAGTCAATTAATTGAATTTAATTACTCAGATCGACAGGAAATTGATCAGCAGCTACTATGACTAAGGATTTAGCACAAGTAATTTATCATGAGCTGTTTCTTGTGTCCCTACTGTAGAAGTTTTGAGATGTTCAGACAGAGCAGGTGAGCTACAGACACTCATTTCTCACTGTTGTCTAACTCTTCGTAGGCCAAGCGATCACTGATTAATCAACAAAAGCATTTGGCAGATTAATCAACAATGATTCAGTGGTTTGCTGCAGCCCTTCTTCTGTTTATTTCTCTCAGCATACAATTATTGTTATATACAACAGAGCCGGAATAAATACATAATAATGGCATGATGTGGAGTGTTTTCAATCATATTTAATAAAATAAAGGGAAAATGAACAGCTTTATTTACACAGTGCCTCTTTGCAGGGTCGAAGTTTGGTGGATGCTATCCCAGCATGCAGTGGGTGAGAGGAGGAGCACACTAGTGGTCTCTCGCAGGGTTGACACATATATAGACAAACTCACATTCACTCCTGGCTAATTGGCTAATAGAAGTGAACTTTAGCCAAAGATGAGTTCAAGCAAATCCACCAGAGCAGTAGGTCAGAGGAGCGGCGGTCGCTGTGAGCCGTGATGGATCTTACGAGAAATTTATTAAACTGGCTGAGTTAAATGACGTGATTAGCAAGACACGTAATGAACCAGGCCTAATAATCAGTCCTAAGCTGTAATATCATAATCATTATCATTCATTAATATCAAAAGGGTTCTGATATTTAAGGAAACTGTGTATAGATATGAGAGACAGGAAGTGAAGGACAGAAGACTCGCCACAAGGCAGCAGAGAGGAGAGAGAGAGAGCTGGGTGAGCGCGTGATGACTAAGCTGTGTGTGTGCCCAGAAAGGCTGAAGAGGTGTGATGTACGACTGGAGATCACACCAACTGTGGCTTCATGACACTGACCTGCCGGGCTCGCATTTGCTGCGTTCACACTCAAACATCACCGGCGACACCGACACGCATAAACGACAAAGCGACGGTTAGACAGAAAGCACACTCTGTGCCTAGGTGTGTGTGTGTAGGTGTAACGGCTGAGTGCTGAAACAAGTGGGAGAGGTTCGTCCTGGTCTGATGCGAGAGGAGATGGAGTAGGAGGAGACACGGCTGGTAGTCAGGGTGTGTGTGTGTGTGTGTGTGTGTGTGTGTGTGTGTGTGTGTGTGTGTGTGTGTGTGTTCCTGTGTGTGCACGTTTGAGGAGGAGTGTGGGTGACTGTTTCATGTGTGTCACCTCAGAGTGTCTTTCTGCATAACGCCTTAGGACAGTGTATTTGCATGTGGGCATGTGTATGCACACTCAGTCAGAGTGTCGAGTTTCAGCAAACCAAATTAAAACTTTCAGATGGAATCACATTTGACCAGACTTGAGAAAAGATAGACAGAGCAGCAAACCACTGAGCAAAATGAGCTAATCAGTCTGCCGCCATTGTTCAGTATGTAATATCTGTAATATGATGATTTGATTTTATGGTACATGTGGAAATGAGCCAATGAGCTAAAGTGTCTTTGTTCCATGTGGGTAAAATCTGTCTTACTCACCGTGTCATAGGCAGTGAGCAGCTTGCGTGTCGCCTCAGAGAGGTTGATCAGAGGCTCCAGACATGGGTAGCCCTCCTTCAGCACCATGGTGGCCCCCATAGTGCCCTCGGGGTTCTGCAGCCTCGTGGCCAGGCTCTGGATGCACTGCTTCAGTTTGGCCACCGTGGGGAGCCCACACTGCTCTTTGAAACTGGCGGTGGTGCTCTGAAAGCGGTACGATGGCGAGAGACAGAGAGGTGGAGATGAGGGGAGGGAAATAATATTAGATCAGACGTACAGATCCAGCTCTAAAGCTACACCTGGAAAGGTCAGAGAGGGTGACACACCTCGTTCACATGCACACACAGACACACTCCCCCTCATGTGTTTCAAATCAATATGGCAGTCATTGCCGCTTTTAATCCAGTGAAATCAGCCTTAGCTTAAGCGCATTTGCCGTAAGAGAAGACAATATGGCATAAATCATGGTACTCTGAGTGTTGTTCAACTGCTGCAGGTGTGTCAGAATGCTAAAACTGGGTTGCCCGGGTCAACAGATCTGACCGGGACATGGAGAAGGTGGTCGTGTGTCAGTCTGAAATGCTGTTTTGGGTCACTGCAAAATGATGGTAAAAGATTTATTTTTGTTCATTCAAACACTAGAATGGAAACCACTTCTGTCTGACTCAATGCAATTTGGCACCTGGCAGAGCCCCAACTGGACTAGCGATTATCACGCCCCACCTGTGTGGAAGTGTGAGTGTGTGTGTGTGCGTGTGTGTGCATGTGCGTGCGTGACAGACATTCAGCAACAGAGGCATGATGAATAATAACTGACTGTGGCAGATGAGCCCACAGCTGGACTCATGGCAGAGAGACAGGGATAGAGAGCAGGACAGAGTTCAAGCTGGAGGGAAAGGACAATGAGATTGAAGCGGGCGGATTAAAAGCCATTTGTGAATGAGTGAACGTGCTCGGGCGTGGGACTGAGTGTGTGAATGTGTGGGTTTGTGTGGGAGGTTATCTGACAGATTGATTGGCCAGGATTGTTTCAGGGTTGGGTGATACATGAAGGGATTTATCTCCCGACAGAGATCTTTCCATTCCCATTATATTGACGAGGCTATTGGGGGAATTCTGCAGATGAAGGAGCGGAAATGCGTTTATACAATACTGTGGCAAGATATACCTTGATTTTGACTTGTGCATTTGGTTTCCTGGAACTCCAAACCCCACTACTCCTTAACAGAAATGGAAACATTGGTGTCTTTGTCGGTGTTACGTGACAGGGGCTGTCACATGGGATGGCAGGCAACCAGATGCACTTTTTGGTGGATAAACTGTCGATCATCAAGAAACTGTCACGGCTCACAACTCACTGTAAAACCACCAACTGTCCCTTCTACGTTGTCCTTTGTGTGTGGATCGAAGATGCTGAAGATGGTTCTCATCTGAAGTTCGGAGAGAAGCCATGCCGGCTGCTGCCCCTGCTTCCAGTGTTTACGATAATCTAAGATAACTATCTGACAGAGCAGGCAGAGTAACAGACAGAATGGTGTCGGCCTTCTTATCTAACTAAGAGTGTCAATACATTTGCACGTCTTTCCCACAATGTCACAGCATTCACACAGTGTGCTGCTTTTAAAGCCTCCTCTTGCCTGGGAAGGTTCTCCACAGGAGTTTGGAACCTGGATCCAGGGATTTAGTCCAATTCAGCTACAGAAGCATTCAGCTGCATTTCCAGCACTTTTATTAGGGTACCCTTGAAACCTGTACCCACATGAGCCCAAACCCAGGATCGCTGTTGCATTTCTGGTCTTGTCTTGTAACCTACACATATGTGCATTCACTGCATGATCACAAGTTACTGCCAACCTCTGCTCTGCTCGCATCCACATTACACACCTTTTGCCAATGGAAACAGGAAAAATGACAAATTCTAATGTGTTCCAATCTGAACTGCGCTGGGCTGGACTGGACTGGACTGGACTGGACTGCTTCAACTCTTTTTTGAGTTCTGGTACTGAGGCTTGGTTCACAGTCAGTTCATTCTTAAGGTACTGGATGGGTCTGTGGTCAGGGATCTGTGCAAACTGGTCAGGCTTTTCTTTATGGACCTATTTGAGCACATGACACATCACGTCATGCTGAAATGAGAAGGGGCCACATACTTTTGGCTATATTTCCATAGATCTTATTCTATATCTCTTTAAGAAGACCTGCAGTGAGATAGGATTCGCATCACCCCATCAAAGACTGTTTGTATTCAGTAATAAGCTGGTGGGTGCTGGGCAACCAGGTTTTATATTTGCTGGTATTTATAGATGCTTTATAATCCTCCTCCACTCTCCTTCCTGACTCTTCTTTTGTCACCGGTTCTCCTCCTCCTCTTACTTTCTCTCTCTCTCGTTCACCCCAGAGAGAGGTCTCAGGTAGAGTCTGATTTCAGCACCATCGTGTGAGCTACTCCAGTTCACCCTCATAACCAGACATCTAATCAGCAAAGACTAAAAATACAAAAGCTGAGTGACACCTGATCTGCTGTGACTCAGCCATTAGCATTACTTTTAACTACAGGCTGGTTTTGCCACGTCAGCCAATTAAACATAAAGTGGCACGGTTTGGTTTTTTACTTTGTTCTCCAACAAAAGGCTCGTTTCCACTGATGCCTTGTATCTGAGAATCAGTGCAGATGGTTTGGGTTGTATGTGTAGGTGCAGGTATATATAGATATCTGTCTTCAGGATCTGTATCCCACCACAGTGAGGGTGAGTGGAAAGACCTGTCTAAACATCTTTTACCTGGAACGACGTCCTGCTTACTCTGGGTTTTCAGAAGTCCTCACTCAACAGTTTCGTGTTGCTATTATTTTTCCCAAAATATTCCAAATGAAAACTGTAAAGAAGATCAGTTGATTATCCGGAACAGTGAGAGCATCAGCTGAACCTCTGCAGTAGGACATGGTGGAAGGGATGGGTGTATGCTGGCCCTTGTGGTGGCTCAGCTCATGGAGGCAATGATGGTACTCCGAGAGGCATAATTAGCCAATTTTGTGTTTCACCACAGTTTCACCTTGAGTCATTCAAGTGAATTTGACCACGGGACAGTTTGTGCAGCCTGTGCACACCGCTAATTCACAGACCGCACCGGCAGTCTCTTAGAGAGGGCTAGCAAACAGACTCTTGGCACTACAGCAGTCCCATTTACAACTGTGTGGCAGTCTATTAAGTAAAATGATTTTCATCAACAGTTTGACAATTCCAACTTCCCACCTGAGCATCCTCGCGAAGGTCCGTAGCCTCTTTGAGGGGGGCACTGGCCGGTTTGAACGTCTCATCCACCACCTTGATGCCAGTGTGTCTCAACGTGACGTACTCCCGCCCTCGCTTCCCCACCCTCCTCACTGACAGACCTCGCCGCTGGGCCTTCCCGCCTCCTCGCCGGTTGGTGATTGCCACGTGGACGAACAGGCTCGTGTGGGGTAACGGGTCTCCTGCTATGCCCAACAGGGGCACATTGCGGTAGCCAGGCTGAAGGCACTCGAAGGCCACGCTGTACTGGCCGATGAAATCATCTCCAATGTAGTCATCATCTAATACCACAAAGCGCAACAAGGCCAGCTCCGGCATGTTTACCTGGAGACAAGACATGAAGAGTGGAGTTGAGTTCCATTCGTGCAGCTGTGAACCAGTACAATAATAAAACCATGGCCAACAAACATGTCATAGTGTCCTTGCCCTCAGCTGAACACTGGAGCTTTATCATGTACATCTGAATGAATCTGATCCTGATCCTGCCTACTGGTTCTTTCCTGATCTAAACCTTGTTCTGACATGTGTAATGGGAAATCAAATGTAGCATATGCATAGATAAACTGCATATAAACACACATAAACACGCTGGGGTCTATAGGCATTTCAGGGCTTTTGTTCCACATCACATGATCTTCATCATATCACATGACTTTTGCTATCGTTCCATGACACCTGAGCAAAATTCCTTCCTAAATGTTAATTACTCGGAAAAGTCCACTGAATTGCATCTCGGAACACACAGCGGGACAGTGAATTCACCAGAATGAAAAAGATTATTTATTTGATTATTTAGTCTTTTGAAAATGTAATATTGATCGGAGCTGACAGTGAGTAAATGTACCTGTGCATTATTCATCTGCTCTTGGTTTGGAATCGTCACTTCAGCGATTATTAGGAGGACGAGATGCACTTCGTTAAATGTTTACAGCAGCAAGAGATGATCAGTCAGTCCCAACATTCAGCTGAGGAGTTCAATCATCATTTCTTGTCACTCATGAAGCTGTTCAAGCACAGCATTAATGCTAACTGCACAGTAAATAAAGGGAGAATCCTGGTGCTGCTACAGAGGGGAACTGCTGGCTTCAAATATTACATTTCAGATCACACCTTCAAAGGACGTTACCTTCCCTTTGGCTAATAAGGCTATAAACACCCGTACATGTAAGCACAGCAGACACTCTCGCACACGCACACACACACACACACACACACAGGCACACACTCACGCTCAGTAAGTGGGAGGACAAATGATGCCAGGGAGTGTGTCTCTGCATATTCATTCTGCGCAGAGAAAGAGAGTAAACACATTTCACAATAAAGTATTATCAGCTAATGTCTGTTTTCCTCTGCACAAAGCCTGGTACAGTGTCTCACACACACACAAACAGCTGCACGACAACACGTGTGTGTGCGTGTGTGTGTGTGCACACGTATGCATCTACACCATATGAATTCATGTTTTGAAAATCATCAGGCAGCACAGCTGATGGAATACTGAGATTACAGCGTGCGTGTGTCTGAATCTGTGTGCATTCACATCTGTTTAATTTCAAAGTCTGTCGTTAGAACTGTTCTGTTGGCAACAAGGGGAGTGCAGCAGTAATGACGCTCTTTTGTCCCACTCCGTGCTAAAAGCTTACTTGTTGAACGCCAAAACAAAAACAGTGGGACAGTTATTCATTCGGTTCAACATTTATATTCATAGAACTCAGTAGCTGTGTCCCAATTCAGGGGCCCTTGCCTTTGAAGGACATGTCCCATAAAAGATGTAGCCTTCAGAGGGCTGAGCCTGAGCGTTCTGCCATAATGAGATTGTCTAGCCTCAGAAAAGCTAAAACTATACAGTAGGCAGAATCTAAACCATATTTACGTCAGCTGATTGGCTGAAAGTAACCATCTGCCTCTCTTACCTCTCTCGTGCCAACATGCCACAGTTGTCTGCTGCCACCACAACCTGCTGTAAACATATTCTCATGTTTTCCATATAGATTTCTATGTATTTGTCAGCATTTACATATGAAGCTATTTTAATGTCGTTTCTGAGGGAAGATGCTGTTATTGCCATGAGTAAGTGGAGACTAACAGACTAACAGCACTTTATGTTTACACCAGTGGTGGAAAATAACTAAGTGCATCTACTCAAGTACTGTACAAGTACATTTGGAACATGCAGGTAGTTTATTTTAGCTGAGTTAATCAACTTTATTTACTCCACATTGTTGCAGAGGGACATATTGTACTTTTTACTCAACTATTAATCAGCTTTAGTTACACAATACTTGGCTGGTTCATTTTATTAAAACAAAATATAATTAAAAATGAATTGAAATGTTTTCATATAGTAAGTTATTCCGCTGTCTAAAGTAGCTAAAATGTATTTTTTGTGCATTCAGTATAATTTTATTATAATAATAATAATAATAATAATAATAATAATAATACCCAACCCTGTCCATATGCTGCACTGCCATATACTGTCCATACACATTAACACACATGCACAAAGTCAGTGACATGCAAAGTCATGTTAATGGATTTATAAATATGTGAGTCTACTCTTGGGCAAACAAGCAGAGAACATGTCACTGACTGAACAACGTTTGCAAGAGTGCATGTTATTGTGCATGTGTGTGTGTGTGTGTGTTAATGAGTCCCCACTCCCATGAGCTGTGAGGGCTGAGTGGTGGAGAGAAAACTAAAGATTCATGCATGGACAAACAGATAGCTCCAGCAGACTGTGTGTAAGTGTGTGTGTGTGTGTGCGTGTGTGTGTGTGTGTGTGTGTGTGTGTGTGTGTGAGCCGAATGATGACTGCGATCCAATTCTCAATTTTTCAGCAACAAGCCCATGGCTGTGCAGAAAAGCTCTGTGACAGTTAATTCAATCAGTGTCAAACCAAATGCTGTAGTGAAAAGAGAATTTGAGGCTGACACTGTCTTTACATCTGGGGTCCTTATATTACAGTCGGGACACTCTCAGCACGATAGGCAAGGTACAATGTTAATGTGTTTATCTTACAACACAGGGCTGTAAGTGAATGCATGATCTGATTCTTTTACAAATTACAAAACTAATAAAACACAAAACTTATATGAAGGGATGACTAAATTATAAAATAAACTAATACTTATTTTGCAGTGTGGAAGATAAATTGAGGAGCCTCTCAGCCGGAGGAAAGAAGCTGGTCTGTAGTCTGATAAAGTGCTACAGCAGCAGATTCTGCTGAATCCCCCTAAAAAATACGAGCGTAGATAATTTCACCCTTTCATGATTAACCAACTAATCTTCAAAAAAAAACAAAAACCAAACCACCAACTTTAATTTGGAACATAAAGTACATTAGAATTTTACACGTTTAATAATTGTCTGACAACATCATTTTTCATATTCTCAGTAGCTCACTATTACAAAAACCAGATCATCATGAGTCAAGCAGGCAGCAAGTGATTGCTAAAACCTGTGTATAAGCTGACTGCAAAGTGGTTTCCAATGCACCCTTCATGGTACCACACACAGAGCCTAAAGAGTGTGCCTGGGTTAACAAAGGAAATTGATGATCCCTGACTGAGGTTTTAGGTTTTGTCGAGCCAGCTCACTTAAAGAAAGCCTGGCCACGTTAAACGTCTCAGTGCAGCCCTCTGGTGAGACTGCTGCATTGAGGCGTCTTGAAAAAGTGTTCCAGTCTGTTTTTGCAACAAGACTGTTTGAGAGAAGATATGTGACATTTATCTGAATTCAAAGCTTCTCTACATGAATTTATTTCATTTTTGTCTGCTGCCTACGGCACCTGCCAAGGAGGCGACTCTACTCTCTGTCTCTGCAGAGTTGCACAGTGAGAGGAGTTATTTCAGGTTCCCCTTGTTGCAGAAGTATAGACTCTGTTAATTTTACCCACAGACGGTGTTACAGGGCTCACAGCTGGAGCATTGTCAGGAAACTCAAAAAAATATTATTTTTCAAGTCAAAGGTACAAGGTTGTGTACGTGAAAAATGTGTTCACAACCAAATCTGAATTGAAAATAAAACTAAATACGCAGGTGGCAGTTTAACTAGAAAACAGTTAATAAGTAATTAAATCCGTGATTCGATTGCTGCTCATTAGCACTCGCTGCATTTTGACAGACATACAGACCATGCATTCAAATTCCACTTTGTGTTCATCTCCTGCCAAAGAGCAGGAATTACAGGTATTACACAGACCTACAGCCCACACACACACACACACACACACACACACACGAACAAACACCCACACACACACACAAAGACGCACACATACATGTACACACACTGTTGCCACGGAGAACATGCCGTATCAGTTGTGACAGCTTGTCATTATGCCTTAGCTGCAGTAATACAGGACTCTGTCAGCGTGGGGTAAAAACAGCCAAATCAGCAACACCACAGACATCAAATCCCATCTCCTATAATAAATTCAGTGCAGACATAAGTGTGTTCATGGGAGTACCTAATTTAAATCTTGATGGTCTTGAAAACCCCTCAATTAAGTACTCCTAGCTTCTATTTTTATGCAGTTGCAAAGTCAGAGAAAAGCTCTAAAAACAAGCCTTTTATATGTTGCTGACATTTTCAGAATCTCTTACTTTTAAATATGCGCTGTGCACTTTTTGAAATGCACATTAAAATACAATTTTGTGCAATGAGCCAATTTCGCACAGGGTTAGAATCAGACTGCTGCTCCTAAAAGCAGCACGGCTCTGGAAGTCAGTAGCAGCTGCTAGCTAGAACTGTTGTGAGCAAGTCGCACGTGCAACAACTGATTCAGAGTTGCAGGTCGGTATGTGACCGCTTGCACCTTCGTGTATGTAACACCGCCTATGTGTATTTATGCACTGTCAACGTGGACGTCAACGTGGACGTCAAACTTCAGCAGAGAGCAAACATCAAACCCAAGCCTCATGTCACAGATCATCAGCGGGTAAAACCCATAGAGCAAACAGCAGTCTGAGCAGTGGATACGCTGCAGGGTCAAAGGGGGAAGTCAGCAGTGAGGTCAGGAGGACGTGCCAGTTGTTTCCCCCGACATGTGTGGGATTGTTCACTGTGAATTCGTCCCCGAGGGTCAGACTGTCAACGCCACATGGTGTTGAGGCATCTGAGGCGTCTGAGGCAGGAAATTAGGTGCCAACGGCCTGAACTGTGGTGCGACGGCACTTGGAGTCTCCATCATGACAACAAGCCGGCTTCCAGCGCAGTGAGTTTTGTATCAACACTACTGGCAGAATTTGGCTCCCTGAAACTTCTCCCTCGTCACTATAATGAAATTCAAGCTTGTTGTTCTGACACAGTAGAAGCCATCCAGTGCATTTTGCAGGTGGTCTTTGACACCCTCACAGAACAGGACTTCCAGAGCCCTTTCAGAGCAAGGCACGAGCCCCGGGAATGGTGGGAATGGTGTATCAATGCACAAAGAGACTACTACGAAGATGAAACCAGCCAGATTTAAATTAGATATGGTTTTTGTTTTTAATGAATGCAGTCTGAAAACATTTTGATCTTGTTTTAAAAAGATCAGTTGTTCTGCAGTTTATTTCAAATAATGACATTCTTTGGGTCATGACGGAAAGGACAAGATCACGGATACAAGCGGCCAAAATGGGTTTCCTGCGCAGGGTGGCAGGGCGCACCCTTCGTGATAGGGTGAGAAGCTCTGTCACCCGGAGGGAGCTCACATCGAGAGGAGCCAGCTGAGGTGGCTTGGGCATCTGTTTCGGATGCCTCCCTGACGCCTCCCTGGGGAGGTGTTCTGGGCATGTCCCACCGGGAGGAGGCCCCGGGGAAGACCCAGGACACGTTGGAGGGACTATGTCTCTCGACTGGCCTGGGAACACCTCGGGATCCTCCCAGAAGAGCTGGAGGAAGTGTCTGGGGAGAGGGAAGTCTGGGCATCCCTGCTCAAGCTGCTGCCCCCGCGACCCGGCCCCAGATAAGCGGAAGAAGATGGATGAATGGATGGACATTCTAAGGCTGCATCATGCCCGACTCGAGACTGTACCATAGGGTGCCGGGCTTACGATCACCCTCTGGTCACCAAAACTATAAAAAAAACTTGAGCAGTTTCACAATATCAGTAAACTGCATTATTCATTGCCAAGTGAAAACCGAAATAAACTCAAAATACATAATGTTCAAAACGCAAACAGAGCAGAATCGGTTAAACTGAAGTAGAACCCACACTAGTGGCAACAGTTATAACATGCCTTACTTGAAACTCGAAGGTCTCATCAAAGAGCGGGTCGTCCTGGTTCTGAGCAGCAGTCCGTGTCCGCTGTTCAGCACAGTCGGCTGGTACACCATGCAGCTCCAGAACCACATACGGATCAATGACCTCTCCCTTGGCCCCCGATCCAAGTGGTTTGGGTAGATTATGGGCACTGATCACCTGCAAAGTGGAACCAAAGGCAGTTAAGTTTATTCTTTAATTTCTATCAAAGAAAGAATATTGCAGACTCATAAAATGGAATGTTTCAGCCTTAGGAAGGTTGAATGTTACAACAGGAATAACATCAATACCTTAATCCGTAGAGTTTGAGGTGGTACTCCTGGCACACAGCCCTGCGTATGCGCACTGAAGTATGACACCTCATCCCTCATCACAGCAGGTCGAAGGACATAACCACACCCTCCGTTCTGTGAGAAGCGACCTCTATGCAGGTCCAGCATGGCGCCAGGGGTCTGCTGGTTCAAGGCCACAAGTTGGACCCCTCCTTTCCAGTATCCTTGCGGATTGGGGTTACTGGAGTCCAGACGCACTGAACTGGGTCGGACCCTGGTTAGGGTACGCTTGGTGAACATTACGAGGTCTTCTGGGCTCTCAGTGGTCAGTCGCCCCGCCTCTCCCTCGCCTAGGGAGCACAGTGTCCAGTAAGGCGGCTCAGGAGGCATTGGCGTGCTGGGAGAGGAGGGACTGCTGGGCGGTGACTGCTGCTGAGCCTGTTTGTGACTGGCTCTCTGACCATAGAAGCTGCGGCTGCCCGTCCGAGCAATAGCCACTAGGTCTGACAGCTCCTTGTGGAGGCGAAGCTTCCTGGGTTGCGAGGGTGGAGGCACCACCAAGACCACACCCAGTTCTTCCTCACCAGGGATGGTCATTCGCCGTCCGGCCAGAGGCCCCCCTCCACCAATCTCCTCATCCTCCTCAGATACCTCCCCATCAGACCCTTCCTGCTCCGGAGGGAGTTTCTTCCCCACGATTAGGATGCGTCCCTTCAGCTGCTCAGGGGAGGGTAAGGTTGTGGCTCGCCCTCCCAGGCTGACGGGTAGGGCCTCTGGAGTGTAAAGACGGGTACCAAACACCTTCTTTAGGTGCTGTGCCAGGGTGCGCTGCTGGGCAGGAGAGCAGCGCTGGCATAAATACACCAAGAGTGGGTACTGAGAGGTCAGAAAGGCATATTTATTGACCACCTCCAGAGCAGAGCGGATAGTAACAGGTGCATGGTGGTGGTGGTGATGGTGGTGATGGTGGCGGGGGATATCTGGCCCATAGTCGACGCCAAGGAGAGGCTCCCCCTCAGGGCCATCCGTCACTCCAAGTTCCACGCATCGACAACCAGACTGCAGGGCTTTGATCAACCCTCCCAGGTCTGCTCTGCCGTGGACCTGGTCATCCAGCAGGTAGGAGCGGTACGAAGTGCTGGGGGAAGAAACGAGTCACACTACTCATACACACATTCTTAACAATTCACAATGGCAGCTGGAAGTATCTCACAGAAATTAGAGAAGACGACAAAATGTATAGTGATACACAAAGTGAAGAACTTATAAATGACCAATAAGACCTAATAATAATAATTTTAACTTAATTTTATGACAATTTATTGAACTAAGCAAGAGGATTATGACGCATAAGCAGGATTATTGTTTGTCAAGTATCACATTGTGTTAAGTGAGATTATAATTGTTGCTTTTAAATTATACGCGCTACAGTGAGCTAGCTAATGAGCTCACCCTTCATGAGCTGGTTGAAAGTCTCTGCCTTCTAATGTCTCTATCTGAAAACTACTACTACTAAACTATTACTTAAATATCAGACCCCTACACACGCGTAAAGCTGCTTTCAGACAGAAAAGCGATTTGTGCCGCACTCAACGCTGAGCTTACATCTGACAGGGAAGCTGGCGAGGACGGAGTACAGGGCCGTGATATTGAGTGCAACCATTTCAATTTGCTGTCGGTGGCGCGAACGACCAAGACAGCACTCTCCTTCTGAGGTCTTTTCAGATGCACTCTGTCGACTTCGCTTCCACTGTTACCTCTGTGTCTGTCTGGCTACCCTGTTTCTATTGGTCATGTGTGTATTCGTCAAGGGTGAACTGGCCGAACCTGTGTGTGCGCTCGATATAGCGTAACCACACTGTGGTGCGGCACAGGTCATTGGAATTAATTGGTTTCGGAGCTCAGTGGTGCTGTTGTGCCTTAAAGGCATTGGCTGAGAGCCAATGGTCAACAGACTAACTGGGCTGTTGATGCAGGAAGCAATGAAATAAGGAGAAGCTTTATTTTTGTATTGCAGCATAAAACTAATTAAACTAGTGTAACAAATAAAATGTAAATTTTAGTTTTTGTTCCTGTTTAACTCAGTTTGCTCATACTTTGCTTATATCACAAACCATCACCCCTGGACAAATTATATGAATGTTAGACTGATGCTTCACTGTGCATTGTAGCATGGTGCGTTTCACTTTTACCAGAGGAAAGGCACTGACTACCCGAATTTCATTCATTTAAAGGGTACAGTGAAATTAACTTGCCACTGGCTGACATTTCTATGAATGTCAGTGGAGTTAAGACTGACACGTGGATAACGAGATAATACAGAATGCAGAGCGTTCATTCTGAGCTGTCTCTCTAATCTCAATGAAAGGCAAGACGCACCTGATGTAGTAATGGGACAGTGGCATGCTCATGTCCTGACAAACCCCCAGGTGCTCCGGGTCGAGCAGCTGGCACTCTGGAGACTGCAGGTAATGGGCAAATCCATCCAGACCCAGCAGCCCTCTCTCCCTGCCCTGGGCAGAGGGCTCAAAGCGCCTCAGGAGCTCCCAGCAGCCCTCAGTTGTCGCCAGAGACAAACCCTGCTCTGTTTCCAAGAAGAGACGCAGGTCCTGAGGGTCCAGACACTCGCGGTCCTTTGATAGTTGCACCAACAAGAAGTAGACATCAGGCCGAGTGCAAAGCTCACAGTAGGCCTCCTGGAATTCCTCGCGTGTCACATGGGAGGTCAGCTTCTCCTTGCTGCGCTGGATCTCCTTAAAACGCAGGCGTACCTGTGAAAAGAGTGTTTGGATGAAAGACAGGTGGGCACAGGCAGGATGGACGGTTTACTGAGCCGAAGAGGAAGTGAGTTAGCCAACATTATGCCTCATTCATTCAGTGGAGGTGACAAATTTGATTAAACTCTCTATCTGAAACTATCTTGTTTCAGTACGGATATTAAAGTGACCTGCATTAAACAACGCAATGTATTAATCACCCGCCCCCCATCACCCCCCCAAACTGCTTCTTTGTCATCTCTCCTTTCAGTCTCTTCCTCCTCTTTATCTTTTAATCTTCCTATGTGTTCAGTCCAGTCTTTCTCTCTCTCTCAACTTGTAGAATGTGTCTGAGTGATGTCACCTGTCACAGACCTCTGTCCTCTCTAAGTTTCCAGGGTAATTCTGTCGCTTTGTGTCAGTATGCTGCTCAGGCATCAGGTGATGCAGGATGAGGCGGCAAGAAGAAGCAAAGCCGTGTGGAACTGCGGTATCAGGATTCCAAATCAGCAGCGGCAGAAAGTTAACAAATCTCTTTTCACAAGGGATTAAATGTGCGGCTCTGCGTGCAGGAATAAACCATTTGATCAGGAAACACACTGCTCCTGTGGCTGAGGAGAACGCCATGATTACAGTGATGTTATTAAACTTCTTGATGGTGTGTTTCTTTGCCTTCTGATCCAAAAACTGTGAATATCTGAGTTTGGTGATATAAAATAGTTTGGGAGCTGTATTTAAAATATAGCCAGGTAGGCTTTGTTAAGCACTCAGCATGACAGGAAATCTAGATATTGCTTTCTGCGAGGCTAGCTGTGCATCCACGTTTCATTAATGACAGGTGAAAATCTAAAAACAGCCCGTTGGGATCTTTAGTTTTCATTTTTATCTAAAATAAGAAATTCACAGTTTCCTGAAAAATTTAAAATGCTTATTAAAAACAATATACAAACTAGTAAAGTGTAGGGGTTAAAGTGAATAATCAGCAGCTAATTTGCATTTTTCCTTGTTACTTCCTGTATCCAGAGGTATTTTCTTAGCTGTGGTGATCTCCCGGCAGCAAAGATCCCTACAGGTTTGTGCATCAGGGCATAACATTAAGGTGAAAATGACTGGCCCGTCCTGTGATATCTGGAGGGCATGTGCAGCAACCCTCAAAGACACGAGCGTCATTTTGACACATTTGTCATTTTGTCCAAGGTTTCTGCCTGTTAAAAGGAAGTTTTTCCTTGCCACTGTCGCCAAGTGCTTGCTCATGGTGGAACTGTTGGGTGTAATTAATAGTAATGAGTGTGGTCTAGACCTGCTCTGTTTGTAAAGTGCCCTGAGATTACTTTTGTTAATTGTGAATTGGCGCTATATAAATAAAATTGAATTGAATTGAATTGACACTTCTCTGTCCGTCCTTGCACATCATCATACAACATTCAGCTCATGTTTACTTTAAAAGCCTCTTTAAAACTGAATAGATTCAATATTTTCTAGTATCATATTTGCAGTTCTTCTAGCAGCTCTGTATTTCTTTTAGAACTACAGCAAAAATGTTTGTCACTGAATGGTGGCAGCAGAGAAGGTGAACATTAGCATATCTTCACCATTGATATGTTGATCTGGTGAACAAGTCAGTGGAAATGACTGACTATATATCATATCATAAAGAGTACCGTTTGTACTTGCTCAATAAGAAAAGTGCCTTTTCTGTTGATTTGCACTCTATAGAGAAATTTGAATTACACTGAATTGAAACAGTTTCTTCTTTACTCATCCAACATTATTAATATGTGGTCATGTTTCTAAATCTAATATTCACTCCTTCAGGCTTCAGACTCCAGACAGTCTAACACACCAGCAAGCCCAGTCTTTGAGGCCCCAGTTATCATCATATGCAGCAGTCTTGCCTGCACAAACCATAAACTGAAGGTGTATGATTTAAAATGATGGTATACATCTTCAGGAGACCCAGCCCTCACCTTGGCTTCCTTGATACCAGGGCACAGCTTACAAATGGTGGCGACTGCCACATCCTCTGACACGATGCCGTAGCCGTCCTCATCCACCTGGGCGAACTCCGCTGCCAGCCACTCGCTCCTCATCTTGCCTCCCAGGCTGCCCTCTACTGCCACACCTCCCCCTTCAACCAGACCTCCTCCTCCAATGCCTCCCCCAGCTCCCCCAATGATTGATGGGTGGGCCAACAGGTAGCGAAGGCCAGTCACCCAGATGTTGGCCACATCTGCTGACAATGCAACCAAGTCCAGAGACTGCAGGGAGGGATAGATAATAAAGATTACTGGGGGGTGGGTGGATGGGTGCATTGTAGCAGGGTGCAGGACTGTGACATTATTAGCTGGACTGCAGATTCTGAATGTGACACATGTCTCAAGGTGTACAGGGTACCTGGTAGTCATCCCCATGTATGATAGAGAAGGCTGCTTCCTCAGCCAGGTGTTCAGAGAGAGGGCCGTTATGGAGGAACGTCTCGGTGCTCTTCCCTGTGCGAACCTCTCGGATGCTGGGCACGTCCAGCCGAGCCCGATCCCCGTCCTTCTTAGATGGTTCCCAGCGTAAGCAGCTGAAGTCTGGATCCAGAGTGTAGAAACGACAGTAAACCCTGGAATTGGGACGGATCTTCTTCAGTTCACACCCGCCCTGCATGAACGTCAAGCAGTCTGCTGCGCTGCTCACCTGGGATAGGAAATCAACTTACACTTAATGATGTTTTATCAAATATAACAAACTTTTTAATTGTGTAAATCTACAATATTACTTTACCTTCTTCTCAGAGGGCATACTGCTGAAGGACACCGTCTTCTTCCTGCCTCCGCCCACCTTCTGCACTGAGGGATCCTGGGAAAAACAAAGACAGATGGTCCAGAAATCAAGTGAGTGTTTCTACATGTTAGGAGAAGCAGCCAAACAATCAGATGTGACAGAAAAGAAAATACACTCAACACACAACCAGCCAAGTGTTACATCTCAGCCTACAGGTAAATTTGTCTGCTGGATGTGGTGGTGGTGGGGTTTCCATCTGATGAAGTCCTGTCATGGATCAGTATATACTCTGTGCATACAGACATGCGTTTGGTCTGTAGGTTTAGAACATAGTGAAGAACAGCCACCAAGACATTTTTATATGCTACATATCTCAAGAAGATTTAATTCCCAGAACCATTCACTGTTCACACTTGTTGGCTTCCGTGGACAGAAAATGAATCTGCCAACTATTCTGAAGATCACTGAAGTCACGTTTTAGGCAAAAATGCCAAAAATAAAGTGGGCTCGGCTTCTCAGATTTGACTGTTGGATGGTTTTCGTTTGCTTTTGTATTCAGCGCTTGATTCAGTGCCTGATTCAGCGCGACAACAGCTCATTGTGCGGTCAACTCCTGGACCGAACCTGAGTTACCGACACATTAGGAGGCAATAAACAGGCTCATGACGAACAGAGAGGAGCAGATGTATACCACAGATCAAACACCCATAGGAAATACACATGGCTCACACTGCAACACAGGCAGTGGAGAGAATAATCATCCACACCTCCTTTAAGGTGCAGGGTTTTCACACAAACATCGGTAAAAGCAGAATACATCATCCGCCCCTGTTAACATGTCACCTCCTTTTATTAGCATGATTATTAAAAGCTTATGCAATGAGGAGAGCGGTGCACCCTGCAGACACTCGCTCAAATGACTCACAATGATGGCTGGTAATAAAATAATTATTGGTTGCAGCGTTGTTGCGAAAGCATCGAAGGCATTTCTTTTTGACAAAAGTCTTATTTTGGATCTTTCTGGTGAAGCCTCAGGTACAACAAGAACCCACTGTGGCTGGTGTCAGCAGCAGAGTTTAAAGGTCATGCGTCCATCCAATCATAACATGCTATTTTTAGCCATTTGTATAGAAGCGCGGAAATGTTGTTCCTGCACCGAATGGACATTTGTAGAGCGCACACACCTATTTTGAACCCCCTCAGGCTCCATCTCCAGCCGGTGACAGGCTGATTGGCAGCTACATCTCAGCTCAGTGAGCAAATGTCAATGTTAAGTTAACTTTCATTATTGCTGCAGCACGTGATTTCTACTGAAGGCCCTGATAATGGCTTTTCACTGATTTATAATGAGCTCCAGTGGCCATGCTGAACTGACAGCAGTAATTACACGTAGCGGTGAATGCAGCACGCCCTGTCTCCTGTATACAGTCCTTACCCCTGCTGCCTCCATCAGCCAGCAGTGTTTGTACACATATACTGTTCAGATGGACAGGACTGGGTGTATTCACAGCAAAGCTCAGAAATGGCTTCGGAGTTAAATGGCCTTGAACATGGCAGAAAAAACACTGGAAGATAAACTGGACGTGATGAAAACACCTACATTACACAGCGTGCCTCTGTGTGAGGCTGTGTCAAAATAATAATAATAATAATAATTTCTTTAATTGCCAAAACATCATTCACAGATATAGCAAAGCAGTGGGGGAAGGTAATGAGCTACTGCATACTCTGAAAGTAAAGATTAATTATCCAAAAACAAATATATAATTAAAATGTATAATGAACAGGCTACGCAGCATTTAAAGTAGTTCAATCCACCTTGACCAGTTGCAACAGTAGTGATTCTTTTACTTTTAGTACTTAAAGTATATTTTGATGAGAATACTTCATTACTTTTACTTAAGTAAAGATCTACCTGCAGGGCTTACACAATATTCCTCCACTGTAGCACTGATACTTCTGCATGTATAAAAGATCTGGGTACTTTTTCCACCACACAAGTGTGTCATTCTACATCATGACGTTATGTAAATCTTATAAAACCGAAAGGCATTACGAAACAAGCTGATAGAACAATGTTCAGTATGTTTTTGAGCAGCTAAGGTGAGCCTGGGATCTCCACACACGCAAAATTAGCATTAATCATTTACACTGCTTCCATTCTGATCCGTTCTGCTCGACTCTTCCGCTGTGCGTGGCAGCAGGTTCCCATGTCCTCTGAAGTACAAAGAGGATCTGCCTGTGCTAAATCTCCTCAACCAATCACAGACAGACAGACTGAGCTGATATGTGATGAAAATGTGTCCAGATTTTAGAACATCTGTGTTTTTTCAGCTTTGTGCCCTAATGCCCAGGACGCTTTGTTGTGCAGCGTAGTAAAAACATGCTGTCATGAGGTCATTTCTGAATGAAGGAAAAGCACTTCTCCCACATTATGCTGATAAATATTATCTCATATTATGCACATAGATAGAAATGTATCTAATATGTTTTCCCTATACCATGAGTGACATTTCAGCTTGTGTGACACTGAATATTGTGTGCATGCGTTTGTGTGCCGGGACCTTTTGAGTGTGTGAAGAGCTGTGTGAAAGACATGCAGACATAGCAGTAACCTGACATCATCATCATCATCAATAATGAACATGAAGGCTTTGAGGGCAACCTGAGCTTGGGCTGGAAAACCAGGTTTACAGACTCCCAGCAGATCCGGGTTACCAACACTGCGCAGTCATACACTGCGCACTCAATCAGTCGTTGATATCATGTTGATGTGGTCAGCACATGTAAACAGTGACTCATACAGTAGTACTGACAAGACGTGGCGGCCTACTTGCTCCATGGGAACCTCTTGTCTTTCACAGCTTATCTACTGTCAACAGGATATGAACAAGCACGGTCCACTCTGTCCCGTGGTTAAATCTGACAGCAGTACTCAGTACGCACCAAAAACAATCGCACAAACACACCCACCCACCCACCCACACACACACACACACACACACACACACACACACACACACACACACACACACACACACACACACACACCAGTGGTTCAAGTGTAATCAAGCAACAAGCCAACATCCAAACTGGTGTATATATCCTGTATGTGTCTTATTTCATGACTCTGGACATACAATGGACATACATTGTTAAACAGGTGCACCATATCAGCAGGAGCGTGATCTTAAACTGCATGTTTCCATTTCATACCAAGACACCCTGAAATTTGCTCCCTAACAGAAGCCGATTGATTCAGTTTGTTCCGTGAACATGTGCAGATGCAGAACAGTTGTTTATTATTGTTCATTATTGTCCATTAAAGGGAAATGTATCACCCCTGCACTAGACTCATTCCACTCTGATTGTGACTGATTAGGTTTCCGGCATGAAGTCAGATTTTGGAAGTTTTTGTGAGTGCAGGTTTTGAGGCACTCTTGAAAACAAGACGGTGCGTCTCCAGGGGTCTTACCTTGATATGTTCAATTTGACTGATATGATTAAAGAGCAGGGACGTAAAATCCAGGTGATGTGTTTTGTGCATTGTGTTCAAGTTAAACAGGTTGTTTAGCTGCACTTTAAAACTTGGAAATCAGCCACCGAAGAAGAGGCTTCAAATGTTTGGGAAGCATCAAGCGGGTGAATAAAAGTCTAAATCCAGGCATTCTGATTCAGGAAGTTTGCTGTATTTTATAGGAAAAAAACCCATCAGTAAAAATCCCAGTTCACAACACACAGATGAGGACAGGACAAACACAACTGTGATTACCTCGGAGGGGAGGAGAGGGAGAGAGAGAGAGCTGCAAATCGTTGCCTTGTCCCGTTCACAACACAAACACGCATTGATTTCCGATTCCAATATTCCCAACACTCCCAACACACGGACAGACACAGAGAGGCAGCAAGGTCAGAGTTTCCAATAAAGGCTGTTTGCTTGTTTGTCTTTGTTCACATAACCATCCCACCAAATGTCTTTTTTATTAAGTTGGACGGCGAGGAGGCTGGACAGACGAGCTTAGAGAAAGCAGGTCAGCGGGTATTTAGGTGGTCAGAGCCAGGCGGGGGCGGCCGTGGATGTTAGTGATGCTTTGGGGTGGCATGGACATTTGGGAACATTGACGTTGTTGTGGCCGTCGGTCCTAATCCAGTGTGTGCATGTGTGCGCGGCTGCATACGTGCATGTTTCCGCTGTCGCTTTGACATTTCGGTGCATGACACACAATGCCATCCAGGAAACTATGGCCCTGTCCTCATAAAGCCTTTAATGCAGTGCTCTGTTTGGCCTAAAAGGGCATCTATCAGTTATAATCCACAGCCTGCTTTAAGCTCCATCTCCCCCTCTCTGGCTTGTTTTACTTCAACGCTCTCTTTAGCTCAAATGTGATCATTCTCTCCATCGCTGAGTTGCTGCCAGGGAAAAATCTCAGCACAGATGGAGAGATGAAAAAGAGAAATGGGACCAAAAGCTGGAGGGAAAAGACAAGAGACCCAAGAAAGGTCAGGAGAAGACGGACTATGAGAATGGGTTAAAATGGCAGGATGTCTTTAAGTGGTAGTAGGGGAAAAACAAACAAACCAGAGGAAATGGCTTGAAAATTGACAAACAGAAATAAAATAGAGAGCAAAGAAGCAAAGTGAACAAAAGAGGGCATGGGAGATGAAAAGAGGGCTGAGATGCAACAAGTGGGGACACAGACAACAGAGAGGGAAGAGGAGCAGAAGCAGGATAAATGGATGCAGAACAATGGCTCATTGTATTGAACAGGCCGAGACAGCAGATGAAGTGTTTACAGCAGCTGCCTCTTCACTCAGTATCGACTATTCAGCATGTCACATAGGCCTTTACAGAGCCACGCAGCACAGAGAATACTGTCCTATGAATGACAACATGTCATTATATAGGTTGGTTAAATTAGACCCATATGAGCAACGAAGCATCATGGCACAAAAGCATACAATCCAATTCCAAACCTTCGTGGTGAAGGACATTTTGCGGCCAGATGTTGGGCAATGCTGGGCTCAAACTGTGAACCAGCAGGTCCAAATCACCAGCAGCAACAGGGGCTGTGAGGGTGGAGGAGTCTGGTTGGCAGGCTCTGCTGTCTGATCACCAGGCTCAGCACTCATACACGTCTTGGTGGCCTAACGCTTGAGGATGAGCCACTGAATGAGGCCTGATTAGGCGTCTCAGCTTAGACGTGCAAGCGTCTGAAATTTGCATTCAGTGATTATTCAGTCACATCGTCAGCGAGCACGCCTCAACGTTTAGTTTAGTGATGTTTCACTGCCACCCTCTCCTTAAGCATGCATTCTCTCATCTTACAACATCTGAGCCTGACTGTCGAGCATCAGTCTGCTTCTATGACAACCCTTACTCTCCTGCGTGGAGCCAGTCACCACGTCCTGCACAGTGACCTTCAACAGCTGAAACACAGACACATGCTTGAACGAAGTGCAAGAGGCGATGGAGCATAATTGTGAAAATCCATTTACAGCTGTGACAGAAGTCACACTCAAACCCACAGCAGCACACGCGCAGTCATTCATCAGCCCCTGTCCCGCGCCTGCACCCTGCCTCAATGTTTCCATCCATTGACCAACTTGTTTATTCAACTTGTTAACCTTGTGCGTAATGCTCTCACACACAGACTGCTGAACACACCAGACCAGCACCTGGCAGTTGCATAAATCCAGCCCCAATCTGATCCCATGATCTGGCTAATGATCCCTCAGCACATTGGCAGAAGATTACCACAATAGATTACCACAGTCCCGCCCGCATCCACACTCTTACAGCCACTAATCCACAGCAAAGGACAGGCCACTGTGTATCACAGTCAGCACAACGGCCCAGAAGACACACACACACACACACACACACACACAAGCATTCAGACCTCAGTGCACAGTAATGCCAAACATTTAAACTTTATTTTGATTATTAACTCACTATTATTAAGTGGGAATATGATTCATTGATGCATTCAGATATATTCACACTTGTCTGAGAAGTTTTTATTTTTGCTACGTTTTGTCTGCAGACATTCACACAAGGCAATATGACCTTTCTCACAATACAGGTTTTACTACTGCCACTACTGTATCAGTGGCACCGTTCACGTGAGCCGGCATGCCATGTCGGTGAGCCAATGCAAACATAAGCAGCACACAGGAACAGGTTCAGCTCAACTGCACGATCATAATTCATTTTACGACTGAGTCAAACTGTCTGTGCTGAGAACGATCTGAAGCCGGGTTCCCTTTAAACCAGCACAAGTCACGATAAAGACATAAATATCAAATATTATTAACAATAAGCTAACGTGAAAATGAGCTAGCGTAACTAACTTCAGGTTCTAGGCAAAGCTATGATCAGTGTAGGGATGACTGTAGGGAAGTAAACAGATGTGCAGATATACGTCACACTACACTGTGGACGTGGGGAATAACACAAGGTAGAGAGCAGAGTCACTGTCACAAGGTCTTCAGAGCTCTTAAAATACAACCCAGAGTAATACTGCTTCCAGTACAATCCAAGAATCATTATTAATACACTTTAAACATGAACAATGCTAAAATAACAGTGGAGAGTTAACAAGGTCGAGGAGGCGAGCGAGAGCAGGTTGTAGGTTTCATGGAGCATGGAGTCAATGTCCTGGTTTAAATGTTCTGTATCAGACTACTGACTGTGTACAGTAGATTAAAAATGCATTGCAGATGATTAAGAGTTGAGTATTTATCAGGTCTCACGCAGAAAGGTCAAACACTGGAATTCATCTCTGCATCTTATTGATGAAGCTCAGGGCCTGGTGAGCTGGTGGGATGCTAGCATGCTATGTGCTCAGTATGGAATGAGCAGTTTATACGCATGCAGACGAGGGCTGAATAACAGTGGACGGTGTGGTGCAGCTAATGGGCTGTGATGCAGACTGCTTATGTGCATGTTTGCTGCACAAACTCGCGACAGGTAGCCAACACACGGCAGGAGGCGGGGCATCATGGCATCAGTGGACCGCGTTGCTTCACCTCCTCAGGTTCTGCAGGGTTTCTCGGCACAGTCAAGACCAAACAACCAGGAAACAGAGGTATGTTCTCTGTCTCTTTATAAGCCTACCTTTTAAACCTGAATTTACACATTCAGAGGGTGTTTTTCAAAATACTCCCCTGAATCTAACGTTTCACTTCTGCTGCGGAAAATAAAGCTATTCAACTTTTGCTTCCAACTCTCACTCATTGTGTGTATCAATAAAGCTAAAAACAGCTCTTTAAAAGAGTTGAAAGATGCTGCAGCCCATGTTTCCTGAGTGTGTGTGTGTGTGTGTGTGTGTGTGTGTGTGTGTGTGTGTGTGTGTGAATGTGTGTGTGTTACACATTTCAAACTGAACCAGTATACTGTGGATGAATTGTCTAGTTTGGGGACAAGATTAAACCCCAAAAGTGACCTAAGTGAATTTGTTTGTGTGCGTGTCTTGCGTGAAACTGCACACAGACACGACGCGCTGATGAAGTCCACTGAATGATGCGTTGGACAGAGTGTGCTGAGAAAGAACTGGAGTCAGTGCGAAGAGGCAGAAAGAGTCAGAGAGGAGAAATCTGAGGGAGTCGTGCAAAAACCAAGAATGATTAATTAAGCGTGCCTGGAAGTGGCTGCGTATGAGTCTGTGGGTGGGAGTGTGTGTAGGGATATTTCAGTGCATGCCCACTGATTGTATTTGGTTGAGTCATCCAATAAAAGGTGTTATGATTCCTACAGCACCTCTCCATGGCATTGCATGAGTGAGTGTGAATTTGATACTGTACATTGAATTGCTGCCGTCAGTCGGCTCAACGGAAATCATTAGAAACTGCACTACACTTATCTTGGGCGGACAAGAATCCAATAAAATGCAACATACAGACCTGCAACCCTGAACGCATCACAGCTCTGCAGAGACCTGAACCTCAGGTGGTCTGTGAATAATGTGTTCATAACGATGTCTGGGTGAGTGTTTACAATGTGAGAGTGCTAATGCCTCAGCGACATATGCACTTCGTGTGTGTTTCAGGGTCTGTGGATCAGCAGTTCATTCGATGGTTCCTCCCACTACCCAGAAAGTGGTGGTGAGCTCATGAACAAGAACAGCAACACCTGAGCTGCATGGAAACAGTCAGATCTCCTCCTCGTCTGTATCACTGTATCACAAAACTGTATCATTGCCAGCACCTGCTAAGGAGCCAATCAATATTTTATGATTGCCCCTTTGTTCAAGACAATCAACAGCAATCCAGTTTAATGACAGTTCTGCTGCATATTCACCTATATTCACACTAACATGACCAATCATGTTAGAGAACATTAGAGGAAAGGAAAAGGTTGTCCTCAGCTGGCTTAGTGTGAACAGACCCACAGCAGACAGACGCAGAAGAAGAAGAGAGTGGACAGTGAGTAGTGATTATTGTGTTAACCATGCTGATCCAAAGTCAAATCATAACTTCAGTAGTCAAGATCCAAGCTGTAATCAACAGAATTAGTGACATTATGAAATATAACTTCACAGTAAATTAGCCAGACAGGTAATGCATATTATTATGTCATATTAATAAATGTATTTTTATTTATTTCTTTGATCATTTCACATTTTTGTTGTTTCATATCTACACATTCTACACAATTTAATCCTATGGTAATTTATTTTCTAACATCTTTTTAATTAATATTGAACAGTTTAGGGATCAATATTAAACTAACCTTGGTATGTATTGTTATGCTTTACATTATATTACATGTCCTGCACTGTCCTGGTTCCTCCCAGTAACCTGGATTCTTGTGTGTCTTGGGTGCAGGTGAAGCTTTGGCTTCGTGCTGTGCAGGTGATTGTAAAGGACAGCAGAGTTGATGGGGACATTTCAATCAAAGCCCTATGCACCACGGGCTTACACACACACACACACACACACACACACACACACACACACACACACACACACACACACACACGGCTAACAGGCTCTGGCTACTCTCTGGCTCTCTGCCCATCTGCCCTCACATAATGAAGAGAATCTCTGATGGATTTCAGCAGGGCTCTCTGCTTCACCATGCCTGATTCACCACACACATACAAACAGCTCTCACACATATATTCACCCACACAACTAAGGAGCAATGCCGATGGTTGTGACATGACTTGCCTGAACACCTAACATTACCTCATCAATGACTACATGGCAAGTCGATGTAGAAATACATCAATATAGAAGCTGAAGCTGAAGTTTTGAACTGTGGAGTATGTGTGTTTTGTATGAAGAGTTCATTTGACAAGGTTCATAACATCTGATTGATTAACTGAATGATCAGCAGCTCGATAGATAGATAGATAGATAGATAGATAGATAGATAGATAGATAGATAGATAGATAGATAGATGCATTGTTTCCCCTACACTCCAGGTGCCTGTGCCAACACATTTGGCTGCGTCTCTAACAGCCAATAATGCCCACTGCCTTCTGCAACACGCTGCACATAAATTTAACTATTGTGACACCAGAGGACAAACCAAACCCACCCGAACACACGGGGCCGTGGACTAGCCTTCACAATGTGACAATTTCCCAGCTTCACCTTTCCATCTGCCTGCTCTCTCCGTCTGCTTCTCCTCTCTCTCTGTCTGTCTGTGTCGCTCCGTGTCCCTTCCTTCCCTGTCTCCTCACTGCTCCTGGATCACCAGTGACCTCATTGACAGCATTGTCCCCTCTGACCCTGAAGACGTTGTCTGACTTTAACCCACATGTCCTGTTGATCACCACCCCTTTTTCTCCCTATCCTCCTTCCTTGCCCTTTTCCATATCTCCCCCTCCTTTCAATTGTTTGTCCTTTATCCCCACCCTCTCTTCCTCCTCCTCTATCCCTCCATCTGAGCATTAGTGCTATCAAGGGAGGCCTGGAGCGGTCTTTAGGCTGTGGCCACAAGGGGCCTTTATCCAAAGCAATGACACACTTCCAAGTCAAGAGGACATTTGTTATGTAACAGCTTAAAGCTTCCCGGCTTCTCTGGTGGGCCTCTGACTCGGCTGATATCTACAAATATGCACACACATGCACAGATCAACACAAACAGACAAAGCACACACACACACAGAGGGAGAGAGAGAGAGAGGAGGGAGGAAAGATTAAGCTGGAGCTGAGATCAAGAGGAAGGAGAGAAAGTGGGAGAAGCGACAGAAGGAGGAAAGAAAGGAGGAGGAAGAGAAAGAGGACAGAGTGACGGAGATTAATAAAGGAGACGGCGGAGAGATGTGAGGAAGAGACGAGCAGGGACGGAAAGGAGAGAGGATGGAAGCAGAGGAAAAAGGAGGAGATGAGAGGCAAGGAAAGACATGGAGGAGACATGTGACATGGTGGAGGAAAGTGGTGGAGAAACCCAGGCCAAACCTTATAGGGAAAAAATGAATGAATGGAAGAAGGGAGCGAGGGAGGGAGGGAGGGAGGGAAGAGAGAAAAATAAGAAGAGAGAGAAGCGGGAGCAGAGAAGAGGTCAGGTAGGCATCTCAAAGACGCAGACATCCAATCAGCTCCCACAAAAAAATGAAAAAAATAAATAGCAGGCTGACATCTGAGTGCTCTATTCCTGCTCTCACTGTGGGAAGGAGACATGAAAACAAAGATGAGGAGGAGAGAGAGGGAGGGAGGGGAGGGGAGGGGAGACAGTTGGATGGCGGCCCTGTACACTTCTGAAAAGGAGATGTTTAGTAAATGGCTTGATGAATCTTTCAGAGGGGAGGTGGGGGTGGGGGGGTTCAGCATGAGCAGGAGGAGAAGAATGAAGAAGAGGAGGAGGAGGCAGATAAATCTCATGTTGACCAATAAAAGGAGATAAAAGGGAATAAAAGTGATCTAGTGGTTTATTATAATACATAATAAATTTGAACAGTATATATGTGCATGTGGACTGCGAATGATGAATGGGGAAATTAAGCAGTAAGGGTGCGTGTGCATGTGTGCATGTGTGCATGTGTGCATGCGTGCATGCGTGCATGCGCGGAGGATCTTCCGAAGCAGCAGCAGAAATGCCTCCAGAAGGCTGTGGAGTGGCCCTGTCAGACGAGCCCTCACTGGCCGAGACAGCAGTTATGCAACCCCCCACCCAAAAAAAACCCCAATGTACCAACGCAGACATGTCAGAGCAGTGAGTGGCCTGCACAAACACACACACACACACAAAATCCCTCTATATGCACAGCATCACAATTCTATTTTCAATATGATTCAGCTGCTGCCTAGCAACCAAAGGTGAAGGACAGAAAGTGGAATAATGAAAATGTAATAGTCTCAACCTTCTTTCTTTTATCCTGAACAAACACAGAGGGAGGAGAGGAAACAGGAGAGAGGGAAAGGGAACTGTGTGTGTGTGTGTGTGTGTGTGTGTGTGTGTGTGTGTGTGTGTGTGTGTGTGTGTGTGTCTCCGCTGTTCCTCCAGGGTCACACCCATTTCCTGTATGAGTGCCTGAGCCTGAGAGCAAACAAACATGTGTAATTGGACTTCATACTTTCATACTGCAGTAAAGAGTCCTGTTTAGGTCATCTTTGCGCAGTGTCCCACAGATACAGTAGGAACGTCATGGCTGCATTCAGATGCGAGTGTGTTTCATTTAAATATATACGTTCCCTCCAGCTATATTTAGCCCCTCTGTGGTTTAAACCTGCCATGTTCATGTGTGTTCAAGTGTGCACAGTTTGCATTTTTCTGAATGAAATATGGATGTGTTGCTGTTATACTGGAGCTCTGAGGTCCTATATTTTTATTTATTATGCATGCATTCCATTCACTTCAGTGAATTAGTGTTTAAATAAATAAATGAGATATAGTCTATTCCTCAGAGAGTCCCCACACCTTTATGAAACTACAGGTTTTTGAAATGTAAAGACGGAAATAAGAACGTGAACGTCTGCGTGGAGCCGCGTTTCCTCCTCTTATCGATGATGGTTCGTCAGAGCTCCATGGTTCATCCAAAGCCCTCTGTTGTTTCCCGTCCCTCTGCTGAGTGTTTGTACTTTTCATCAGTTAGTTTCTTTGGGAAACTCGTCATGGTCCCTGGCTCTCCCTGTAGGATGCAACCCCAAATATCCAAGGTTTGGTTGCTCTGGACGTTCTTTTCTTCTAATATCACATTAAAGATGGGAAAAGCTGACAGTTATATAGATGTTATATCTGTTTTACATTTCAAAACCTGCTTTTTTCTTATATATATATATACACACACACACACACACACACACACATACATATACTTTATATCCACTAAATCCACTAAGTTGTGTTCTCCCCCCCGTGCTGTTTACTCTCCCCTGGAACGTGTTCTCAGGATTGGACAGTCATTTTATTCAGAGGAGGACAAAAAGCTCTCAGAGAGTTTAACTGGCACTTAACGTGCACATTAGTTTGGCCAATGACAGGTTCACACAAGTTCACACAGTTTGCTCTCAAATGGCAGGTGTACTCATTTGACAGATGCAACTTATAATCTACAATGAGATCCTCCGTTTAGACTCTCTGCTTCTGTGTTTCCTCAAAAGTCAGCTCTGAGAAGATGGTTTGATATCGTTAGAGTGTAGATCCAGCGGAGTGAAAGCGTATTGAGTATAGGAATGAACTAAATTTGCAGAAAACTACTTTTTCAATGCTGTTGTGACCAGACCTTAAGACTATAAATTGAATTTCATGACACAAATGTATTTTCCTTCATCAGTGTGGGTGATCTCTTACCATTAAAGCATCCTTGGACTCTAAAACTGAATGAACCAAACTCCCGATGCTACGTGCTAATGTGAGGAAAGAGAAAAACCCCGGGGAATAAAACCAACCAACCAACCCCAACTGAAAAATCTGAATGGAGAAACCAAAATAGCATCTCATTTAAATTGCAGAGCTGCAATAATCATAGTGCAAGGTGTGCAGCGTGAACTGACACAAACAGCTCAGGGATTTATGGTCACATGAATCCAGAGTTGCAGGGGTGGGGGGGGTATAGGCACAAGGTCAAACACCAAGCCAGCTGCCCTCTGTGCAGTGTGTGATCCAGTATCTGCCACGAGCACCTTAAAAATAACTATTCCTTCATAACAGGCAGCAGGGGCAAGAGGCTGATTTCAGGGTCAAGACAGAATATTAGAAAGACCCAATAGAAATACTACTGTGTCTAGTGTTGCACTCCATTTAAAATAAAATAAAGCACTGGGTGACTAAAATGAACAGTTTAAATTAGCAAACTGAGACGTTTCATTCGTGCAGTTTAAAGATCGAACCAGCGCAGATTAAACACTGCGCTGGCTGCGAGATCTGCTTGGGTTTTTCTGTCGATGGATTGTAAGAGTGAACTGACACCGAACATGTTTGCAGCAGCTTATCTGAACTCAGGAAATGGCGTTTTGTATTTGTATTCCTTTGATTCACTTCAGATTGCCAGAGTGAGATCACACCAGATAACTACAAGAGTTTGGTCCTGGTGTGAGAAAACAGTGTTTATGACAAGACAGAAAGGCGTCTGAACCACGCAACCAAAGGACGTGACCCTGCAGCAAAAGACAAGGTTTTACAGCTACGAGGAGTCCAATGCTGGTATCTAACAGGCTGGATTTCTTCATGCTTAGGAAGCCTGAGAGAACACTGAGAACCACAGGAACAGCCCGGTGCTCGTATTTACTTGTGTTTCAAGAAGTTTGAAGTTGAGTAGAAGGGGCCCTAAACCTAATCCAAACAAACACTGCAGAACAAGGCAATCATGCTGGAGCTACAAGAAACAGGGTACTCAAAAGTAAAAGTCCTAAAAACTTACTGAGGTTAAACTTAAAAGTTAGAAGTAGTGGTGGTAGTTAAAACGTGTTTTTACTTTGAACTTGGAAGACCTCAGATAATCATCCATTCCAGAGATCCAGCTCTGAACACACTAACTGTGTTCAGAAAGCAGCACGTTCGCAGGGCAGCGGCAGTTTTTCATCCCGTGTAGAGACAGATGGAGGAGCGAAGGCGCTGCTGAGGCTCTGATAACGCGCCGCCGACGCTACGCACACTGCGCCGACAGCGTAATGACCACCTCCATTTATATCATACAATAAATACTCTTGTGTGAGAAATACCGCATAGTTAATGAGGCTATAACTTATTTACTTAGTCCTTGAAGGAAGTAGGCACAAGGAAGGAAGCTGCAGGTACAACAATGTGCACAATGCAACTGTTGTCTCATCAGCGGATGAGAGGCCACATCACTGTCTGTTCTAATAAACACCTCAAGTCCTTGGATGACTACATACTGTCTGTTGAAAGATGCTGATTAAAAGCCTATAACCCAAACGAGTACAGTTAGAACATGAAGCACTTGAAGCATGACAGTGCAATTTGTACTTGACTGGATTTCATTAAAAGGGAGGCGACTAATCAAGTAGATTTGAGTTAATCATCTTTTCACTTAATCTTCTCAGACAGAAGCAACACGGATCTGCACCTCAAACCGCCACAGCGTCTGACGAGTGAGGAGTCAAACTGAAGCATGGATGGATGGATGGATGGATGGATGGGTGGATGGGGGGGCAGAGGGGACTGGGTAAGCAGGGGAGGTGGTGATGGGCTAACTGACAGCGGAGAATAGATGGGTGGCACACCGAGACAAGAGAGCTGGAGGGAGCGATCCAGTGAGCAAGAAACAGATTATGATAAATGTCATTCTATTATTGCCTGAATAGAATTTAGGACAGCTGGGGGGGGCTGAGACAGAGAAAGACTGAGAAAAATAGAAAGTGGCTGAGGCAAGAGGAGGTGGGCTGGAGGTTAGTAGAGCGGTACGTTTAGGAGTGTGTCATGAAATACTGAAACACACACACACACACACACACACACACACACACACACAGAGGCTAGACGGTGGCCAAGAGGGGCTGTCGTCACTGAGTGATGCAGACAGGCTGGTCAGCGGTGGCCACAGCATGCTGTGTTGTCTCAGCAGGTAGACTGTGCTGTCACACACAATGGATTCATTACCGCTCCACTGTAGGTACTGCTCCCAGGATTTGAATGTCAACAAATCAGAACATCTGCAAGCAGAGACGCCATCACTGAGAATGCTGGAGATCAGGTTTCTCAAATGCATATTACATACGGACAGAGACTATTTAAAATGCGTTTGGAAATCAGGAAATTAATGGCGCGATTACGAGAATCTTAAGAATATGAGTGATGGCGTGGTGTCAGTTGTGTGAAGCAGATACTGGTAGATCAGAGTGAATCCTGTCCAGTTGCACCACTCTTACAGATGCAGTCATCTAGAATTGCCAGCTGGTCCGTGAAAGGCCGCATGCAGATCGTGGCAGAGCCCTGCTGGGTCCCTGCTGGGTCCTTGGCTGATACCAGACCCCCACCCCCCCACCCCCCACCTCGATGACGTGCTGAGACGCAGCACCACATTCTAACACCGCCATAACCATCTGTTGAAACCGTCTGCAGTGCTTTGCCTATCCACCAGGAGGCGCAGCGACTATGGAAGCTGCAGACCGTAATCAGACTGGTGTGACCTTTTCATGGCAGCAAGACATTTTCCTCGACCCAGTACACCTGAAATCAGCTGCTCTTATCATATTTAATGTGTGCGATGGAGTGTGCTTCCAACACAGAGCATATTTATAGTAAAACACATTATTATTAACATTTCCTAAAACTTTTATTCTCTGTGTGGAGCTTAAAACAAAGTTGCAGAGGTGGAAATGTGAATGCTGTTGGTTCTGCTGCATTATAACTGATCCAAACACATGCAAACATATATCGCTCACTGTCAAACCGCAATGCTTTCTGGGAGTCATTATTAATGTTATTACTGACACCTGGGCTAGGCCAACTAAGACAAGTCCTAACACGTGCTTTGAAAACAGCCTGTAATAATCTAAAGTGATTAGTCAGCGCATCCAGCCTTTCAACACAAACTGAATCACCGATCATTTTAATAACTGATCAGTCTCCTGAGTTGTTTGTCAACAACACTCGCAGACATTACATTTAAACAGTGAACTTAAAGAATGACAATCAATATAATTAACAATTAATATTAATAATGAGTTATTGGGAAAATACACCCTTATCTTAATTACAAGTTGTAGTTCTAATATCATCATCTTCTGTGCAGTCACTACGAGGGCTGCCAACGCATACAGCCAGGTGGTGCAACTGACATCGGTTTCTGAGGACCGTCCGCCATGCTTCGCTTTGTTTCAACTCGCTGAAAATGAAACTGCGATGTCTGTGGACAGGTGGTGTGAGCTAGCTGACGGATAAAACTGGTTTTCAGTGAGCAGAGATGCAAATATGACCCAGAATAGAAACTAGCATGCTATTATGCACGGTGATCGGCATGGAGATGTAAGGCAGTGTGTGTTTGTGTCGCATGGGTATCACGGGAGCTCAGGATTAGGTGTAAGTTAGTGTTAGCGGGTACCACTGCGTGTGCTCGGGTGCACACTGGGATACAGAAGCAATGGAAAAAGCATCCAGGGGGTGTAGGTGAACGCCACGGGCCTGCCAGCTACAGAGTCAATGCTATGCAGGACACACACACACACACACACATATTCACTAACACACACTATGAAACACTAATGTTTGTTTGGTCTCCTTGAAAAAAAAAAAAAACAAAACGTTACATAATATAATCTCCTTATGTAACAAATTGAAGTCATTACACATAGAAATGCATATGCACACACACACAGACGCACAACTGCAGAGATGAATACACACGAGAGACAAATACAGGATACAAGGTCAGACTCATGTAAAGCAGATGTAAACACACACATGCACATATATATATACACAAACATACAGTGTTGTGACCCCATGAGTACAGCGTCAGCACACCGGATGTGTGCGTGTGTGTATGCATGTGTGAGTGCTTCAGAGAGCAGCATGGGAACACTGTGAACACACACTCCAAAAAGAGGCAATTAATGCCAAATAATATTTAGTGCTTATATGAACAAAGGAGCTAACAAATGAGCTAACCATCCACTGCAGGACAGTACGGTGCAGGTCGTTTGAGCAGAATATTATTCCTCAGAACGGAATCAGTTTGGTAGTGGTGGAAGATTCTAAACCAGGAGAAGAAACATCATTTAGAAATAACTGTTGTATCGAATGATCCACGAGAGGCACATCCCAACAGTCATATTACAGAACTGTACAGCCGGAATCCTCCCCTCTGTCCCAGCTAGCCTCCGTTCCACGAGCCTCCTCTGGGAATGTCTTATCCACAGTGTGGAAGATAGATATATACCACTGGGGAGCTCAGGGAAGCAAGCGAGTGCTGAGAGGTTAACCCAATTTGCCCGATCAGTCCGTTGGTCCTTGAAGCCTTTTCTGTTGGAAAAGTTAAAAACCTTTGATAAAACCAAAGAATCAATATCATCTTGTTGTGGCTATGGAAGTGACAGAAAACACTCCCTATTTACTTGATAGCGCACTTGGTTTACGCTCCTCTGGAAGCTGAGCATAAGAATGGCCTATTACATAGTGCCCTTCGAGCAAAAATAGCATAAAGTTGTGACGCCGCAATAAGAAAAGATGCCCTTGATCTCAGTTTAGTGCTCTCTATAAATCATCCAGCGTAGTGACATCATGCATGAGTGAACATGGTTTTACATTTTCTTTACCTCAGTCTGGTGTAGAAGCCTGGAACGGGCTCGCTGTTGCCCCCTGTGGCCCCAGCAGAGGAAAGCACCCGCCATCACTGCAGCGTAGCCTTCAGGCTGAATTGCCATTCTGATTCATTCAGCCGGGCTCTGTGTTCATACACACTGATTTCTTGTTGGGATGGGAGGGTTTTGTTTCGCTCTAGGAGGCCGATTTGCTTGCAGCTACTGACGCATCCATCTGGCCACTGTGTTTTCCAGTCAGACTGCAGGCTGCAGGGGCGGTCACCGGAAGCAGTTTGAGAGTTCAGAAGGTGCTCTTCAGTCTACAGCTGCATCACCCTCGCCCACATCTGGTTCCATTTAACACAGAGTTGCTATGAGACATGACATGGCCATTCTCAATCCTGCCAACATTCCCATTCTTAATCCCAGCAGCATTTTCATTCTTAATCCAACCAACAAAGCCCTGATTGGTCAAATGTTCCTCCAGTCTGCAGACACAGCCTTCAGTGAGCACAGCACCAGACCGGTGAGAAGCACAGTCTCACAGCAATGAGCCTGTTTGTTCCATTTGTTACTGAGCTAATCTGTCTGATTTTCCTAGCTTTTACTATTATTCCTTTGCTTCAATGTGTTTTTGTTGGATTGGATTTAATTCTTTTAATAATAATAAAATAATAGGGTGGTATGAGGAACATTTGTCCATACTCCAAACAATAAACTGTGTGGAAAAGACAAAAGGCTCTAATTTTACTGCCAGTCAAAAGAACATCTCTCTGCTGAAAGACACCTTATAAGAGAAACCCCAGTGAGTCACAACCAATGACTGCCAGTTGTGCCGACAGACCAATGAGGAGAAGGCCAGTTAAAATCACTAGAAAATCACACAATCATTCTTTACATGTGTGAAAAACCAAACTGCCTCCACTCTGCCTTTACTTTCAGTTTGCATGCAAATCACTCAAAGTGCCAAATGCACCGCTCTGTGTTTTCAAATCGCCAACAAAGATCACCCAGATCTGCTGATATCAAACCACTGTGACAATCACAATCTCTCTGTGAACACTTCACAAATCTCACACACAAGGCTCGATACATTTGAACTAACTTATTGTAAAACACACACACAGACACACACACACACTGCCCCACTGACTGCATCTGTAAAGATGTGCACACACACACACACACACACACACACACACACACACACACACACACACACACACAGGTATCCAGGCTCTTGAAAACAGCATTATTCTAAGAAGCAGCCTACTTTTCATGGCGTCCTACATATAAGCCATTCCCTCATCAGCGCTATTTGTCACTGCAATGGCCTCCTATCAGCCTCAAACTCATTAGCGGCGTGCGTCACATATTTTGTCTCGCACATTTTCGTCCATATGCAGCACATACTTTCTTTTTTTGTTCACACACGCAGCACACACACACACAAACACGCACACGCTCAGATAATGCTATATATAGACCATAATGTTCCATCTCCTTTAACATGGTCCAGTCTCAGAGGAAATCCTATATGGCCCACTCCAGCTCTCTTCCTCCCCCACACACACAGTTGAATTTATATTTGCCACATAACAAAAATGTGTTAGCACACACACACAAACACACACACGCACTTATACAAACATGCATATTTAGAGAAACAGCCTCCATAACAGGGTGACTTAATGTCAGGGTTGTACCCCGGCATTACTGCCAGGTGTCATTATCTAACAGCATGCATCTCTCAATGCACTGTGTGTGTGTGTGTGTGTGTGTGTGTGTGTGTGTGTGTGTGTGTGTGTGTGTGTGTGTGTGTGTGTGTGTGTGTGTGTGTGTGTTTGTGTGAGGGGGTTAGAAGTGTTCACATAACTATCTCCATGGAGACCACACGAGTCTCTGTTTGACAGTTTCATATCATTAGAGTGACTCCAGAGTCAATATTTTTAGTCTGCATATTTGAACATAATTGTTTTGAAAAAGGAAGAATAGAAATAGAGGAGGATAATGAATCCAATAATATCTGCCGCTTTAGGTCTGACTCGTTTTGAAAAGAGAAACATGGCTTGATCAGCCATCGTGCGGCTGAGTACCGGGAGTCCAGGTCCCCAGAAGTGTCTGAAAGATCTGGTCCCATTTCCAGGGATGAATATTTGCACGATCCCACTATTTTTAGCATGTGTGCGCTTTGCCACCCTGAATCTTCCCTATGTGTGTTAAGGCCTCCTTCATGCATCCACATAACTGTCCTATAGCTGCATAAACGGGTTACCTCTCCACCTGCAGTAGTGTCACACGGTCACTTAACTGCTGGATCAGATATGCTGGCCTCTATCCCCAAATTTAGAGCGGTAGGGCTGATTGCAGAACAGTATTCAACAGGTGGAGGACTGCATGCAGACGACTGGCAACATTCCGACTACATGTCCGGGAACAACAAGTGAATTAGCACGCTAGAATAGCTGCATGCAGCGATGATGCCTTCTCATCACCACGTGCAGCAGCAACTGAAACTAAACAGCACCTTAGCTAGCAGGGATGTAATATCATATGTATGTTAACTAAATGTTAGATGCACAGGGAGTATTATTTAATAATTAATTAAGGGAAGCATGGGTGTGCCTCCTTTAACGTGCCTCGGTGCAGTCATGTGTGGCTCATTCAGAGATTCAGAGCTCAAGCAGACCAATCGTCAGCTCAGATGACGGTTTAGGTGCATTTAAGAATCAGTCAGTCTCCAGGGAGCTTGACCTGCAGCTTTTAGTGATGTTCAGCATGATGAGCAGTAATGGCAGGAAGGATTTAGTTATGGTCTGAGCCCCCAGAAAAATAAATGTAATGATAAAAGCTACTGTAAGAGGTCTGGATCAAAGTCTCTGTTTGACTAAAGCAGCAACAAATGATATTAATGCAGGCACAGGTAATACAGGTCGTACAGCAGGTGGATTTTTTTGCTTCATATCATTAAAAATGCTCGTAAAATCACAATAAAAGTCATCAACCGACAGTTCGAGGTGGACTAGATGAAAAACACAGAGAAACGATTCATTGTTAATTAATTAACAAGTTCAAAATCAAAGGACTGCTCTGGGAGCCCGTTCTCATCTCTGCTCACAGTATCACAGCCGAGCCGTCTCTTCTTAGATTTTGCTTTTCGTCATCTCTCAGTGGCAGTCTGCGTCCCTGCCATCATTTCATCAGCGTGTTTCCATTGTCATGTTGAGTGACTCTCACGGGAGGCCCTACAGCGGTCTTCCATCCACTCTCCATCTCTTCCCTTCTCTTCATTCCCTCGTGCTCTACTTTTGGCCGTATTTTCCCTCCCGTACATGCATCTTTTCTCCCACAAGCTCTGCATTGTCGTCTCGCTCTCCCTGCCCCTCTTTCCCCCGCTCACAGCTGGAGAGGACACACACAGGGCAGTAATGAGAGCACACAACGATGTCTGCAGGAGGCACGCTTTCATAGGCCATCCTGGATCACCGTAACCATGGAAATAAGTACCAGCACGGTGACACACACACGCACAGGCGCACACACATACACAGATGTGGTGCTCTTGGCTCCTCAGAGGCCAAATGCATTCATTCTGAAAAATCTTTACTCTGAGCAGTTTGTCACCGTACTGCTCCACAGGGGCAGCTCGGACTCCTAAAGAACATTGATGCCCTGAGGGACAACAATGCCCACAATAGCCTTCAAACCAAGGCAGAGATGTGACCGTCATCACTCTGACAACAATGTACAGTGCGCATCAAAATACAGAACAACAAAATGACACACATCACGAACACAATGACAGATACCGGAGTTCTATCTGGAAGCATGAAAACGCATATGAGCAGTGGCATTGTACACACAGTCACACACAGTGAACGACCCCGCTCGCTGTGACGACTCCACTGCAATAAAGTGATTTGTCTTAAGAAAGGCATCAGTGGAAGATGGTGACTTGGCATCAGCAACTTGGTTTGGTCCCAGTGAGGACCCATAGATGACACTGTCCTGATTTTGCAGGCTCCCGGGCTAAATAAGATCTGGAATCCTTCTAAATACCGCCATAATGAATTATATATATCAAGAGTTCCACATCAGTGCACCAGATTAGGGGTGATGTAAAACCTTTACAGACATGACCTTGCCACCACTGAATGAACCAGGATCTTGTCTTAGATCCAAGGGGTTAAGGGATGTGACCCTGCAATTGCCTGTGAGAGGCCCACTCATCAGGCACTTTTCAAAGTAAGAGGAGAAACAATGGGAGAAACTAATCAAATAATCAGCAGCAAGATTTGTTCTTGCAGTTTGTTGAAAGTTGGAGTTTGCATTTGGCAGCAAAGGCATTGAGGAGAATATGAGGCTGACGCACGCTGTTGCACAGCTAATGGCTGAGTACGACAACGTTGTAGGCCATGCCGTTCCAAATTTCAATTACAGCGGGTGAGAAAACAGCCACGCACTCCAACACACACACACACACACACACACACACTGAACCTGCCCTGTGCAGCTCTCAGGTGTGCAATAAGAGCAGGCCTATTTGCATTCACCCCAGTTTCATGCTTCACTGACATGCTCAAGACTGAAGCAGCTCCTTAATGCTGCACAGAGATAAGACCTGACTTCTCTCAATGGGAAGATAAATGCTCGAAACAAATTACAAAAAAAAAAGTCACAAGCACCGTACATTCATTAACACACATGCATACTCAACATACACAACAAGACACAAATTCACACATTTCTGTGCACGGCAAAGGGCAACAATGTAAAGAGCTCATTGAGGGGAAACATGCCCGAAGCCATCCCTGCTGCACAGTCTCCTCTGGTCTCTCTATGTTATTGACTTTAATAAGATGTCTAGACAAGACATCCTCAAGCAAGGAAGAAGGAAATATGGTGACGGAGAGACAAAACTGTTGAACGGGCAAATCAGAGGGCACGCAGACAGACAGGAGGAAGAAGGCGCAGGGGAAATAAAGCAGTAAAACATTCCTGATTCAGATGCTCAGTGTATTTAATAAGCAAAAAGAGAAGACCAGAAACCACAAAGAGTTATTTGTCATGAGTATTTTGTAACCTTTGGTTTATTTTGAGTTTATAATTCTTCCAAATCACAAATTAAAACCGACACGATACTACTGGGGTTTAAGCCATGTTATGACCGATCCACAACAGCCACCGAGTTATTACAGGCACATCAGTCCCTGGCCTCATGTAACCTTACACCAGTTTAGGACTAAAGAGAGCGCTGGTAGGATCAGAGTCGTACAGAGATGCTAAGTTGAGGTATAAGCATGGCGTCAGCAGAGTGGTTCAGAGCATCATACAGCCTCACTGTTGAACACGAGACACAGGGTCTGCCACAGAGCTGAGAGGCAGGAAGTGGTTTTTAAACTCAGCTTTAATTGATTATTGGGAGTTTCTTCAGTCACACTAAAGAAGTGATATTTTCAACTTAGAGGCCAAATAAAACACCACGCACGAGAAGAAACAGCTGCCCACACCAGCTTTACTGGAGCTCCTGCACAGTAATCTCCAGATCTGCTATTCAGTCCCCGGCTACTCTGGTCCCAAGATTCGTCCTTGGGCAAGACTGAACCCGAAGTTGCTCCACGCCAGCCCCTCGCATGGAAGCCCCATCGCCATGAGTGAGTGTGAATGGGTGACTGAGAGGCCAATTGTAAAACACTTTGTCCCTTATGGTAGAACAGCACTATAAGTATATAATTGTAGTCCATTTGCCATTACCGCAGTGATTGTGTACCGAGCACTGCCGCAATGCATCTGAGTCAACAGCAGCACTGTACTGCTTAGACACCAGCAGAGGACCAACTACATCATTCACACCAAAGGTAAACCAAAAGCTAATTACAAGGAAGGCGTTTCTAATGCAATCAGTGACTAAAGACAATGTTTTATGGACAACTGCTTATGTTTAGAACAACCAGAGAATTGCAAACACGGCTGGTTGTCTTCTGCACTGATAGGTCAGGTGGAAGAGTTGAGACCATGCCCAAGAATCTCTCCAGTGCTAATGTTTTCACGGCTGATAACTGCATTGCAAGGCAGAGTGATACACAACAAAGCAAGGAGAATGAGATAAAGAAACACTCCATCACAAGTGAATATAAAATACACTTTAAAGAGCAAAGCATTCATCGGTGAGACCTAACAGCTGAGAGGAGAGGATGATGGACAGGGCAGAGGAGAGAGAGGTGGAACCAAACACAGGCTTCTGATAAGATAAAGGACTGAGGCTAAAAGAGGGAGGTGGGCCACAATAGTAACAGGGCACAAAGAGGGACGAAGAGAGGATGGATGAGAAGAGAGAGTCAAATGTGTGCGTGCGTGTGTGTGTGTGTGTGCAGGCATGCTGGAAGGCACTTTAAGCGAGCAGAAGTGACAGGCTGAGACAGAGATGGAGAGGACAGCTTTGTGCGCAGGCAGACATGGAGCAGCGCTAAATAAATCAGCCAGCGTTGCAACTAAGTGTGACTGAAATGTTTACGATACGCTAGAATAATGGAGAGACAGACGGGTCGAGAGAGAGAGAGAGAGAGAGAGAGAGAGAAAGAGAGGAGAGAGAGGGAGAGGGGAAGCCCACCGGCCTGTCATCGGAGAGAGAGAAATAGAATCTAGAAAGGAAAGAATGGGGTTGAACAGGGTGTAGGTGGATCCTTAATAGGTGCGGCAGACAAAAGAGTGTGACTGAGTTAAGTGCTGGTGTGTGGGTCTATAAGGCACTTGTTAAAACACCCACGCCTATTATTTTCTGTGTAAGCCCACACAACAGCAGCGTGGAGACATGGTGATGTGCGTCAGCACTGCCAAATATGCCACAGACGCCTGAAGACGCACGGCCAAGGCGCACGCGACTCTGCCGATGCTACATCAAGAGTCCCGATGCACAGCGTTACCGTCAGCGTGCTCGTCGTGAAGTTTGAGCAGCGTCGAAAAGCTGACAAATGCCCAAGATCACAACGTCACACATCAGGTGAATCAGCACCACCAAACCATCAAATCATAGCTAGCTAACTTACAGTGGTGACCAAGTGTTGCTTTCAGGTGCACTGACGCGTACGTATTTAACATCTCTCATATCATGACCATTCTCTCACCCGCATGGTGCGTGTTTGACCTAATGTGATGCACCATGAGAGCGTTGCCCTTAAGCATGAAGGTGAAACAGCTACAGTCTAGCCGGCTAATTACTACTAATTGGTGACAATATGTCACAAGCATTTCTGTTCGATCTCGGAATAGTGACCTTAACTGCATGTGTCATCAATGTTTAAAGCCGCGCCAATTAGTGTTTCATGTCCCCAATCAGTCAGAAAGGTAATGAGAGGATCCTTGAACATTGAGCCTTGATCAAAACACGGGGAGAGTGTGGAGGCAAAGGCTCAGATCAGCGATGCACATACATGACCTGTTCAGCCCACTGTAAAACACACTGATGTCTGCGCTGTTTTCAGACTGAAACAATGAATGAGACATTTTGATCATACGTGGACTATGAGACTCCACGCTGAGGTTGAGCATGAGATTACCACGATATGATAACCACCTCAGAACATACCACTGGTTGACAGTGCCACACAGTTGGAGATGTTATCAGTTTCAAACAGCAGCATTTGTAACTTGCTTTATTATAATTCCATTCATTTTGACTCCTATATTATTTTATTAATGCCAACTCAGCAGGATTAAATACCTATCCACCCCCCCACCCCACCCCCAGACTGGAGCATGTCAACTTCACCTTCCTACCAGTTGGACTCCAGCTCCCATAATGCTCTGAGGCATGTAAAGTAAGCAGGAAGTGTAAGGCCACACCAACATGTGCTTGCAAGGTTTATTTGTTTAGTTTTGAACAGTATGCCACAGTAGCTATTGGCAGTTCCTGTTTGCAGTGTAGACGAGTGTGCAGACAACCATCACCTCATTACTTAAACACTGAGGAAAAACCTAAATATGCAGGCTCTACTGTTTATTTCTACAATTTCTACCGTCTACTGGCTCGCAAATCCAAAACTGCGTGTCACGCCGGTGCGTCCGGTTTAACCCTCAGTGGCTACGTTCATCGCAGCCACTGAGGGTTTTAAAGTATCTTAACCATCTCCATGCAGTTTGCACCACAGCCGCGGCTGCAAGTGCTGATGACGTTTGATAAGTGGCCAAATCAGCAGCCCAACTGTAACAACTGCCTTCCTGTTGTTCTCTGCGCACCTGTCACGCTCCCCTCACGCAGTATCTCTGCCTCTGTCCCTGTTTTCAGTCTGCGAGGCCGTCTGAAAACCTCTGCCCTCAGTTCGTTAGTCGATTGTGAGCCTGTTTATTAAATCCAGTTTTTGAACACACAGGCGTTTATTCTGAATAAAAAAGAAATCGATTGAAAATCTGATATTTCAAAAAATATTTTTAGCTAGCCCGGTGCCTAACAGCTGCTTGTTTTTGCCCCTTCTCTGCATTTCTCCCTTCATTTTACAGTTACTGGAGGCATTTTCTGAGCTGTGCTTACAGCTACGGGACCAAATAAACTCCAGCAAATGTGTGATTATTTTCATGCATGCTTATGTGTTATAGACTGCTGACCTCTCACCCCATGGATGCATTCCCTGAATAGGAGAGAGTCCCTGAATAGGAATAAGCAGGTATAGAAATTGAATGGATGGACGGCTTAACCTGCTCTTTGAGTAATCCTGTCAGAGTTAGCTACAGCAGATTAGAATCAATACAGTGCTTTCCACTGCTCTGGTCACAGTGTCAGGGGGGAAAGGAGACTAATAGGATTCAAAAGTCAGAGAGTGCTGCCTTGTTTAGCCCACTGAGACGCACAAAGATCAGCATAGCAGGACTGCTCACTAATATAGAAGCTCTAAACACAGAGTCCAGAAGACTGGTTTGTATCTGAAATCTATCCATGCTCCAAGATACTGAGTGCAAGAGCTCCAGTTCTGTCTGACTTGTCAAATGGATTTTACTGATGAATGCATCCTTATGTCTGTCAGTCTGTCATACATTCATAAATAGACACACACACACACACACACACACACACACACACAGTGCTTATACAATACAATACAGTCAGATACAAAAGAGACATATGCATTGTTGCCTCAGGTGCCGTCTCACAAAGTCATCAAGTACCAGCTGAACTCAACACATGCACACACACACACACACACAGATGCACTGACTGTCAGTGACACATACAGTGTCACTGTCAGTGTGTGCGGATGTCTGGAGGCAAAACAAACTACCACAGGAAATGCATTCTGTACACTGTCAAGCACTAGATCTGCTGCCTGGTATGAAGCCTGTGTGTGTGTGTGTGTGTGTGTGTGCGCGTGCAAGTGTGTGTGTGTGTGTGTGTGTGTGTGTGCGCGTGCAAGTGTGTGTGTGTGTGTGCGTGCAAGTGTGCGTGCACTAGTGTGTGTAGTACTGTGGCTATCCTGTCACATACAGTACAATGCAAAATGAAATGTACACTGTCTGAGGGGGCTTTAGGGATTCACTGATAAGGTCCTTCTCATAACAAACAGCTGCAGACTCATTAAAACAGAGACCTTATCATTTAATATGAAGTTCATTTATATTATCTTATATGATATAGCATCACAGCTATACGGTCTCAACACCTACTACGCCTGCAATGAAACTGGCTACACACATCCATGAGCACTAGAGCATAAAATAATTATTATTAATGTTATTATTATGTGGCAATAGATTAAAATGCAATTTTAAACACCGGGTGAGTGAACTCAAAGAGCAGAACGTTTCCCAAATGAATTAACTGAATGAATTCTTTCAACACTGAATCAAGCAGTGTGAAAATGCTCGTCACAAAGTGAAAGGTTTTCATACACATGTCCGTCCATGTACTGTGACCTCATGTCACCCTGGAGGCCAGAGGGTCACATAAGATAAACTATTTATTCAAATGACACTTTCACTTCATCTCAAAAAGAGAAAAGACGTCTGCAAATCCACTTTTGACCCCCTGAACAAATAATGACGGACAATTTGAATGAGAAAAGACACAGAAATGACCACGAAGGCAATGTCAGCAATTATGACTTAATGGGCGAAGGAAAGGCCGGCAGACGAGCGAAAGAGAAAAAAGGAAGAGCTGTTCACACAGAGAGGAGAGGACTATTTTGGGAGTGAATAGACTCCTAATGATGCCTCCGTTCCTGCAGCAGTAACACAACACAGCAGAGGGGGGAAACGGGAGGAGAGGACGTCTCTTCGTGTGAGAAAAGCAGTAATTATTTTAATTAGCCCTTGTTTAAATCTGAATAGAGGCCCAAAGCTGAAGTTGCAACACCGACGTGGTATCCTCATATCTGTGTGTGTGTGTCAGCCATGGATGTGTCCCATGTGTCTTACTATTATCAAGTGGAATCACTGCTTAGCAAAACAGTGTTTCAGGCACGGCTGTCTGTAGACCAGCCGGGCTCCTCGTCTCCCTGCCTCATTAACAAACACGCAGGTTTGTCAGCCCCTCGGTCCGTCCCAGAGCAAGCCAGGTGGGAAAATAATATCGATAGCAGGAGCCATGAGAAGCTCTTTGTGGCCGTGATACATCAGTTTTAGTTTGTGCTGTCACAGAAACAAAGAAAAAAACATTGATGCCCAACTGCCGTATTTTATTCATTCAAATGTTTGGGCATAAAAATCATGAGTGGGATTTAAAAAATGCATTGCAACACAATTTTTCACATTGCTAATGTTGGAGAGTTGGTGTATTGAGAAGAAACTATGTAAAGTGTGTAAAATCAAGTGCATTAGTATTAAGTGTAGTATGCATCTACACTTAGCGTTTTCTTATGTGCTTAAATGGAAACAAACCGTGGTCTCCACTGCGCCTCTCAGCCTCCCACACCGAGCAATCTCAACTCAGAGTGCTGTATACACAGCTGAGACCCTCCAAAAATCTGCTGAGAGAAAAAACTGGGTGTGTGTATGTATGAAAAAAAAGAGAGCCAGATGGAGAAGTCAGAGAAGCCATTAATTTTTCCCCTCTCGGTAGCCAAGGAAACCAACCAAAGATGTCCTCATCCAAGGTTACAGGTCACGGGTGACGTACAGGAAATGGCTGCTAGAGGACAGAGAAGCTGATGGAGAGAGATTTGACTTTACCATTGAAGCTAAAGTGATACAGCAGAATGTGACAGAGAGAAAGAGCGGGGCCTGAATGGTCTTAATAGGGAGGGTTTTATGGCTTACATGAAATGTGTCCACTCCACCCAGCGGAGTGTCTGGGAGCACAATGACCTCACCATCTACATCCACAGAACGATATGTGCAGCAGTGAGCACGCTGGCCTGTGCACTGCCGCTGCACTGAACTAGTCACACCGTTCAGACAAAGCACCCTAATGGATTCAGATCAGTCTTGACCGAGCTGGAGAAGTTCAGTTTCCGTTTTACCTGCAGAGGTTTTGAGATATCGGTCAGTCAATCATCTGCAATTCATGCAGCGGAGGTCTACACTCAAAATCCAGTTGACAGAAAATTCATATGCAATTATTTGGATAATTACAATAAACATAATAAACAAAAATGTAAAAGTTCAACAGCAAACACTCCCCCCATTAGCACTGTCCCATCGTTACCTCACTCACCATTCTCCTTAACACTACATTCTGCTGAGAGAACAGCCCTAATCACAGGTGCAGTGTGTAATATAAAGGAATAGAATATAAAACTCATAAACATGTTTGCATTAGTGTTTAATCACCTGAATTATTAATAAGTAATAATATAGAAACGTTTGTGTGTCTGTCATGTTAGGCTGGGCTCTTCATATCTCCACAGGGAGTGACCAGCTTCCACTTTTCCCTTACTTCTTCCTTTAAAGGTAGAGTTCACACAATGCTGATTAATCGTATCAACATCAGATATGTCAGAATGTCTAGAGTTTTTAAACGTGGCGTCTGGTGAGACATTTCCACCATGGAGCGATGATAGTGATGCATTTATCTCGATGATTGGTTCCCCAGAGCTGAAGGGGGAGCAACTGTAGCTGCAGAGGAAGTTAAAACAACTAGGAGCATGTTGGAGCCTATAGAGCTATAAAGACGTCAACAGCGTTTGTGAAATGACCCTCACTGCCAGACGGGGCAGTATATATATATGGCTTTATACAGTTTTAAAGTTTGAATTAATTCTTTTTAAATTCCAACTGAATGTAAGGAACTTGAAGAGCACCCCAGATATATGTATAAATGATGCTGTAATATACATTTGTCTTGCTTTGACTAAATACCGCTGTGATTAGGAAAACATTTTTGTGATTTGTGTGAGCTCTCACTCCTGGCTGCCATCCAGCACAATGCCTCGGTGCTCCACTCTGGATTTCTGGCACATAACAGCGCACGAGACTTGTTATTATTTAAGAAAATAGCAGGTGGGAGCTCTTTTTGTGTTTTCTCTACTATTTTTAACACGTTCATTCATCTTGTCTTTCGATGCGGGACGGAGATTGACTCTCCTTCCCTCTGACTGCTCGGATCCATTCAGTAGCAGGCACTGGCTCTCCATTATTGCTTCTTCTGTACAGTTTATCACTGAACATGCTGCAGTGAAACAATGAATGAAGAAGACCTCCAAGGAACATCTGACCCACTTCTCTTAGTGATTTTATTTAAGCTTCCACAAAGTAAACCCCTCAGGAATTTCATTAGGTCAAACGGCGAACTCAAGATCAACTTTGCCACAATGTAAACGACTGCGTCTCGTTCACATGACCCCCCCCCCCAACACAATGACATTCTGGGTAAAACCGCATGTGCAAAACAAGCATTTGGCTTGTTGTGACACAGAAGCCGACACCCGCGCCGTCACGTCTTTGCTGCAGCTCTCTCCAAACTGCGCTGCGCTTGCCTCATTCCCCAAAAGCAGCAGAGCTTGGCCATGTGAGAACTTTCCACATAGTGTACATGATGTCATCCGGCTGCATAGCATGTGAAAAGGTTTCATGAAGAATTCAGACGGGGTTTTGGTTGGAGGTTTTATATAGAAATGATAAATCATGCAACATAAGCTCAGATGGAAATGGTGGATTCTTGTATGGAATGTCATAAGTGGTGGATTAAGGAGGACAGAGAACACTTAGTCTTGGTCATATGACGTGTTATCTGTCAAATCTACCAAACACTGGATCAAATCAAGTCCAAACTGTTTTATAATGTTCTTCAAAACAAATGCCCCCTTTGAGCGTGCGCTACGTGAAATCTGCTTACCTCCCATCTGGGGACAAAAAGCTGGTTCCCTCAAGGTTAAGCTTTACTTTGGGCTTAAAGGATAAGACTGGTGTGTTTCTGCGTTTTCAGATTGTCCATAAATCCCATGAAAAGATCAAAACCTACAGTGCATTAGTCTGCCTCTTAATACTTTCCAAACTTCCCGATCCTGTCTGTGACGCTCAATCCCAAATCTCTTTGTTCCTGCTGAAGACATAAACGTTCGGAAACGGGTCACAAACATGGGTACTGTGGTCTTCAGCAAACAGTGATCCGACAGGAGTAAAAGGGACAACGATTAATGCGCATACATCAGTTTTGGAGCATAATAACAATAACGCACAATCATTTATAGATGCCAGGAAACAAATATTATATCATTAGTGTTTCAAAACAGCATTTCATGATTGTATTGGACTATTTTACTCATCAGGCTGCTGACACAAACTGTTTTGAGGTCCAGTGTGGATGGACAGACGGGGGCTCCTCATTAAGTTCAGCCATGTTTGAGCTCAGACAGACTGATGCTGTGTTCAAAGCCCCTATCTCATCCACGCGTTCACTCTTTCCTGCAGTTTACTCACACGAGAGCAATAAACTGAGATGTGTGAATCATAACCATTTCCTACCATCACCAGCAGGTGGTCTGTCGCATAACTGTCACTTTCACATCAATCCTGGGTAAAGCATTGCAGCATTGGACTTTTACCCAAAACTAAAATACATGCTACCATCGGAATTTTCCCCAACAGCGCGCGGAGGATAAATTTTAAACTATTAATTTGTTTGATCAGGGAGAGTAAATCTACTGCAGGAGATACAGGGAGTGATTTTGGGCACAGCTTGTAACTAGAGTAACACAAAGGGACGAGGAGTTTATAAGCTGTGGGGAGAGGAAAAACCAGGTGAGAAATAACACCAGCTAAGAGAAAGATGGCAAAGAGGAAATTATTTGGGCTAAAAACAGCCCCACAACAGCAGAGGAATGAGATACTGGAATACAGCAATATAGTGTCAATATATTGCTGTGGGAGGACGCACGAGCGCTGCTTCTTTCGTTAGCCTGTTTCCAGTCTACCTCTGCCTCTTTATATCTGCTACCTCCACATGATGATTCACAATGATCCGTGCCTTCACAAACACCTGACCGTCCCTCCGTGTCATTATCATTTTCCTCTTTTGTCTCGCTCTCCAACAATTCGCTCTGCAAGGCTGCGTAAAGCTGGCGATGGAGAGAAAGAAGGATATACGTCTTCCTCTCAAGAGTCAGAAAGAAATTCAACAAAAGTTTCGACCAGTCAGAAGTGTCCTTAAGTCATTACATAACACTATTGCACTCATGGACAGTTGGTGGCGATAATCCTCTGAAACGTAGCGCTGTGCTAACAAAGGCAGTGAAGAAGAAGACTGCTAGCGTGCAAATGTGCGCATAAACAATGCAGGTTTTAAAATATGGGCTTTGCAAATGTTTGTAATGTGCCATTACGTTTGATACCAGTCTGGAACGTCTGAACGTCTGAACCCTATGCTTCTGGCAGAGACTGAGGACAGATGCTGGATGAATGTAAAAGTGGTCTGTCCCTGAAGGACACGTAGAACGAGATGATTAGTTTGGTAATCCTGTTAGTGACCACTGAGGTCTGCTTCAAGGAATGACTAAGCACTCAACGCGTTTCTTACCTGGCTGTGTGTGTACATGCGTATGTGTGTATGTGTGAATGTGCAGGGAGAGGAACGGATCAGGTGTGTGTGTGTGTGTGTGTGTGTGTGTTATGTTGAGGAATAGCTGAGAGGATGTAAAGTGGTTTTAACCCCGTACTGATATCCATGGTGTTCATTTTCATGTAGCTCTCAGCAGCTTTTAATCCAGTTAAAATCAGTAACTCTGACATGAGACAAAGAAATAAAGGCCGCCCTCAAATAGAGGCCAGCGAAAAAACAACCTTAGAGGGGAACCTTAGGTTTAACCCCGGGTATTTTAAGGTTACAGTGGTGGTCCAGTTCCAGTTAGAATGATACATTGCCACGATAACGTTTGCTGCACACCTAACCTGATCCAGGTTTCACATTCAAAGTAAGAGATCCACTCATATAAAGGCACCACCGTCTGACCAATCAGTTCGCTCAGAGCATGACATCACTTCATTTTAAATCACACAGAGGGATTAATGGTTAATAACTGTTAGCCATCAGCAATGGACAAAGGTTTTATCCATCAGCCAAACCTTCACAAGGATATGATCCTGAGACTGACTGATGCACCAAAGCTCTGCACTCATCATACTTATACTTATATTATGTACTTATAGATATAAAAGAAAGCTTACCAGGGGTTTTAAAATATATTTTCAAACTTATTTTTTATTCAGTCTGAAGTTTGTTTGATTTCTTGAGGCTAATAGAATGAGGCTGAATCTCTGCTACACACTTTGAGAATACATATAAGCAACGCATTCATTTAATGGAACCAATATAGTTATAGTGTCTTTATGATGAGGCTGTCATATAAGCTCATTAGCTTACACATCAACACATTTGGAGATTATTCGCCTGCTGTCCTTGCTGCATTTGCGCAGCTGCAACTGTGTCGTGTTTGGTCTGGATTATGTGCTTTTCTTCATATTGGTCTAATATTATAATTTGTTCTTTGTCTGTAAAATATGCCACTGTTGCAATTGACTATATGCTACCAACATTGGCCCCTCTAATATGTGAACTTGTTCTTAACCACATTTGCAACACTCTGGTGCATTTACTGACTAACCACTGTCATGTGACTGCTTTGTGTGATGTAAAGACCACAGAAAGAGATCCTGGGTCTGCTGAGCAGGCCTCTGGTGCCACTTATATAATCTGCATGCCACCTAAGCATAATGTACATTTTCCTCACTGTAATTTAATAAAGTCACACAATACACTGATGCATTTCTCAACACCTTGTTCTGGAACACTCATCTAAAGTGTCATTATCAGATTTCTCTGTGGGTGGGCGGGCATTAACAGCCAAACTGGATTAAGCAGTAACATCCAAACACCAAAAGATGGCAGTAGTTACGTTTCCCGTGGTCATATTGCACAGCCCTTAATTACAACCAGACAGACATTAAACTTCACATTACCTTGGTTATATTTCTTTTCAGACCTAGTAAAATTCAAAAACATGAATAAGTCAATGTTTACTCTGCGCTTCACGAGAAGTGTGCAGGCACGTTCAGCTGTTGTACAGGCGCAGCTGTTTCCGCTGCCCCCCAGTGGCCTAAAGAAACTCAGACGCAGACTCCATCACAGAACCAGGATCGCTAAAACTGCTGCTCAGTAATGTCACGCCCCAACACAGATGTTACAGTCCTGAATAAAGGACACAAAAACACATGTCATTTCCATTATCCCTGTGGGTAATACTTGCTGACATAACGCATTCCCCAGCCCCTTACCCTAATCTTAACCATCACAGCTAAATACCGTACCCTCACCCTAACACCAGCCTTACCCAATTCCAATTTGAACCCTTAAACAAGTCTTAACCCTCAGAAAGTAGTTTTTACCCATGAAGACATTCATTTGGGTCTCCATGGGTACAGACTGCATGCATGCAGACCCAATGGGTTTCTGTGGATTCCGGTTAAAGTCCCCATCAGGCTCTAAATACAAGCACACACACACACAGATGGGAGGGAATATGGCTGGGACTGGGGGTGTCTGTCATGGGTCCTGTGTGTGGTTGCCATGGCAGTAGGTGTGTGTGGTGCCAGGGATCTCCAATGGTCCCAGTGAAGTCACAGCAGCCGGCTCTGGCAGCCAAATAGCATTCCTCTGCTCTGAAAGGGCTGAAACATGCCCTTCGCGCACACACACGCACACACAGGCACACAAAAACATGCAACTACTAAGTCTGTTGAATCCAATAGACTGCAATGACAAACATGACAAGTACGGGCGCAGACAGGCAAACCTCCGGGTGATCAGGGCGTACCGTTGACTTTATAAACCAACATATCAGCTTGAGCTGACACAGTCATAGTCACAGTGTCATTATGTAGCATTGCTGGGCGAAACAGAGAGATTAGCATGGAGCTGCTTTGGAAACAGATAATCTGAATCTGGATCAGAATGATCGCTTCACCTAAAAATGTGGTCAACTTAACAGATTGGTCTGAGATCAGCTCTGTCCCTGCTCTACACGGAGAAAATTCAAGACCGCACATGACGATTAGTAACATTCCTGCGCTGTTGTCCAAATATAAAGAGAGATAAAATGTATTACTGCCCAAGATGATACTGCAAAACACATTCTCTAGTGGGAATGTGGAAGACACTCATTCATTTAACTCCGTGGCCCATCGGGGGGGGTTACATTCCCTGGCCCTAGTTGTGTTCCCTGGCTCAATCACCACTAAGGTCTCAGTCATAACAACATTTAAAATGTCATCATTTTGCATGGCAGTGTGGTAAAATATATTTGTGTTTCAGACCTTGGGTTAAACATTGCAAGACATTTAACAAAGTCACCTGTCCAATATGGAGGAAGCTACAGCTGCTATTAGCCATGCTGCACAAACACCTCTTTGTTAAATGACAGTTAGCACACTATTGTAGCTACCTGACAGTTCTTTCACTCCTACAGCAACTATTTATTCAATAACTGTATAATCCTGTGGACAGCAGGGAGGAGTTCATGGCTCAGGAAAACAGAGAGACACTCTGAGAAGTATTGCGACTGACTGTGCTCCACGCTTGATAGCATGTTAGCTCATTAATTACAGTAGTTCATCAGCTAACTCTCACTGTGTTACCGAGCCTCCAGCACTATTTCATTAGGCCTATTTCACGGAGTCATTTAGTTAATCTCCTCTGCGCCACTTTCTAGTGTCAGCAGGCCTGAACAGCACCAACACAGTTCCTGGCACATGAGCAAACACCTGCATTTGAACAGGAAACGCACAACACACAAAGGTACCACAGTGTGTGCAGGCAGACCTCTGGGGTTACAGGGAGGGGGATTTAAACTAGCAAACCCAGTGTGAAAATGGCCTCTGTTACATCATCGATGATCTGTGTGTGTGTGTGTGTGTGTGTGTGTGTGTGTGTATGTGTGTGTGTGTTTGTGTGTGTGTGGGTGTGTGTGTGTGTGTGTGTGTGTTGCCCTCTAGGCTGAAGCCCAAAACAGCAAAACAACCCGACGTGCAGTCTCTAGAGTTTTCCCCGATCTATCCACCCTGAGGTTAACACCACGCACTGCTGAGCTGACACACACACACACACACACACACACACACACACACACACACACACACACACACTGCATCTGCCTGAATGACTCTTTTTCTTTCACTCTCCTCCTTTTTCAGCATTTCCCCTCACGTTGAGTCCTTTGTGCTTCACTCTCTACAACCTGTCGAACCACTTTCAGCATTTCTCTTCATGTGCCTGCGTCTCCTCCGCTCTGGAGATGCTCCCTCCCTCCTTGCAGAAATGTCAGCTCCTTCCTTGTTTCCAGCATGTTTGAAGAGAAACCTCAGAAACACTGACGGTGATAGAAAGGCGAGACAGCTGTGCAACTGGGAAATGTGTTTATCTGAGTGCACGCTAGGTTAGAGGGAAGGACGGGGTTTAAACCGGGACTGATTTGTAGATAGAAACGGCTTGCACTCTGCTCTTGTTCTCTCCTCTGTCCTTGCCACAGTCGTCCGAGCAGCCACTCAGCTTCAAACTCGTTTGTGTTTGCAGTTATTCACTTCTGAAATCCTCTTTATGCTCTGGTTTATGAATTTCAGTGCTGGAAACCTTGCCACCTCGAAAGTGAAGGTCACCGTTTAAATCCTGCATAATTCGCATTAACTCTAATGACGGACATGAGCACGCTCTCACATGTAATAAGTCTCTCTGTGTCTGCTCTCTCTGTCTCATTCTATCTCTCATACTTCCAGTATTTCCTGTGAGTATTTCCCACTGTGATCAAAGATCCAACCCTCAAGGGAGAACTGGACAAGACGACAGCACAAAAGTTAGAGGCGATACAACAAAGATCAACAGGGAAGCATGCCTGGAGGGTAAAGCGCTACAGCCCGTCATCTGGAAAAACTGTTCCAAGCCTAACTACAGTCACAGTGCATGTTGATTTTGGCACCAGCATACGGGGCTGCTTTGTAAATCACATGTCCTGTTCTCTTTAGAGAAAAGCAATCAGAGGAGAGAAGTGTGACATTTATCCTTTTTGTGGTTTTCATGATGAAGCTCTCTCTACGTGCATTTAGCAGACGCCACTGTTGAAGATCCTTGTTGAACACCGTCGATCAAGTCATTTGAAATTCTAAAGTCTACGCAAAGCGGAAACATCCCCGTCCTAGAACAGAACAATAACCCACATTAGCTTTCTTAGGTAAAACTGTGTTCTCTAAACTCTCTTAATCACTTATTCATTCTCCTGCCAGAGGTTTAAACTGGAAATGAATAGAAATTTGCATAAAATCCATGTGCAGGCCATAAAAATCCACCTTAAAGATCAAAAGAGCTCTTTTTCCAAACTTGTTTAACGTCCGGCCAAAACCAATATAAAAAATAAGACGGTGATAAGATTTCACCCAGCCTTTGGGGCTGGCTTTGAACAGGAGAGGCAGGTGATATGCACAATCAGTTATCACACTGAGTAAATGCTTCACATTCTGGGCTCTATTTATGTGCAGGTGCAAAGGCAGCGGAAGCACAAACGCTTACATAATGTCATTTTCCATCAGCAGAACACAGCTTGTTTTGCACTTGTGGATGAGAACGGCACGTTTGGTGAAGACGTAGTTGATGTATTTTGAAAAGGTTCCTGCAGGAGGACGTCCTCGTGCGTGAGATATGTCTAGTGGACGTACAAGATGGACAATATGGTGGACAGCATTGCACACAGTTAATCCTGAATAGAGGCAAACAAGCTGTAATTATGTCCACATAGCTGCAGCGGAATGCTAACACAAATGAATAAATAAATAAATAAATAAATATTGGTATGTCGGACATTAATAAGAAGAGACTGTGTTAATGCCTGACAAGCTTTGAGGTCATTGACATTTGACACTGTTCCCTGTTCAGCTTTTCCCCAAATGAATCTCAAGTAAGCATTTCAAGGTTGTTTCTTTAAGCTATGTGTTAATGTATGAGACAGTTCGATTGGCACAGTCAGGAAGCAACATATTCACAAACCTTTGCTGCACAAGCTTCATTTAGTTTGTTTGTTCCAGCTTCTGAATGAAATAATGCAGACAGCAAGCCACTGAAAGACACTGCGAAGACACAAAGGTCAGTTTTCTGACTTTGAATAACGACATGCACCTTGTCAACACTTTGCTCCGGTGCACATGAGCTGCCAAGGACAACTGGAGGATGTTTGTGTCTGTGGCTTTATGATTTCGAGATGTTGTCCGTAACCTTCAGCTCCTTGAAAACACAGCACGGGAGTGACACATTCAAGAAACTGTTTCACGTCATTGTTCTGCGATGAGAACGTCATCAGTCAACTGAGTGACGTGAGCAGGAGCATGTTATCTGCTGAAGCGATGAAGCTAGACGGTACTGCCACGCAAAGACTGGACGATATGAAGAATGCCCAAAACTGAAGCCAAGAGCAGCTGATCTCCCCCTGGTGGCTGGTGGCTTTCGTGTTAGCAGATGCAACGTGGGCCAAACTAAAAAACAAAAATGAAAGTACAGATCAAATAAATTTCTCCAAAGAGTTTCTTTCATTTCATTTTAAGTAGTTCTCATCACACTAATGAGCGCTTTAAGGCACAACATGGAGCAGGTCACTCTCAGGTAAGCTGGTTCTGATCTGGAGCCGTATTCGCAGGGGCAGCTATTTGTACACATCATGCTTCTGATTGTCATTCCCTGCAATGCAAATACAGTCCACACTGTGAAAGAGAGTCGCAGACCAGTCTGTGGACTCTTTAATCAGGATTTGTGTGTATAGGGACAACTTACGGTTCACCGACAAAGTTTTGGATCCAACAGGAAATGTTACTGAAATGATACAAGGCTCAACTGGTTAAGGATGCCAAAGCTGTCAAAGAATGCTGCCTTTGTAAAGCTCACTCTGTAGAGTAGTCGGAGAAGTGTCCGTGTGTCAGTGCACTCGTGGCGTTTTAGTCGTGACTTATATTTCACTGTGAGGTGTCGGAGAGCTGTGTGTGCTTTGTCTCTCTTGCGGTCACACACATAAACTCCTGACCAGCAGCTGCGATGAGGTGGTGTGTGTTCTCGGAGAGATGTGGCACCAGTAGCAGAATGATACAAGGAGACAGAAGGCCCTCAGTGGCCCTAATTGCTTTGCATGTGTGTGCGCACACACACACACACACACACACAATATCACAGGGGACACATTGTCATTACTCTTGACCAGCTTCCAGGAGTCCGTTGTAAACAAATCATTGTTCACTTCTCAGCACAGCAAGAGGGGGACAGAGAATTGGAGCGAATGGAACAAAGTGAGAGCAACAGTGCCAAGGAAAACAACAGCAACATCAAAGTGTAGCTGAATGGAAGAGGCAGGAAAAACAGGGATTGGAAGAGAGAAAGAGCGAGAAGACACAATGTTTCAGACGCAGAGCGAGCAGTGCAGATGGGAGAGGAGAAGGAGGCAGAGTGGGATAAGAAACCCACATGGTCCCCTGTCTGAGACGGGCCAAAAATACACTCCGCTCCTCATATCAAACATAAACAGGGCTTCCACCGCGGCCTTGATATGAAATTCCATGACTTTTCCATGACTTTCTATAACGGAGTGGAGGCACATCTGGGCACTTTTACTTTTTAAACTTTCATGGCTTGTTAAGCTGTTTCTCAACTCAGGACGGTCTATAATTGAATAACTCGTTTGCTACAGCTGAAAACTAGCAGTTGCTAATATATAATTGGACCCTAACCAGTTTATCACTCAGTAAATATTATAACATTAGTAGAAGTGAATGTCAGGATGATTTCGGGCGAGGATTTAGTCCAGTTCCTACTCTCCTTACACGTCCCTCATGAAAGGGATTTAAATAATCCTGGATAAGTAATTGATTCCCGCCAGAAATTGGCACAAATCTTAAATATTCAAGAACTTTGATGGCCACTGGAAGCCCCGCAGTCACACCAAAGCACAGTCTGAGACGTCGGAGCTCCGCTCTCCAAACACAACAGCAAGGGAGATGGAGAGAGACAGTGTCCTTCAGCACTCTAACAGCGAGCAGCCAGGCAACACGCGGGCCTGTCAGAGAGACGTCCAACCATGCCTTCCCCTGAGCCTCATCCCTGTAAACCTGTGTGTGTCTGCGTGTGTGTGTTCATTCAATTGTGTACGGGTTTGACTGTTAATCCCGCACCGCTCTCCCAGGCCCGACTGGCGTGTCTGCCTCAGAGTGCCATGTTTGCCTTCTGGCCTGTTACACGGTAATGCTGTAAGCTAATTGCTGATGGTTTGCTGGGGCAAATTAATATAACAGCCTGAGCTTAATGTGTTTAACTTGATTGAGATTAACGTCCCTTTAACTCACTCTTAATGAAGCAGCACTCCGACGGCCTCACCACTCTCTAAGCGACTATGTCCTGAATAACAATGTATGAATGAGTGAAAACGAGCCTGAATGAAGGGGGACGAATTACAGACACTCGGAGATATTTCTGGATGAAATGCTGTTGAAATAAAATGGGAGAAATGTCTTTTTTGCTGTGTCACTGAAACACGCACACAAGTACAACGGCACACACTACTCTATTAGGAGGATACTCTAGGTTTCATCCAATTTCACAACTTAATTTGTCTTAGCTACAGAGAAAATGATGGTTTGAAGTTCTGATAAGTTCTTCTTTTTGACGCACACCCCTCTCTTCTGCTTTACTCTGCTTCAGAAAGCACATACAATTATTTTCTAATTAAACTTGAGACGAAGGAAGAGTTATTTCTGGTACCGAGGGTCAAGAGGTGACTGACTGTTGGAGCATTTTCAAGAGTTGGATGGATACAGAACACTTCCCCATGAATCGTCGGTACAAAAAACGAGTAGCTGCACTGATCTGGCTCTTTGATAAAAAGATTGTGAAATAGAGCTAACCAGAACTCCAAACCAGTCTGGTCCTGGGTCAGTTTCCAATAAACCACCCCACTATGGCATAGTTTCTGTTGCTTACTGCAACACAGTGTTTTCATTGCGCTGCAACTCTCCAATGGGCCTCTTCTCCTCAGAGACTGCCGCTGAGATCCATGGTTGGAATAGTATTTACCAGCATTCCCCATACCAGCCTGACAGAACACGGGACTATAGTCTAACATCACAGAACCTGTGGGATAGCGTAAACATTTCAGGAACCTCGTGTGTTTCTGTGATGAGGAACAGTGTATTCTATCGGTGAAAACCGTGTGTCTGCAAAAGGTAAACTTCATGAGCTGAGGAATAGGAGCACTTTAGGAGGCCAAATGGCTGAAGTGAATACGATATGAGTGAAATGCCGAGGTTTGAGTCGGAGTGGAACATGATTTAACAACCTTAAAGGAGGCATCAAGAGTAGCAGTGTAGATCAAACGTCTCACTGCTGATGCTGTTGTTGATGAGCATGATGGGGATGATGGGGATGATGATGATGAGGAGGAGGAGGATGATAATGATGATGTGAATTACCTAAGCCATTACCTACATACAGACTCTTGAGCTGAGGAGGCAATTACTACATCCATGCAACAGTTCAGAGCTCGCACACTGAACAAGGACTGCCTTAATTGTCTGCATGTGTGTGTGTGTGTGTTTTGATGGGGTGAGCTGAATAAACAGGGGTGTGTGTGTGTGTGTGTGTGTGTCTGTGCATGTGCAGAAGGTAACATGGTATGCGCGGGTGTCTCAGACGCATGTGTGAGCATGTGTTGTTGTAGTAATGTGAGCCACGCTGGAGCAAACCTCGCCCTTTTCCTTCATTTCAACTGGTAAACTCCAAAAACTCCTGTGAAATGAAGAGATCTGCTTATCTTGAGGGAGGAGTGTGTGTGTGTGTGTGTGTGTGCGTGTGTGTGTATGTGTGTGTGTGCGTGCGTCTGTGTGTGTGTAACCCCTCCTTCTCAAGGTCTAAACCATCTCACGCTCAGATGTACTTCCACTTGACTTCTGTTTATTAAAAGTGCATTAAAATGTAATTTTTCAGTGTGGATATGGTTGGTGTTTGACTTGTGTGGTCAAAACTGTTAATACAAAAAAAATATTCTTTGTTGCTTTGCTTCTGCCTGGATTTTTAAGAGTATTACAAACTAAAACACTGAAATTCAAAATGAATTTTCCAAGTTGTAATCCTGGATCCCTAAATTAACTGTTTAATATCTCAACTCAAATGAGGCCCTGGTGGTCAGCTTGATATCACAGACGTATCAGTATCATATCTACGCCGGGCTGTTTGTTTCCAATATTCAGATACATAAGCTCCACATTGAGTTTCATTCATACCTGAACTTGATACCAGATCTCATTTAAATCCGACAGCTCATTCATTCACAGATCATACAGGACTCTGCGTAGACTCCACAGCGTGAAACTCAATGCTGACCTAAATTGTTCACTACATTACGTAGGTGCAGGTGGCATCATGTGTATCACGTGATCTGGAAGTGCCCTGATGTCATTTCTGCAATGTCCTCCTGTCCCCATCTGGACTGGTCTGAAATGATCTCTCTCAGCTTCAGATACACATGTCTTTTTGGTCCAGCCTTGAGAGGTAAGGAGATGTGGAAACCACCATATGAGCTAACCTGCCGGCAGTGGGTGCCCACTTTTTTAGACGTTCGTCTTGGATCGTCCACAGTGGGCAATAAACAATAAGACTTAGGGCCCAAACAGTGAAGTCCCATAAAGGCTTGTTGATTTCAGAGAACCTTCCCTTTAATGGGCTTTTAGAGACGGCTGTGGATCCATTGTGTGTAGGTGTTATGTATATACTGCACAGGGATGTATGTCTACATATAGATCCATAAATATATACCTACATAAATTTGCATTGATTATCATGACATAGAGTTACTTTATGTATCTGATATTCATGGCTCAGTCATGCATTTTACTAAGAACTCTGCAGAACTCCAGTGTTTTCTGTTAGAACTTTTACTCACTGCTGCAGGTTGTATCTCAACTTGTCTTTGGTTCCAATGCTTCAACTTTGATCACAGAGAAAACAGGGCAGCAACTAATCATTACTGGTTTGGTTTAATGTGTTTTTAGGCGAGAACCAAAAAAAGTTTGGAATTTCTGCATGGAATCACTTAAATGGTTGCAACTCTCTGAGCAGCTCTTCTTTCTAATCCCTAATGCAACTCTTAAACTGATTTGAAGGAATCTGAAGAGTTAGGTATCGTCTTTCCGTCTTTGACAGTAATTGATATTAAGACATTTCCATCTAAGTCCTGAAAGGTATTGCGGTTGAATAGCCGGCTCTGGCTGTCACAGCTAACTGTGCCTGTCACTGACATCACTCCTCTCATCTGTCCATCCTTTCATCTACTTCCTCCCCAGCAGCAGTCAAAGGACTCTCTGTTCAGCTGGATCTTCCAGATGGGGCTCGCTGGGCTGACTCACAGCCCGTATACGGTACGGTCCGGAGCCTTACAGAAATTAGACCTCCCCCGTGACTTGACTGCTGACATGAAATATGGTGCTTAATATTAGTATCAAACGGGAAATGGGCTGAGGAGGTCATAAACCTCGCTGGCAAATAAAGTGTCAATCTACTCCTCCCTCAGCAGCCTCTAACACCCCAGAAACCCCCCCATCTGATTTCCACTCGACAGGACGACCTCGCCTGGTGACACATAACCTGAGGTGGAGAGGCTCCCCCTCAGCTGATATGTTAGACATTAAAGGTAACGATCCCCAAACATGATCCTCACTTCCCACCCCGCTCCTTCATGGGACACGGTGACCTGCAACCTGAGCACAGGTGAGGGTGGAAAAGCACTATGTCACCATGACGTCAGTCAGTCAGTAGGTGAGGGGTCTTTCCAGCTATTGTGGAAAGTAACTAAGTACATTCATTTGAGTATTTTACTTTATTTTGTATTTTACTTGAGTATTTTATTGCTCTGTTCCCTTATTTCTCTACTCTGTTACATTTCAGAGAGACCTACTGCACTTTCAGTTCCACTACATCTATCTGACAGGTGGATTTATTAGTAATGTTTCAGGTGAAGACTGCACCTGAACAGGTTACAGCTTATAAATGCAACACACTGTTAAAGAGCAAACCTGTGTTTCTGACTTGTATGTTTTGTGGCCCCTCACAGACAAAGTGTGTGTAGCTGAAGCGCCCAGACAACTTTCAGATGTCTCTCGGGGTAGAATCTCCTTTGAACATCTCATGACCAAGGCAACAAGGGAGCCGGGAACCACGGGGCTCAACTCCCTGACAGTGTGTCTAGTAATTAAAAGTCATATGTACCTAAGCCACAGCGGATACTTTAACCCAAAAGTACTTTTACTCATACTTTTACTTGTAATGTTGTATTCCTATACTGAAATTCCACCACTTTTACTTAAAGGACCCAAGTTCCTCCTCCACCTCTGCTTTCCAGCCTCAGCTAAGACTAGTTGCTGTGTATCTTATAGAAAAGAGTGCACTGGATTCATTTTCACTGTGTGTGTGGAGTTCACTGTAACATTCTCACACAGTGATTGTTGCCGCAGACTTTCTTTCCATGGTATTTAATCCTTAAAAATGTATCAAAGCTGGGTCTTGAAAGGGAAAACTAATCCTTAAGGAGCTTTTAATTACACATTGCCATGACCACCCCACACACACACACGCGCGCGCGCTTCGAGGCTCACGATTCAATTTTTTTTTTTTTCCACCTTGCTATCCTATCATCTGAGAATGTGGCGTGGCTGCTTTTAAGGGCAGTCACAGGAATGTAAAATTACGCACATGTGACGCGCCCGAAAGGACGCGAAATGGGGGGATTATCAGCAGACGCGCGCCACGAGATGCGCTGCTGTCACACCCGCGTCAGCACCCGCATGGCCTTGGAGGGCTCAGGGACCGGTCTTTTAACCATGGGGGTCTGAACGGGCTTTCCTGGCTTGATATCAGTCAGAACCAGCAGATGTGAACCTTTATGATTACCCTTTCTATTTACTCCAGCTTCATTTCGCTGGGATTCCCCTCCAGGCATTCCACACTTGTTGAAACATTAAACAACAACATCACCATAGATATTTAGGCGGTGTCCACTAAGTTACTATCTGACACCATTATTCTGTCAGCTTTAACAGAATCTATCCAGTACACGCTCTCTGGATTTCCATCATATGCTTGTATTCACAGGTATAATGGTGCCAATAGACACCACCGTGTCAGGGTGGGATGACTTTACCTTAATGATGCTGCTACGGCGAGGCGCTGCCTTCACCGAATCCAGGAGGATGGTGTCGGTGTCCTGGCCGCCGCCGGGGAGTACGACGCCGCTCCGCCGGCCGCGGGACGCTCTCGGCGGGATGCAGTCCGGCGGTCCGTCGCTGCACAGCCCGTCTCCAAATCCATCACGCTCAGACATGTCGATGAGAAGGAGGACTCGATTTTGAAGCGGGGAAATTAATCAGCTCGTCGGATCTGACCCGAATAAAGTTTCACTTGGATGTGCGTTGATGCCATTTAAAGGAGAAATGGGTTGTTGCTTTCCCGAGGCACCAGCCGCTCAGCAGTTCACCAGCAGCTCAGACACACTGGAGAAAACTAATCACCCCAATTTGGTTAATTATGAACAGATTGTCATAGTCACTGAGCGCCAGGGCGAGCAGACTTCAGGCTACGAGTGTGAGCTGGTCTCCACGGTCCATTCCCGCTCCGCTGGATGACTCGCTGTGGAAATCAAAGCATCACACGCAGGTATCGACTTGGATGGAAACTGGACTGGTGCGCTCCCCGGATGCGCGCAACAAGTCTTCACCGTTCTCAGTCTTTCTTGTCTTCGAGGCGGTCAAGGCACCGTTTGTGCACGGAAACCCGCTTAAAGCCCCGGTCCGTGACGAGAAACGGTGAAAACAAGGTGGTGTAGGTGAAAAGTGTTTGAAAACAATCCGGCGCTGGTTACCGAGCTACCCGAAACCCTGCTCCCTTCTCCCCAAGACACATCGATGCCAAAGTGCAGACAGGAGCGAACTTGCGCCGCGGCTGGCGTTGCTACAGAGAAGATCCGCTCATATGTCGGTGCGCAGCGCACTGCTCTGACCAAACGGAGCCACCACGGTCGTCTTGGTTCTACTCACGGCAACAACAGCCGACTTTTGACGAGAGTAGGGAACACAATTGACAGTCGCACCGCCTCTAACCCGCCACCCCTCTCTTCATCCTTCCACCCAGCTCCTCCCACATGCTGGCCGAAAGCATGATTGACGCAAAGATCAACCAATGCGCTCAACGACTGGGAGATTTGGAAGCAGCCAGGGGTCCCGATAGGTGGACTGCCGAGTCCCCGGGACTGAGAGAGCCTCCTTAGCGTCTTTTAAGACCATGGACCTCTGGAGGGGGGCAGGTACAGCGTAGACCTTAGGAAACACCAACTCTAAAAGGATACTGTTGGAGTTAGACTTTGACTAAAGTGAGTCCAGATTAGTTTTCTCTGTTTTCATCATTATGTAAAAACGAAAGTAGAGCAGGAACGACTGATCGATTAATCGATGATCTGAGAAAATTAACAGGCAAAGCATAACTATTTAACTATTAACTAATAAAATAGTCAGGGATAAAGTCATTTCAGTGGAAAATAGTGAGATTCTTGCAGATTTTAATGTGTGATGTTTTAAACCATCAGAGGATATCATCCATCCACATGGACTGCAGGACTGACCTGAGGTCAGCTGGTGAACGGAACACCCTGAGAAAACAATGCATACATGTCAGTGATAGCGGATGAAGACCATATTTTTTTCTGAATGACAACAGTATGAAATCCATAAAACATGTCACTGTCAATAGATTTGAAAAATAGATTTGTCTGCAGTCACAGGCCTGTCTTTAAAGAGTGGCTGATCAGCAGGTAGACTAGTGGCCTCCTGCTGCTCGCTCTGGGTGACAGCAGCGAGTGTTTCACTTTACATCCAGCATCACTGATGAGCGTGGTCTGAAACTCAGTGCACCTGTAACCACACCCAACAGTGATGTCACCATGTCCTGCAGTCCACCTGTGCATCACTACATCAGGGTATATGGCCTGTGCTTATATAGCGCTGTTCTAGTCTTCTGACCACCCAAAGCGCTTTACACTACAAGTCAGCATTCACCCATTCACACTCTGATGACGCAGCATCAGGAGCGATTTGGGGGTTCAGTGTCTTGGACACTTCGGCATGCAGCCCAGAGAGGCCGGGGATTGAACCGCTAATCTTCTCATAAGTGACCCACTATACCTCTGAGCCACAGCCGCCCCTTTAGTGGGTGAGAGGTTAAACCATCACGGCCCACAAAGACAAATAGGGCTGCTCAAAGTGTGGCCTGAGGGCCAAGGTCGGCCTCCACAAGGTTTGATTTGGCACATCAGACGTTTGTAGAAAAAATGAAAATGATTAAAAAATAAAGATTATTGCTGTTAATGTTCCGTCCCTCCACGGGAAAAGGTTTGAGCACCCCTGTTCTGAATAAAGAAAAAAGCAAAATACCATGTGGGCTTTTAGAACAGGAAGTGTTCCTTGTCCAGTTGCAGGCGAGGCTGGATTTGAGAGTTACACAAAGCATTGAAGTTTTCAAGGACAGCATGTCTTCAGTCCTTGTCCATCACATGTGTGGGGGGCATGCCTGACCTGTGACCTCATCTTATTGTCCAGTTGGAGCTGCGTCGGAGTGACAGGCAGACCAGTAAAGATTGGTAGGCAGTGTGGCACTATAATAAAAGTGTGATACATTATTCATCAGTGTAGCAAAATTGCCTTTTTTTCTCTTGGGCCTCTTCCAGGGAGGTCAGAGATCAGGGTCGGGGAGACAGCAGCACCCCTGGAGCTGGCAGGGATTTAGTGTTTTGCTCAAGGACACATCAGCAGGGTGGACTGTTGCGCACACAGACTCTTGAACCCTGGTTGTCTTGATAATGTACAGTCTCTTTAGTGCAATTCCCAATCAGGTGGTAGGCCAACCACAACAGTTTCTAGGGGATACATGGGAAGATAGTGGAGGAGCTTCACTGCCATGATATGGTTGAATGCGTGCAATAAATATATCCTAAACCTAATCTATTAACTAAATATGGTGATTTCACAGGATAGCCCTCCTACCACAATGGGTTGTGACAAACTACAACCACTTACCGCTGAAACAAGTTAGTACACAAGCAGAAAAGTTAAAAAGAACAGAAAGAAGCTATTAAAAAGACTCCAGTGTCCAGCCCGTGACACTCCAAATGGTTTATAAAACCGACTATATGCAGGGAGTGGGGAGACCAAGTGTAAACAACAGCCTCACCGAGACCAGAAGAGTCTCCAGTAACGCTGTGTGAGTAAGTCAACGTGCTCTCAGTGACAATGCCAGCATGCTGATGCTTAGCAGGTTTAATGTCTTCTGTGCTCATCGTCTTAGTTTAACATGTTAGCATGCTAACTTTGAACAACGGACACAAACACTTATTGACTTTTCGATGGTGTACGATCACTGTGCGGCCGCAGTTCACCCTGAAGGGGACATGGACCCAGCTGTGATCTGGATGATCCATCATCCATCCAGCAGCTGAGATTTCAGTCCAAATAACTTTTTCACCAACGCTGCTAAAATCAACAACATTGTCTTCCATCATGTCATGAACAGTGTTAAACAACATCCAGTCTAAAACCTGATGAGCAGTGCAGCGGGACGAGTAGTGTTGATGAGGTAGTGCATGAGCTCATTTGACAGGGCTATAGGGATGGGGATAGGGTTGGGAACCACTGCTCTAATACACCACCACACAAAACATTCTAAAGTGAAGAAGCCCTGCAGAAGAAACGGATCCTCTCTATTATGCCTTTTATCCCATGGGTCCAGGGTGAAAGGGTGATACGAGTCCAAAAAACATACGTCCTTAATCCGAAATGAACTTTGAGCAGTCTTTCCATAGAGTGCAAACACTTTGAAGGCAGCTGAGACTTGGCTGAAACTCACTGACTCCCCTCAATCCCCTGAATTACTTTCTGAAGGTGTTCCCAACTGAGCAGATACAAGGGTAGCGTGTGTGTGTGTGTGTGTGTGTGTGTGTGCGTGTGGACCTTGAGCCACACAGCTGTGGAATGTGGTCAGCTGGTGAGGCCTATTAGTACATGAAGCTCACCAGTCGCACCTCGCCGTTAGTATTTGTGGAACCAGCGTTCATTCGCTGAAAGGAAGAATCTGCCATGTTTGTACTTTCTTGTGATGACAGAAACTCCAAGAATAGAATGTGAGGACTCTGCATCAAGATGACATATTTGACCACTTGTGGCATTGCACCGAGGCTATACAGTAAATGCTTTTTCATTTTATATCTGACATATTCCCAGCAATGAAGGAATATTCCATGGATGGAACTAGCATCGGCCAGACTTAGCAGCGTGCTACCAGTGTCTTTCCTTCTCTTAGAGGTTTGTTGAGGTGAATTGCCAGGCTGACCAGCTGTTGACGGTGGCTTCATATTCAGTATACAGACATGAAAGTGTTGTCCACAGCTGCTTCATACTTTAGGAAATGTTCCCCTCAGTTTATTAAATCCCTGCAGTCATGTGAAGGCAGCAGCAGGGCGCTGATAAATCTGCAGCCTCTCATTTAAGAAGTGCAGTGCCAGAGCGCGGCGCCGTTCTGCACAGCCATCCGCTGTGTTTACCTTCATTAAATGACATGCAAATGACATCAGGCCGCTTCAAAATAGCCACGCGCGCACATCAGACTCGCTGGTTGATGGATTACAGTGGCTCATTAATCCCACACATCAAAGCCTGCGTTTCAACTGTCTTTTTGGCAAAAGCGGCGTTTCATGTTTTATTCTTGCGATGCACAAGGCTGCAAAAGCTGCCACATTTTATGATGTGATGTGACCATTTATACTGTTGGATACGGTTACACACACAACTGAAACAGAATCAGTTTGGTGAAATTATGTGAACGGCCTCATCAACATATTTCATTATTTATTTCTACATCTGGCTGGTGGTGTTGTATGTTCAGGTTAGGCTGATCCGCACCACCGCCAGGCCAGTATTAATTACCACAACCTCTGATTATATTTCACTTCAGCCAGGCCATCTGCAATTTGTTCTGTTGCACTTTCATGAACCAAAACAGCAGCTGCACTTAGAGACTCCTACACAGTCTGCATGCTCAAGACCAACCACCTTACATCTGATGTCGTGCTTTGTGATTAAAATAGGGCTCTGAGACTCTGACTTGGCTCTAGTGTCTGCTTTGAGTAAACAACATTCTGTTCCACCACCTTCAATAAAACATGATCAGCTTTATCAGAGTGGAGCTCCTAATAAGCCTCGGGGCTTGTCAGACGTCTTCATTGAGACCAGTTGGGACAAGAGCAAAACATCTTTTCCATTAAGAGAGGCCTTCAGTGGAGAGCAGGCAACTTTACATTTCATACGGATGGTAATCAAAGCTGAACTGTTTACAGCGCAGATCATTGATGTTAGGTCTGGTAATATAAGTCATTTAATACAGATAAATCTAGCCCACACTTGCAAAATGTAATTATGCTGCTCAGATGTTTAAATTAGAATCTGATCCACATCTTACCCTTTGATTGTCCTACTGATTACTTCACAGGTAAACCAGAAACATAAACAAGAATGAGGAGCACCAAACCATAAAAGAGATGTTATTCCCATCACTAATTCACACGATCAACAAGCTACAACAAAGGTGGATACATAATTTATATTGCTTTTAAGTCCTCGACTATTGATCGTTGTTAATCAGTGTATTCCTGTGACCTGTGCGTTACTGCCTGTCTGCAGACCGTATTTCCTTCAGGCTGATGAAGGTAAAGCTGAAGCTGCTTCTATCCAAAAAGGAGACTCCTTCACTTCCTGTGCAGTTCTCAGAGAATGCGAGTTTTCATTCTGTGCTCATCATTGACATTTAAATGCCAGTTCACGTGGCCTTGCTGCAACATGACAAAAGGTTTTGATGATGAGGTGACGGTTAAATAAAGGAGCTGCTTAAACGCGGACAGCGTGCATGTTTTTTGATCCCTGGCAGGAAGGGTGAAGAAGGAATGCGGGTCCATCTCTGAGAGATCCTCTGCTGAAACTCGTGCCTTCGTGCTACGCCCGCCACCACGGTGTGAGAAAGTCAGAGCAAAGGCCTTTTGGAGGTCCGATAGGGTGTGTGTGCGTACACGCAAGTGCGTGTGCAAATGTGTAAATGTCAGTGTGGTCAGTAGACAGGTGCATGCTGTTCTCGGTTGGGTTTGCCTGTTAGTCTCCTCAGGGCCTAAAGCGGAGGAACAGGTCATCCTATTCTGCGTCATGTAAACATTGTCTTTAGAGGCATTTATGTTCTCCCTATGCCTCCATTTACTTCTGTGTTTTATTGGACCATATTAAAGATATTAGGGGTAGCTTTGTTTAGTCTACCATTAGTCATGTAGGCAGCTATAAAAAACATTTAGCTGTAAAACAGGGCACATAATCCGCTGCCTGGGTGGCTAATCAACCCTTATCCCTTTGTTTCCTATACATTTACACCAGCTGAGTGAAAGTTGAGCCGTGCAATTATTACTGTGTCACCATTATAAATCAGCACGGCAGTGATTATCAACAATGTCGACACGTTTGTTTCTCCAGAGCAAATTCTTGTGTCTGTTTCCTCTTAAGCGTGCAGCGAGCGTCTCTCCGAATGGGGTTATCCTTCTTGCGCTTGTCTCTATGCAGATCCACTGCAGACCATCACGCGCTCACACGCTTACACCCATTGTTCCAGTGTGTATGTGTGCGTGTGTGTGCGTGTGTGTGTGTGTGTGAGTGTGTGTGTGTGTGTGTGTGTGTGTGTGTGTGTGTGTGTGTGTGTGTGTGTGTGTGTGCCAGGTGTGTGGGGGAGTATCAAGTATTCAGGACGCTCCGTGGGGAATATTTGCATGTTAAGAGGAGCAGGTGTGATGTACCGATCTTATACATATCCCATAGTGTTTTGTAAATCTCTCTCCCCCGCTCTCTCCCTCCCGGTTCAAGGTGACAGCAGCATCTCACACCTGCACTCTGAGCAGTCCTTGTACACTAAACTAGTCTTTCGAAAGCATGGATGGAGCATAAATGCTTCACTGTTTTGTCAACAGCTTATTATAGACAGTATTTAACTACTTCCCGTTGATTTTAAGGTCATGATGACACCAGAAATATTCATATGCTGCCATATTATGCATCTTTATGCAAAACACAAAGCACAGTGTGGGCACATAATGCAAAAGGTAGCCTACAATCAATGCAGAAAAAAGGATTTCGGCATGGTATATAATAATGGAATGCCAAGATAACTGCTGACCAGGATCATAAAAACATAGTTGTCATATGTCTAGAATCTAGAAGTGTTTTTCTACTTTATAGTTGGTGCAGACACCCGTAGGTTTAAAAATAGTATATTATCTTGTATATATGGCTGTCAAATCATTACCATCTGAATTGTGGTGGGAGTATGAAGTATATAAGTTATAAACTTATAATGATATAAGTGTAACTTATATTCCGGTAGTTCATCAGAATGGTACTTGAGTAAATGCACTTAGTTTGCGTTCTCCCACAGTGCTCATGTGCTAAACTTGTTAAAACCTGTGTGAGGACCCAACAGAAGATTTAATTCAGATCATTTCAATGCAGTTTTATCTGCATAGCACCTAATCACAGCAAAGGTCATCTCAGGGCACTTTACATACAGAGCAGGTCTGGACCAAACTGATTATAATTACTTACTACAGCCGACCAAGTTCATATTCATGCTAAGAAGGATGGACCCTCCCCTAACTGTGATACTGGTGAACACTAGATGGCGCCATAACCAAAAAAATGAAGGAACACAGCCCCAGTGAGCCCATGAACATAGAAGATGTCATAATCACTCGTCATGACAACCGTGTTTGAACTGGCACAGGGGCCAGAAGCTGCACCTTCTTCAGTCAAACTATGAGACAGTCCTGAAAGCAGTGGCAGTGACAGACAGCGAACATGTTGACCTGTCATGGTCAGAAACAATGAAATGTATATATAACAAATATGCTGCATATTAATAAAATGGAAAATAAATTACACGTTTTTTTTAAAAAGTCAAATGAAACAATGATCAGCGTCACACATGTGAGGATACCTGAGGATCTTCTCTGATGTCATGAATTAAAGCTGAGAGGAAGTCAATCAATGGCCAGAGCTCATCAGAAGTGTTTAATGCACTGCTGTATACACTGGCCAGTTCCTTCCCATACTGGTCTGTATTTAGTGAAGGAGGGCTCCGGGTTTCCTTCCCAGCTCGTCTTGGCCGGGTGGAGCTCCTCAATGATAGTGGTTTCCTGTTGAAGGCTTAGTCGGGTTTAAACCATTTGGAGTTATTTCTGAAGCATTCTTTCATCCCAAAGTGCCGTGTGTATGGCCAGCATGTGTGTGTCAGTGCTTGAGCTCAGCTGAGTGTGCTCCACGCTCCTATGGGCAAATCATCGAGTGTGCATCAATAGTCATTGGTTATTTTGTTTTTGTTTAGAGTTGAGAATTAGATAGCACTCTACTTTAGTCACGTATTTAGCATTTATTTGTGGTATATAAATGTGTAATAAATTGTTTATAACACACTCTAGTGTGTAAAAGTGTGTAAAAGTACATTTTTTATTAATATACAGCACTGGTCAGAAATTATAATGGCTCCTATAAAGATATATTTTATGTCATCATGTTTATGTTTTACTATATTCCCAGTTTTATTTTTTAATAAATAGCTTAAGAATCTGCTTACAACGACATTGCTTGACACAGCTTACTAAGTACTTGCAAATGCTAAACAGGGAGACCTGACGTGTTGCCCAGAAGTGGATAAAATAGAACTGCATGTGCTGAACAGATGGCCAGGTGGACAGATATAACAAAGATAGATCTATATATATATACTCCTACACAGTGGATACACTGTAAACATTTTGTAGGATTTCCAATGCTTTCTTCCTTTCCTCCAATGATGCCTCTCATCCACCCAGCTGCATCCTCCTGCCCTCTCCTTCCTTCCATTCATTCAAACAAAAGAACAGATAAGGTGAAAACATCAGGCAGACATCACTCACTGTTCATTTGTTCAGTCTGACTCACATTAATCACACCAGAGTAATGAGCCTCATTACGTCTTTTCATTAAGACTTTTAATATCGTTCTATTACAGTCTTCATCCATTAATGTCTTGTGCATTAAATAATATCATGTGGACATGAGGTCTGTGTCACGGTCTCTGAAGGAGTCAGAGGAACCATCAGGAACAATTATCCTTTTCAACAATGAGACCAGATGAGCAATTAGGAGAGACCTGAAATGGATCCAACTGTGTGTGTGTGTGTGTGTGTGTGTGTGTGTGCGTGGCATGTGTGTTTTTGTTTGACAGAAAGCACCTGGCAGTGGTTTTTGCATGAGGGTATGCAGCTGGCGTCACTGGCTCAGGGCCTCAGCTGCCACTCATATTACTGTATGTGTGTGTGTGTGTGTGTGTGTGTTTGCAATGAGGAGTTCAGTTACAGTGCAGTTTTTGAGTTTCTGTATATGTAGTAAATGGAATTAATTTGGTCACAGGAAGATTCAGAGAAACAGGTGATTTAAAGACATTAAATACATTTGTTCTACTCAGTGCCATTCGCTGCTCTTCTCTCAGTGAAGACACACTGTCCAGCTCTGACAGAACTGGCGCATGTGCACTGCTCTCTTCAGGAGGTGTCTGTTCCTTTCAAACAGTCACCTCTTGTCCCACCTTCACCACACCCACAGCTGCATATACTCCTTCATAAGATGGTGGCGTGCTGCTGTGGTTCAGCCACAGAACATATCTGGTAACTGGCCAGATGGAGTTTCACATGATACTATGACTCCAGCTGCCTCCCTGGTTTACCTCGACTGGGACGGATTTTGTCTTTGATTCAAAGAGAAGGTCTCTCCACTCACCATCCATTCTAGTCCTGATCATCTTGCCATTCTCCACTGCTAGGAAAGTGCAACAGGAAGCAGTACTCTGTTAAACCCTTTAACCCTGCTGATGACACTTTCTGCTGATGTATACTTGCTAAAATGTATACTGTTGTATATTAAAATGTTTATAATTTACAGTTTATCCACGTTAATCATAGATAAAACTCCATTAGACTGGTTTCTTTTCTCCTCTAGCAGGATTTGTTCTGTCATATTAACTCAGTCTTTAATTGATCTCACTGTCTACAAAATGAGAAACCCATATCCTGTAACTAATTGCTTCCCATCATTTAACACTGTAGATATAATGCCTAATCAGAGAGTGTCATTTTAGGTTCTTACTTCATGACATGGCATCAGGCCAGTTAGTTAATGAAGCAGTGTTTTGTAATAAAAGTTGTTTCACTCTGCAAACTGTACTTTAAAAAAAGGTTCATGTCTTCATTTTTAATTTTTAGTTTCATCGTTTTTACTCTTCTGTTAGTGTCTGTGCAACACCAATAACCCTGACTCAGGTTAAAACCTCTTTTTTTCCAAGTTCGGAGGTTCTGGTGAGGGAGACCGCGGATCTGGCTGTAGCTGTTAAACACACAACTTTTAAGCACATCTATCCATCACTAATGAGGAACTTCAGATGAAGTGTGTACTTGGCCGCCTGCTGTGCATCAGTCTTCAACTCTGTACCCTTAATGGTCTCAAATGGAACTCAGTGAACAGCAGAGGTCAGAGGCCAGCAGTATTAAGGTGTGTGTGGGATCATGAGCCTGACCTCGCTTGTTTGATGTCACATGTGTTGTGGCCCCTCAGCAGTGGTCCGGATGTCATATTCATTAGATAACACACGAGCAGTCGTAAAGCCAAAGGCAGCAGTGAGGGTTTGAGTTACAGATCAACAGAGTGAATCCTTTCAGCATGACCACACTGATAAACAGTGGGTGATTAAATGACTGACTGGTGATCATGTCGGTGGAGAGGGGAGGGGGCAGATGGCTGACAGTGGCACTGAGGAGAGGACCAGACAGGCAGAAAATTGAAAGTCTGAAGAATGAAGAATTTCCATGACTCACGGTGACTCACCTTGTGCGATCAAATTATTTAGATGCCTGAAAAACCACTCAGGAAAACTGTAGATCAAACAGCAAATGTCTAAATAAAGACATGTGGAGGCCCATAGATTCCACTGACGATGCAGCGAAGTTGAATAAGCTGAGAAGTTTTAGTTCTACAACTAAACGTCCTCTGAGAAAGCCAGAGAATCAGTACAATCCATCCTGCATGAAACGTGAAGGTCTGAACCCAGTTTCATGATGACCGGTTGTTGACATATTTAGTAGAAAAACAACAGTTATTGTCATGAAGTCACGCTGCTGGCATGGCTAAAGCTGGAGGAAACGCCCCCTGCTGCATCATCATTAGCTGAGGTGGTTGTCATGGTGGCAGCGGCTCCGACTGATCCACGCTGTAGTTTTTCCCGCCACTGCTGGCCTGCGTCACACGCCGGCCGCTCATCATTTCACTTCCTCCTTAATAAATTTGTCATGAACAGACATGAATACACGACTAAAGCTGATTCCGTGAATGTATAAATAATAATGTCTCTTCTGAGTTTTTCCCCCAAAACTTCAACTTCACCATCTTTTCGGCCGTTAGTCGCATTCAGAGCGGACGCCAGCCAAACGTGATTTCAAAATAAAAGCATTAATGAAGCGGGGATGTTTGGCCCTAAAGAATGTGCTTTAGACTCAAAGGCACAGTTGATGAGATTAACTGATTAATCAATCAATTGATTACTGGTTTTGTCTGCTCCAGGTGAAATCCCATTAGGTTTTTGGATTGTAGCAGAGAAGATAGACCTATTTTGGAATCTTAAAAGTATAGATGGGCATTGTTGTGATTGCGTCTTCAAAATTAGGACAATTTTTAATGAGAAACTTCTATTTGTTGCCCAAATGTTAGGTATTGTGAATTTCATCATCTAAGTAGGCAATAATAATTGGACGCAATAAACACAAACTGATTACTGATTAAAAATACTAAAGGACCTCATTGATTATCAGTTATCCTATCAACATATGCGAAACTGATTTATAACCTTTCTATTATTTGCAATATAATAAAAATCTGTTTACAACATGGTGAATACAATCTATCTGAAATAGTGGGAAACTGTAACACAACTATAAAATGCAAAGTTAATGTCACAAGTCAGAAAAAATAATGTATGATAACATATCTAAGGACTTTTATTTTACATGTTATCACTATTGTCAAATAAAATACTGAACATAACCATTCCGATTTCCTAAAACAACACTTTATTTAATTAATCAACACTCCCAAGCCCAAACTAAATCATCATGCCTATAAGAAAAGCAGCAAATGTCTACGTGAAACCGAATGTGTGACATTCTGAATCCTTTCAGGTGTGTATTTTATTTTGAAATGTAGGGAGGAAGTAGAATGAGTCTTGCCAGCTTGACGGTGGGGGAAAGTTTTCTTCCAGGCGGAGCGCTCCTCCTCACCACGCTCCCGACCTGCAGCCGCACCAGCAGGACACTTCTCCGTGGTTCCACCGCTCTATGAAGCAGTCCTCCACCCCGCTCCTCTCCTCACACAGCTGGGCTCTCCTTGTTCCGGCCTGCCGCTGCTTATCTGCGAGCACTCTGACGGATTAACGAGGAGGACGGCGGCGGGATGGAGCGGTCCCGTTAAAGTTGAGGCAGACGAGAAGCTGAGTCTGTCTGAGTCGGCGGCAGGCAGAGCTCCGGTGCTCACACCACGCTGAGCGAGCGGCCGTACCCGCGTCGGAGGCCATGGGCTGCGGCTTGCGGAAACTGGAAGACCCGGAGGACAGCAGCCCCGGGAAAATCTACTCCACCTTGAAGAGACCACAGGTGGAGACCAAGACAGACACCGTGTACGAGTATGTGCTGCTGGACTTCAGTCTGGAAGGTAGGCTGCCACAACCCACGGTGCTGCTGTGCGCTGTTTGGGTTCCTGTAGGGCGGGGAGACGTGGATTTTCCATTTCACTCACTTTTCAACCAAAAATGCCAAATAGTTCCTGGTTCCAGGTGATCACATGGCAGGGTCCGGTTATCATGGTAGTAAATGTGTGGTTCCATCTCACTGTATGCCTGTGTTTATAGCAATCTGCAAGCTTTGCTCTCTTTTCTGATTTTTAATTTGACCTGAATTGATTAGTTATGATGGCTTGATCGACAGTTAATAATCCAGATATTTGATGTTTGATCTAAAAGCCAAAACACCCATTGGTACCCGGCCTCCCCAGCATTGGGACCGTATTATAGGAATGCCTCTTGGTGCCTTGGCAACAAGTAATGTTGATATAATGACTGTCCTTCAAGGCAAATAATAGACCTGCCTATTACAGACCAGTCGATCAATAAAGTTTAATGGATAATAAAGAATAATCAGTAGTTTCCCTGCAGTGCTTTGCATTTATCACTGTACCTTTTCATTTGGAAACCATCCTCCCTAATAAATCTTACCGGAGCTAACGGCAGCAGAACGAGGATGCACGCCCCGCAGTTGGCCTCTGTTAGAAATATGAACCAGATGGTATTAAGAGTTTACAGTTTTCGGGAGGCTTGGCAGTGCCCCTGTGTGTTCCTTCTTTTGACTAAAACACCCCCCACCTGTTTATTTGGCCCTAAACAGCAGACATCCTGTTGGCGGATGGTAGTTTACATGCTATCACTGCTATTTTCCCGTAAAGGCTGTGAAGTGAGATGAGCTTGACAGCACAGTCAGCGCCCACATCACTGTTTGCAAATACAGACGTGACCTGCTCGTGTCTTTAAATCCCACTGTTCAGAGCTTTTTCAGATTTAAAATCCTTCTCATTGTAACTGGCCTCCATGTGTCCGACGTTACAGCATCCAACTCTGGACTGTTCCTAGCAACAGGCCCGTTTGTTCAGCCTATCTAGAAATAGGTCACACAGGGTTTTTTCCTGCCTCTGCCAGTAGCCCCTCTCCCCTTGGCACACACACCGACTCGCCCACCCATTTTCACACACTCACACACACACACACCCCTTCGAATGCGTTCGGCGTGCAGCAGAATGCAACACCCTCTCAGAGGAAAGTCCACCTGCTGTGATATGGGGTCTGATTCGAACATGCGTGGCGATCTGGGACGGCCCCGTGTCGCCATTTTTCAAGGCTAATCCTTTCATCTGGTCCTCAGACGGGCTGTTTTGACTGTGACCTATTTGGAAGGAAATGGTGATTAAGTTGTGAATGGCAGCCTAGCATGTAAACAGCAGGCTGACACCATAATGAAGCACGCAGGAAAGTGCTGCTTTCCAAATGAAGGGGATCAGGAAAGTAAAGTGCGTGTCCCACCCTCGAATTACTTCAGGACCATCCAGCATTCAGCACGGATCCAGTCAGTCTCTGCGTGATCCACCAGTTAACGATCATTTTAGCGTTTCGTCGTCAGCTAATCCGACGATTCTGTTTGTGATGAAGCCCTTCACCTGTGCAGAAGAGAAACAGCCCTCGCTGTTCTCCGCAGCCCACGGTGATGTCTTCAGAGCTCCTGCTCTGTCAGAGCAGCAGTGCCAGGGGCTCGAGTGGAGTGGCAAAATTCCTGAAATAGTCTGTACATTTGGTTTCTTGCTTTTTAGTTTTAAAGGAAGAGTGATGGAAAGGACTTTTCAGATAAGTTCTCATGTTGCAAACATTTAATCTGATCAGCTGTTTGCAGTCTGTGAGAAGATGAAGCAGCTCTTTCATCACCTTCAAACGATCTCCTCGTCGATCCACGCACACCTGATGGAGCCTTGCTCACATTAACACGTAAAGCAAACAGAAATGCCGTACTCCATCAGGTTCATTGTTTTTACTGTTTGGCTTCACTGCTGCTCTTACTTCATGTCATCTTGTTGCACCCTCTTCTTCTGCAATGTGGTGAAGGTGTTGGTGCTGGAGAACTGGTGTCAGCTGCTTCCCAGGTTTACGTTTTACACCTGGATGAAGCCATAGCTGTTGAAAACGTCTGAACCCCGTTAAAGCGTGCATGAGCGGCGGTGAATGCCGCACTGCTGCGGGCGCCTGTGTTTGGGAAGTTGTTCTGCGGCGCTCTGATTCTTTGTGCCTGTCATCAGCAGGGAGTCATGGGTTCAGACTTATAAATACTTGAGACGGGGTGTGTGTTTGCGTGTGCATGTGTGACTCACAGGTCGTGTCTTGATTCACTTCCGACCGTGGGTAACGCCAGTAATCAGAATACTCTGCATGATGAGATGTTGCTCTCGCACTCACGGATCAGCAACGGTGGGAAAGTGTGACTGCGGCTAAACACTTTGCTAGAGAGCAGCGTTGCAGTGGCTGATGGGAAACGTGTTCAGCCATGTGCAGCTGTGATCAGGAGGTGAACGCCTTCTCACTCAGCTCATCACATGCATCCCACACTGCTTCTGAACATGGTTTGAGCCACTGGACCCAGTGCATGCTCAGCGTCCAGCTGTGTGCTGTGTGACTGGATGAGCCAGGTTGCTTGTTTGCAGGGACAAACTAAAACCAACCCGCTGAATGCATTTTCACCATGTGAGTAGCCTCAGTGGTAAATATTAATATTAATACGCAGGCTTTCTGTCTTTCCTCTGCGGGATCATCACCGACTTGAAATGTGAAAACGTGCATCTCTCCCAAAGTGTGAAGGCTCCAGAACTGGCACAGCTAAAGATAAACGGGACTGATTCCAATCTGTAGTAGTCATGTGCCGTCTGGTGATGGCTGGCACCCTCAGAGGCACTTCTTGATTTGGTTCTTTCACAAGATGAAACGTGTTTTTCCGTAATCTCATTTTATGATTTTTGGGGAATAAAGTAGTTGTAATGTTTGTCTTGGTTTAGTCGGTATGGTTTTGTTTGTTTGCTCGTCAGATGAACGGCGTAAAGACTCACAACGAGTCCGTCTTTGCCCTCCGACTGTGCATGCTCCTGGCTGCAGACCAGAACTAAAGCAGCCTGCATCCTCGCTTCAAATGAGGCTCTGCAGGGTTCATTTTCCAGTGCGAAACCATCTCCACGAGCGAGAGGACATTTGATGTGCACCCAAATTCACTTGAGGTGTCATCACCCCCCCAGATGGAGGGAAAATAAAAAATACCCGGTGACTAAACTGAAGCATGAGGAGGCTGCTGAAGTCAATGAAATAGTTACCACTGTGGCTGTAACGGCCTGTGTTCTCACGCCAATGCATCGCGCAGGCTGCGAGGTGTGTCGGCTCGTGCACGTGACGTGGAACAAACGTGTTCTTCATGGAAACTTCATAACCATACGCTGCACACGACATGTGCAGACATTAGCAAGGTTAGCATCCTGGAAATCATGTGCTTATCAGCAGATAAAACAGACAGCGGCAGTCCATGTTTGGATGTTGCAGGTGGTGGCCTTTGCAGAGAGGCCTGTTTAAAAACAGCCCAGCTCGGCCGGCGTTAAGCGTTAGCTGAGGGGAGAGGTGTGTGCAGCCTGTCGTCTCCAGCGGCGAGGCTGCAGGTCGTGGTGCATTAGTAACACATCTGTCGGTGCATTCCATTGCTGACACGCACCTGGCCAACAGATGCATTCCAGTTCGGAGAGGCGTTCATATCTCCGTGTTGCAGATCTCGTTCAACCGCTTTACTGTAATGGTTTTTGTTCAGGCAAGTTTTGTTGCAGACACTCAGTCAGTACTCCTGCTGGATCTTCTTCTGGACTGTAGCTTCTCTATTAAAGTGGAGGTGCCGATCACGTTGAGCACAATGCGGCGCTGTTTTCATGAGTTGCTGCCTGTTGTTTGTCATCTGCTGTGGAACACTGCGTTTCATACAGGCCTGCAGGAACGGCGCTGTGCTGCACCCAGAGGTGATGCTCACCGCTTTGTTTTCTTTTCACTGCCAGTTGCTCGTCTTGGATTAATGTGATGAATGCGATTAAAATGATTTCTATGTCCCCGCAGTTCACCGATCACAGCACAGACCCCAGGATGAAAAGACATCAAGGCCATTATTAGACCCCTCCCCACACCGCTCCACCCTTCTCAAGCCTCGCATTGTGTTTCTGGGACACACGAGTTACTGTCACACAATTAAACACACACACACACACACATACACACACGGTGTATCTCACGTTGCCCAGCAGCAGCAGTGCTCTGGGTCAGCCTGGCCTCGTTTTACTCAGGCTGAGAGGAGACTGGACGTGGGGCCTGGAGCCAGAGGCGGCACATCGGGGGCACCTAATGGCTAATACTTCCCTGAACCGAGCACTGATAGCTGCACACGTGTAAGAGTCAGAGAGGTCCTGTGGGCTTTTATGGGTATTGATCTGTTCATTGCAAACTGCTCGTTGTATTCATTCTCTGACTCCTCAGTCCAGCCTGTGGTAGCTGGGCTTAGGAGCCGCTGTGGTTTGACTTAGTGTTTACCGTCTGAACATATGTGTGTACGTGTGACGTTACTGTGAAGAACAGCAGCCTTCTCCTGTAAAAACACAACACAGACATGTTTCCTCGAGTGACAAACAGCAAAACGACTTCCTGTCCGAACCCGGCCTGAGGCCAGCAGCCGCCCTGGCAGAATGATATTCTCAGCCCGTGCTTCCCCGCACATGCAGGAGCGTCATGCAAAGACTTGAAGTGGACTGTGATGGAATGAGGGATAAGAGGATGATGTGGAGGGTGCACAGTGACGGCAGGTCGGGGTAGATGAATAAATGGGAGGATACAGAGGGATTTGCGGGTGGAGCGATGGCTTAACCTGATGTGACGTGCGTTCATCTCTGGGTGGATGAGCTGACGGAGGGTACGATGAAAAGACAGGTGAGGAAAATGTGGGAATGGCCTCTGGATAAACTCACTGCCCCAGTGGTGAAAGGCTCTCTGTGTGCCCGCCAGCGTTCTTGATTATTCCCAGAGACGAGTGCACTTTTCTGTAATCTCTGTCTAATCCGGGACGCTAATGGCC